>JAMPIV010019217.1:0-555790 GCA_024509875.1 Oreohelix idahoensis
CTTGTTTGTGCGTTGTGTAATAGCGGACTCTTTTTATTCAATACAGTCATTGTCGCTGATGTGAGACAAACACTCTTCTTTTGTCTTTTCATTATCTTCAATATGTTCTATCGTACTGTTATTTTTTAATTAAATAATTAAGTACATTTTTTTTTTTTTTAGTTTCACTGCTCCAGGATGATGGGCAATACGGCCAGCTAATGTTTATATTCCCTATCATTATATATTTAAGAAATTAAGTTACTTTTGGGATAATTTGGTAATATTGAAACATCTGACGTTTTGTCGCCGCTCTCTGGTGCTGAATTCAATTCAATGGGGCCTTTTGCTTTTAGTTTTGGGATATCGCCAAAAGTGTCCGAATCCGTACTTCCTCGCGTGTCAATTTGGGGACGTGAAATTATTTTTACTTTCCTCCATCCCCCCCCCCCACCCACCCCCCCCCCCCCCCCCCCCCCCGCCCCCCGCCCCCCCCCCCCCCCACCCCCCCGGCCCCCCCCCCCCCCCCCCCCGGCTCCCCCCCCCCCAATTGCGTCTCTTTAGCCTTCTAGTTCTCACGCTATCTTTAAGTCATAATTTTTTACCTTTTTATCCGCGTTCCCCTCCTGTCTAGCAAGTCAATTTTTATGTAGGGTGAGACCCGCGGTCTTGGCGTTCACTGTGCTATTCGCAGCTACGCATTTATGTTTTTATCCGTACTGTTATATTTGGAGGTATTTTACCGTTTATTCTGTTAATTTCACTACACCGAGCCATGTTACACAATAAGTACTATTCAGCTGTAAAGAACTAACTTTTGATTTCATGGGCTATTCACAATTCGCTTCAAGTCTGCCGATTGTTCTTTAAATGATATCAAAGGTTTTTTAAACAAAGTTGAGTCTAGCAGATACAAATGTGAAGCTGTCTTGTTAATGTGATTGGAGCACTGTGGTTTTCAGCAACTTTGTGAAGAATTTACCAAAAAAAAATTTTGTGGTCTATATTCAAATTGATGCTTCCAACAGGAAGAAATTAAAACTGTGCCATGTATTGGTTTTTGTGCGGTATTTTGTACCAGATTGTGGAGGAAAAAGTTAAACTTTTAGACTTTCAATCAGATTTCTCGGTGATGAAACTGAAGGAAATATTGACAAACTAGTTAACGTCAGTTATCAGAAAACCATAATATTAAATCCAAAAAAAAAATTATGGATTTTGTGGAGATAAACTATCAATATCATTTTGAAGGTTGTAAAACGGAGGGGTAAAAACATTATTTACTACAGTCGAGTGAAGAAGGGAAACTAGGTAGGAAATATTGAGGGCATTGGTTGTGGGTGCGCTCACATCGTTCACAGCTGTCTTCAAATACTGCAGTTGATTGTTCTACCTATTGTAATAGGAGATTTTAGTGGTCAAAAATTTATAAATTATTTTCCACATTTATACGGTTCGCGTAATCAAACCAAAAGCGTTCTGTAGAATTTGTAGATGTCGAGTATAAAAAGGTTCTTCAACATAGGGCAAAAACACGCGTTCCTTTTCTTTTCGCTACTTCCAGCTATCGACAAATTACTGGAAAATTTATGAGGTACTGAAATTCATATTTTATTCACAAGAACACTGGTACAGTGTTAAATAAAACAGGTTTCTTTGATAATGATTGTGGTGAAATGTATTTGTGGTTTTGTGCAAGGGGCAAATCTAACATTGTTTAACAAATCTACCTTGGATAAAATGGGAAAAAGTAATAAAAGCATGTGCTCTGATTTTGTCAGTGAAAACTTAGAAAAATTGAAAAAAAAATCTTGTAGAAGAAAAAGGGTGTGATAAATAAATTTTATTCCTCCTATGAAGCAAAAAAAAAAAAGCTTTTTAGATTAATATATAAATTGAATGGATGAGGATATAATTATTAAAATACCAAATCCTACAAGAGTTTACACAAATTTTATTGGGACGGATGTTCTTTTCTTACATTGGAGCTATGGGGAAAGACAGTTTCGGTGGGAGCAGGAATCTTCTATTTGATTAAACAACCAATGAATTAACATGGTATGAAATTGATGCATTCAGGTGAAAAAATTTAATTACAAAACCTTCTTTGCAACAGTAGTGCAATTAAACCTTGGTATGAACTGTTTGATGAAGTGGGTGATCGAAAAAGGTTTTTTGGGTCTGCAAAATTTATGACATTTTGGAATAAATACAAGTTGCGACGAAAAATGGACACAACTATTCAGTCATTTGAAAGTAAAGAAAACATTTCATTGCCCAATTCTTGGTCAAAAATTATAGTAAAGAATATATATTATTTTCCAGTCCTGCCAGGACAAATGCTGCACCTGTTTGAAAGGTATTTTCTAATAATGAATGAATACATATGGTCTGAAGAAAGTAAGAGTAGAATGGCTGAATCCAACTGTAAAAAGTGTTATTGCGCCTCCAAAGTTTTTAATTGTGAACTTAATTGTAGTGAATTTTTTCGACGCGTATTAAAAAATAAAACGAAGAATTTATTAAAGAAAGTTCATCGCTAGTGATAATTAGTAATAACTTTTTAATAAATAAGTTAATGTTTCAGGTTAAGAGTAAATATAATAAAATTATTTTACTACATAATGGTTGTTTTTTTTTTGTTAATCCACTCCACTTACTTAGGCCTATTTGTGTATCATAGAGTGTCTTAGGATTTAATTATATTCTCTCTTTCTTCAATATCGTCCATAGGAAGGACGCTACACTTTCTGTTTCGAAGCAAAATTCTTGAAATTCGTCCCGGTTTGGAGAAAATAATATTATGGTTAAAAGTCTAATTCTAGTTTTTATACAGTCAGCGTACATTCCTCTGATCCCCTCGGAGAGTGATATTTTCCAGCGGATTCAAAATTTCTGTTTAGGTAAGCGGATTACTTGGTTCATTAAATTAGGTCGTTTATTGGGATAAAACACGACCATCTTTTTAAACTTGAGCTAGAGTGATTTTATCCAATATAAACTAATTAAGGGAAGTAGGTGTCCTTTGCTGCAGCAAATTTAAAAAACCGACATGGGTGTCGATATTCTTAGAAGTACAACTCTCATAACAAGTTATTTAGTGATAAAGTCGCATTAACATGGTAAATAAATATCGGTTTAGCACTATTAGGTCCTTAGGAGTACAAGTGTAGGGAGGTGTTTTGGTTTTGGCAAACAGGGGAAACCTGCTTAAGGGTAAAACAGGTGTATGTGTATATGTCTTCTGTTGCAGACAGTCGGTAGAGTTCTACAGTCAAACAAATAGCGAAGCATCGCCTTTTTATTTAACACCAGGAAACAGGATCCCCAAACTAGCAGTACCCAACCTGCCACTTGACAACGATTTTCTCCAACTGTGCTCGCTCCGTTTATTCTTTCAGTGAGCTGAATAAATACTCACTTTTATGACAATATCCTATATGAGTTTTCAGTTCACATAAGACTAGAACAAAATAGAGTACAGATCTTATCTGCTTTTATTAACACGCCCGTGTAGTACCTTCTGTACGTGGACATATTTAGAATTCTTCCTGGCCCCCTCGCCAGACAACACCCGTAATGTACGCTTATCGATCAGACAGAAGTTAATTCTTGTCAGAGCTTTCAGGAGAGCGGACAGTAGTCACAGCTGAGTAGATCTAGATTTGACTTTGTAAGTAACCGTCTAAGGATTTAACCTGAGCGGCTACCCAGGCCAGCCTATGTCGACTAACAAACTGGATGTAGTGTACTTGTCCCTCATGTCGGAATTTTCGGCCTTTAGTGTTGTTTCTGTCAAGTGTTGCGACTGTGTATGTGACGAAATCAGTCGTGCACTTTTTATAGCTCTCATCCACATATCCGGTATATATTTACCTAAAAATCTTTTCTTCCTTTTTCTCACTCATCGTCCTATTATTTGGCATATTTATTGCCCATACAGTCTTTATGCTGCAACCGCACTCAGACGTGTTTACGTTCCGCCCGGTGAATTGTAACAATACCCAGTTAATTACACCGATCAGCGGCAATACGGTTATCACGTAAGTCAGTCTGTTCACCTTTGAAAGGGACGTCAGTTGTTTGTGCAACTTGGTATCGCACAAACACGCACAGAGAGCCAGATTGCTATCTAAGGAAGCCGCACGAGGGACGGACGAAAACACCGGTGATAATTAGAGAATCGTTTCATCTGAGCCCTCTCGGTATCAATATTGCCGATAATCTGTCTGGGGGAGACAATATTGGAAGGTAGCCTCTGGACATCAAACACGTTCACAGATTTGTTTGTGAGTTGGCGGAAGTATTACACCATTATTAGAAAGAAGTCACGCGATGGAATTTTAAATTTTAATATTTTAAAACACGTGGGGGGGGGGGAATTATGAATTTAAACACCCCAACACAGATAGTGCTAAAGAGCTTACTATTGGTTTGATTTTAGAGCAGGAATATACATTGACTTTCATTGAAAGTTAGTCTAAAAGTACAATCTGGGATTAGAACTGAGAAATCAGAGATATAGTCTAGCGAAATAGGAGTCACAAATCAGAATGCAGTGCCACGTCAAGCCAGCAATACACCAGAAGCCAGAGAGAGAAGAATCGGACTAAGAATTCCTATATTATAAGTGACAGATCAAAAGTATTTGGGCAACTTTAAAACTTAAAAGTAAACCCGCATTTATAAATACAAAGACTGGAAACTTAAGGGATCAGGACAGTATTTGAGCAACTCTAAAACTTAAAAGTAAACCTGGAGACGCGCTGGGTGATGTAGGATCAAACCCGGGTGACGGCATTTGAGGATTTTTCGTCGACCGGGATTTGGACTGGATTAACTCGAGACCTGGCGAAGACATTTGAAGGAGTGTCGTCGACCAGGGATTGGCGGCTCCTGAGCAGACCCAGCTCTAATGGGTACCTCCGAAATCGGCGAGTATCTGCCTGAATGGCGAGGGACACCTGTCTCTGTACAAGAAAAAGGGATACTCACGTAAAATCAATGTCACTTTAGACATTAATAATAACCTGAGATTTCGCCTCGAGTATTAGCGGGCGTACGAAAAAAAAAAAAAAGTAAACCTGCATTTTAAATACGAAGTCTGGATACCTAAGATCACTCGTCATAAGAGGAATACACAATATTTCCAGACCAAGTGATTCGCAGAACACCCGTCCTAAGAGGGTTACTAACATTTCCCAGACCAAGTGATTCGCAGAACACCCTTCATATGAGGAATAAATAAAATTTCCAGGCCAAGTGATTCGAAGAATCTAATAAAGTGCTGTATCCATTCTAAATTGCGAGAGGAGATTGTGTTAACAAAAGTTACTTTGGAGTAAGTGTAAACATTTATTTTACTAATGTGAATTTGACATGTTTTTCTTGCTAAGTGGTTTTATATGAGGCTTGCAACCTCAACATATGAAAATAGAAATATTTCATACACCACTACAGCAAGCCACCCGTGTGTTACCGGAGCCCGAAAGGGGAGCATGGGAAGCCGTTGGATCCAGAATAATAACAGCTTCTTTTAAAACAGCAAAAAAGAAAATAAATGTAAATGTCATTCAATGTTATGCACCAACTAATGACAAAGAAGAGTCTGTGAAAGAAGCATTTTATACTAGACTACAGGAAATTATGGAAAAAGTAAAAAGAAGAGACATCACAATTTTGATGGGTGACATGAATGCAAAGATAGGTACAGTCAACACCGGCTTTGAAGAAGTCATGGGAAAACAGGGGCTTTGAATAATGAATGAAAATGGGGAACTATTCTCTAACTTCTGTGCTTCAAATCAACTGGCTATAGGAGGAAGCGTGTTTCCACATAAGAGAATACACAAAGCAACATGGATATCACCAGACCATTGAACAGAAAATCACATTGAACATATATGCATAAACAAGAAGTTTAGATCATCATTGCAGGATGTAAAGGTATATAGAGGAGAAGATGTGGCATCAGACCACAACCTTCTGATAGCCAAAGTAAAAATGAAACTCAAGAGATATGCAGCAATGCAAAATTATAGACAACAATTTAATGTAGGACATCTAAGAAATCAAGAAACAAGAGACAAATTTGCGGTCACAATATCCAACAAATTCCAGGTGCTCCAACAGCTAGAAGATGCAGAGAATACAGAAGACTATTGGCAGCAAATCTAAACGGTATGGAATGAGACATGTGAAGAAATACTGGGGAAAAGGGAACGACAACAAAAAGCATGGATAACAACAGAAACCATCAATAAGATAAAAGACAGGAAAAACAAGAAAACAGATTTAAACACAAGCAAAACCAGAAGTTCCAAAGCCAAGGCTCAAGAAGTGTACACAGAAGCAAACAAAGAAGTAAAAAGAAGTATCAAAAGAGACAAGAGGAAGTATATTGATGAGTTGGCAAGAGAGGCAGAAGATGCTGCAGCCAAAGGGAATATGAGAGAACTGTATAACAGCACAAAGAAGCTAACGGGGAAATACATGCAAACAAGTTGCTTCATAAAAGACAAGAATCTAAAACTGCTCAGCAATATACAAGAGCAAATGAAGAGGTTGACAGAATATTTTGAGGACCTTCTCAATAGACCAGCTCCACAAAACCCCTCGGACATCCAGCCAGCAGAAGAAGAGCTACAAATTAACGGTGAAAGACCAATGAAGGAAGAAATAAAGAAAGCCATAAAGCTTCTAAGAGATGGAAAAGCGTCTGGACCTGATGGCATTCCAGCTGAGGCCATCAAAGCAGATATCGACACGGCTAAATAGATGTTATATAACTTACTTGATAAAGTCTGGGAAAAGGAAGAGATACCAGCAGAATGGAAGGAAGGATATCTGGTTAAGTTGCCTAAGAAGGGAAATTTACAAGAGTGCACAAATTATAGAGGAATAATGTTACTTTCAGTGCCAGGAAAAGTATTAAACAGGATTATCCTTGAAAGATTAAAAGAGTCCATAGACAAGAAACTGATAAATGAACAAGCAAGTTTTCGACAAAACAGATCCTGTACAGACCAGATAGCCACATTGAGAATAATAGTTGAACAAAGTCTGGAATGGAATTCACCCCTATACATCGGATTTGTGGACTACGAAAAGGCATTTGACAGTGTAGACAGAGAATCACTTTGGAAATTGATGAGGCATATGGAGTTCCCCTGAAGATCATTAATTTAATAAAGAAAACATACGAAGACATGACATGCAGAGTTCTTCATGAAGGACAGCTTACAGAACCGTTTGGGATACGAACAGGAGTGTGACAGGGATGCCTCTTGTCTCCATTTCTTTTCTTACTAGCAATAGACTGGGTTACGAGATCATCGACAACACACAACAGAAATGGAATCCAGTGGACTTTGACTAAGCAGTTGGATGATCTGGATTTTGCTGATGACTTAGCTCTTCTGTCTTATAACCGTAATCAGATGCAGGACTAATTGAAATCACTCGATGAGAAGTCACAGCAATTGGGTCTGAAAATACAAAGGAAAAGACAAAGATAATGAGAATAAATGCAGGTAATGATAACAGGGCTGAACTTGAAGAAGCACCAATACAAGATGTAGAATCGTACACATATCTTGGCAGCAGTATAGACAAAGTTGGAGGGACAGACAGTGATATCAAAATAAGAATACAAAAAGCAAGAGGAGCTTTCATTGCATTGGGAAATATATGGAGATCAAGAGAAATCGGATCCAACACGAAAATAAGAATCTTCAACTCAAATGTGAAGTCAGTCCTATTGTATGGCTCTGAGACATGGAGAACAACAAAGACAACTACCAAAAAGCTACAGACTTTCATAAATGGGTGCTTGCGTAGAATAGAAGGATTAAAATGGTATGACAAGGTTACCAACGTGGAGCTGATGACAAGGAATAGACAAGTGCCAGTGGAACAAGAGATGAGAAGAAGATGATGGCGATGGATAGGACACACACTGAGGAAACCTGTTGATAGCATTACAAGGCAGTCCTTGTTCTGGAACCCCCAGGGCAAGAGTAGCAGAGGTAGACCAAGAAGTACATGGAGAAGAGCGCTGGAATGTACAGGCAGAGGTCGAAAGTCTTCGAACCGATGATGAAACTGACATACAACGAGTGACAGTCTGGGGAAGTGACGGACATTTCCAAATCTTTAATGTCTACAGACCCCCCAGAGAAACTAATGGAATCTACTTTGATGATATCGAACATAAGAGAACAATCATAGCAGGAGATTTCAACGCCCACTCCCCACTCTGGGGATACCAGAACATCAACACCTCAGGCCAGGCAGTAGAAGAGCTATGTAACACTTCCAACCTTATAGTCCTCCAAAACGAAAGATCCCCACCAACCCTCTACCATAAAGCTAGCGGAACCAGTAGCCGACCAGACCTAACACTTGTGTCTGCAGACCTCACCAACCGGTATAAATGGAGGGTATTGGAGGACATAAGAAGCGACCATCTACCCATCCTCACCACCATCTCGCAGGGTAAAACAAAAACGGAAACCAAAAGACAGCCGAAATGGAACTATGCTCGAGCAAACTGGGAACACTACAAACTCATATCAGACCAGCTCCTCACTGAAATAGACATGAACCAAGACATTAATACCTTGAATGATCAGATCTCTACAGCCATACTGCAGGCAGCCAAACAGGCAATCCCCAAAGGCAGTCGTATCAAATACAGCATCTTCTGGAATGAGGAATTAGAACACCTAGTACAACTAAGACGCAAGGCACGGAAAATCGCTCAGAAAAATCCTAGCCGTGAAAACAAAACCACATACAACAGACTCACTGCACAGGTTAAGCTAGCGAGCAGAAAAGCCAAAATGGAAACCTGGAAAGAAAAATGCGAAAACCTAGACCTAAATAAAGAAAGGAAGAAAGCATGGAAACTCATTGACAACATGGCAGGGACATCCCAGAAGAGAAACCCAATCCCTATAAAACTTCCAAACAGTAACACAGCTACCTCCAACAGAGGGAAAGCACGAGTCCTAAATCGATTCTTTGCTGAAGTCAATAAAACATACAAAAGAACCAATCTAGATAAAGCCATCAAGACACTTACAAAACGCATGCTAAAAGCACACAAGGTTGTGGACAGCATCTTTGATCGGGAATTTACGCTAGCTGAACTGCAATCCAGTCTCCTAAAGACCAAACCCAAAAAAGCACCAGGGCCAGACCAGGTTACCAACGACCTGATAGTCAAACTTGGGGGAAAAGGCTTGCTGACGATCCTGGAATTCATAAACAAGACGTGGAGAAGCAGTACTGTACCTACAGGATGGAAAGCGGCTAACATTATCCCAATACTCAAAAAAGATAAACCACCAAGCGAAGTCAGTAGCTACCGGCCCATTTCCCTGACTTCATGCATTGGGAAAATGGCAGAACGTATGATAAATGCACGCCTCTACTGGTGGTTAGAGAAAGGGAAAGGCCTCCATCCTAACCAAGCAGGATTTAGAAGAGGAAGACAGACTGTTGACCAGGTACTCCTATTGGTACAACATATTGCCGATGCTTTCCAGGATAAAAATCATGTATCCGCAGTTTTCGTAGACCTCAAGCAGGCATATGACAGAGTATGGAGAGACGGTCTATTTTTCAAGATGCAGAAGGTGGGCATAGAAGGAAGAATGTTTCGTTGGATAAAAGATTTCCTCACAAATAGAACCATCTCCACAACGGTCAACGGAGCAGCATCAGGGAAAATAACCATCCAAGAAGGCCTCCCGCAAGGCTCGGCCCTAAGCTGCACCCTCTTCCTCATATACATAAACGATCTGGCAGACTATCTTGAATTACCCAGCGCCTTGTTTGCTGATGACCTAGTCTTTTGGGCAGAAGGGAAGTCCCACTTGCAACTGCAAAAGAAACTAAACCGTGCACTGGCTGCTCTAACAACCTACTGCAGCTTCTGTAAAATGGTGATCAACACGAGTAAGACAGTCTACACTATATTCACACTCAGCAACAAAACAGTAAAGAAAGAACTGGATTTAAAACTTGATGATGCAAAGCTAGCTAAAGAGAACAATCCGACTTATCTAGGGATACAGCTAGATACCAGACTCACATACAAAACACATGTTGAGTCCCTAACTGCTAAGGCCTCAAAAAGGCTAAACCTCATAAAGCGTTTGGCAAGCACTGATTGGGGATCCAATCAGAGCACCCTACGACAACTGTACTTGGGATACGTGCGCTCAGTTATAGATTACTCTCTACCCCTGCAAGCCACTGCTAGCCCAACACTCAGACTGAAACTAGACCGCATACAAAACCAGGCACTCAGATTCATCTGTGGA
This sequence comes from Oreohelix idahoensis, assembly GCA_024509875.1. Taxonomy (NCBI): domain Eukaryota; kingdom Metazoa; phylum Mollusca; class Gastropoda; order Stylommatophora; family Oreohelicidae; genus Oreohelix; species Oreohelix idahoensis. The sequence continues at coordinate 10,311 of JAMPIV010019217.1, forward strand.
GGCTTGCGAACTACTCCGACCAGCGCATGTGAGATTTCCGCCAATGTGGAACCCCTAGAACTAAGGAGAGAGAAATCAGTCATTATCACGGCAGAAAGATTCTTGCGAGCTGACAAAGATGACCCCTGCAAAAACGTTATCGGTGACCTCAACTCCAGGTACCGAATTAAAAAGACATCTTTCACTAGAAGGTACCAAGAGCTTTCAGGGAAGCACTACATACCAGAGACTAGACTACCTACTCAAGCTGTGCCTGACCTACCACCTCACGTAGAACTAAAAAGACCAATAATACGTACAAACCTTCTACAACCCGCAAATAAAAGCCTCATACCTACGATACTGAAAACACTTGCCATGGAAACCATTTGTCAGTACGGTGAAGACATTATCCATGCCTATACAGAAGGGTCAGCTTCCAAAGCAGTCATAAATGCTGGATACGAGGCCATAATCATCCCACCCAGTACTGAAGAACCCGTCAAAATAGCAGGTCCCTGTGGTATCTGGTGCACAAACTACGAAGCTGAAGTAGTCGCCATCCAGAAAACCCTAACTAGAATTTTTGAACTCTTTGAATCAGACGAAATGGAACCAAATGATGTTGTAGTATTCTCAGACTCGCAGGCTGCCCTCTTGGCAAAAGGAAACTGGAAAACCAACTCGATCAGTACTATCCAGAAGGTTCAAAAAACATGCCACAAATTATGAACTTGTACGGAACAGAAATATACATGCAATGGATACCTGGCCACATAAACATCACATTGAATGAAGTTGCTGATAGACTGGCAAAGAAGGGAGCAAAGATGCCACAGATTGATCAACCACTGAGTATGTTAACAGTTAAACAAATAGTCAAAAACAACTGTAAAGAAGTTTGGCTGAACACGTGGGCATAGGCTAAAACAGGAAGAAGACTCTTCATTCACCAAACAGCCCCAAATAAGAAAGATGCTATGAACGATATCGAACGAAGGTACCAAACCATAATCTTCAGATTGAGAACAGGCCACTCTACACTAAATGGCCACAGAAATAGACTAAGTTCACAAAACATAGCAAAATGTAGACACTGATCTAACCCGTTGGAGACAGTAGAACACCACCTACTACAGTGCCCTGCACTTCAGGGACTGAGACAACAACTGCTACCACACAACCCATCCATAGACAATACACTGTATGGCAGCTCAGAACATCTTATACGAACTGCGCAGTACCATATAATGGCATCAAGGTCACCAAGAGCTGACGCTCAGTGACAGTGGATCAAAGAAGAAGAAGTAGAATACTTTTCCTGGCACTGAAAGTAACATTATTCCTCTATAATTTGTGCACTCTTGTAAATTTCCCTTCTTATGCAACTTAACCAGATATCCTTCCTTCCATTCTGCTGGTATCTCTTCCTTTTCCCAGACTTTACCAAGTAATTTATATAACATCTATGTAGCCGTGTCGATATCTGCTTTGATGGCCTCAGCTGGAATGCCATCAGGTCCAGACGTTTTTCCATCTCTTAGAAGCTTTATGGCTTTCTTTATTTCTTCCTTCGTTGGTCTTTTACCGTTAATTTGTAGCTCTTCTTCTGCTGGCTGGATGTCCGAGGGGTTTTGTGGAGCTGGTCTATTGAGAAGGTCCTCAAAATATTCTGTCAACCTCTTCATTTGCTCTTGTATATTGCTGAGCAGTTTTCCATTCTTGTCTTTTATGAAGCAACTTGTTTGCATGTATTTCCCCGTTAGCTTCTTTGTGCTGTTATACAGTTCTCTCATATTCTCTTTGGCTGCCGCATCTTCTGCCTCTCTTGCCAACTCATCAATATACTTCCTCTTGTCTCATTTGATACTTCTTTTTACTTCTTTGTTTGCTTCTGTGTAGACTTCTTGAGCCTTGGCTTTGGAACTTCTGGTTTTGCTTGTGTTTAAATCTGTTTTCTTGTTTTTCTTGTCTTTTATCTTATTGATGGTTTCTGTTGTTATCCATGCTTTTTGTTGTCGTTCCCTTTTCCCCAGTATTTCTTCACATGTCTCATTTCATACCGTTTTGATTTGCTGCCAATAGTCTTCTGTATTCTCTGCATCTTCCAGCTGTTGGAGCACCTGGAATTTGTTGGATATTGTGACTGCAAATTTGTCTCTCGTTTCTTGATTTCTTAGATGTCCTACATTAAATTGTTGTCTATAATTTTGCATTGCTGCATATCTCTTGAGTTTCATTTTTACTCTGGCTATCAGAAGATGGTGGTCTGATGCCACATCTGCTCCTCTATATACCTTTACATCCTGCAATGATGATCTAAACTTCTTGTTTATGCATATATGATCAATCTGATTTTCTGTTCTATGGTCTGGTGATATCCATGTTGCTTTGTGTATTCTCTTATGTGGAAACAATGCTTCCTCCTATAGCCAGTTGTTTTGAAGCACAGAAGTTTGAGAATAGTTCCCCATTTTCATTCATTATTCCAAGCCCCTGTTTTCCCATGACTTCTTCAAAGCCGGTGTTGACTGTACCTATCTTTGCATTCATGTCACCCATCAAAATTGTGATGTCTCTTCTTTTTACTTTTTCCATAATTTCCTGTAGTCTAGTATAAAATGCTTCTTTCACAGACTCTTCTTTGTCATTAGTTGGTGCATAACATTGAATGACATTTACATTTATTTTCTTTTTTGCTGTTTTAAAAGAAGCTGTTATTATTCTGGATCCAACGGCTTCCCATTCAATGAGTGCTTTCTGTGCTTCTTTAGATAACATAAGAGCTACCCCTTCACTGTGGTGTGAACTTCCGTCTTCATGTCCTGAGGACAGCACCAATTCACATGTGATGAGTTTCTTCCTATCTACCCCCTTCCACTTTGTTTCACACAGCCCCAGAACCTCGATTTTATATTCCCGTATCTCTGCTGCTACTTGTGCCACTTTCCCTTGTTTGTTTAATGTCCGAACATTCCAGGTGCCAAATCTGGAAGTTCTCCTAGAAGAAAGAAGGTTAGTCAGCAACACAGACTCCTTTCGGCTTTCTCTGTGTTGCATCATACGCCTCCCTGCGAGAGGACCTTCCCCTGTCTTGGATGGCTGTATTTTATTTTCCTTAATTGACTTGTCCATGTTTGTTGAAGTTTTTTGTGGTTTAAATTTTTTACAGGATGGGGTAACCGGCCCCATGCCCAACCCTCCTTAGTCGCTTTCTACGACATGCTTGGCAGAAAACAGTGTTACCATTCTTTGCTCCCCTTTCTGGCCCCGGTAACACACGGGTGGCTTGCTGTAGTGGTTTATGAATATTTCTATTTTCATATGTTGAGGTTGCAAGCCTCATATAAAACCACTTAGCAAGAAAAACATGTCAAATTCACATTGGTAAAATAAATGTTTACACTTACCCCAAAGTAACTTTTGTTAACACAATCTCTTCTCGCAGTTTAGAATGGATACAGCACTTTATTAGATGCTTCGAATCACTTGGCCTGGAAATTTTATTTATTCCTCATATGACGGGTGTTCTGCGAATCACTTGGTCTGGGAAATGTTAGTAACCCTCTTATGACGGGTGTTCTGCGAATCACTTGGTCTGGAAATATTGTGTATTCCTCTTATGACGGGTGATCTGATTCCTTAGGTATCCAGACTTCGTATTTAAAATGCAGGTTTACTTTTAAGTTTCAGAGTTGCTCAAATACTGTCCTGATCCCTTAAGTTTCCAGTCTTTGTATTTATAAATGCTGGTTTACTTTTAAGTTTTAAAGTTGCCCAAATACTTTTGATCTGTCACTTATAATATAGGAATTCTTAGTCCGACCCTTCTCTCTCTGGCTTCTGGTGTATTGCTGGCTTGACGTGGCAGTGCGTTCTGATTTGTGACTCCTATTTCGCTAGACTATATCTCTGATTTCTCAGTTCTAATCCCAGATTGTACTTTTAGACTAACTTTCAATGAAAGTCAATGTATATTCCTGCTCTAAAATTAAACCAGTAGTAAGCTCTTTAGCACTATCTGTGCTGGGGTGTTTAAATTCATAATCTCCCCCTCGTGTTACTTTCAATGAAAGTCAGTGTATATTCCTGCTCTAAAATCAAACCAATAGTAAGCTCTTTAGCACTATCTGTGTTGGGTGTTTAAATTCATAGTCTCCCCCACGTGTTTTAAAATATTAAATTTTAAAATTCCATCGCGTGACTTCTTTCTAATAACGCTGTAATACTTCCGCCAACTCACAAACAAATCTGTGAACGTGTTTGATGTCCAGAGGCTACCTTCCAATATTGTCTCCCCCAGACAGATTATCGGCAATATTGATACCGAGAGGGCTCAGATGAAACGATTCTCTAATTATCACCGGTGTTTTCGTCCGTCACTCGTGCGGCTTCTTTAGATAGCAATCTGGCTCTCTGTGCGTGTTTGTGCGATACCAAGTTGCACAAACAACTGACGTCCCTTTCAAAGGTGAACAGACTGACTTACGTGATAACCGTATTGCCACTGATCGGTGTAATTAACTGGGTATTGTTACAATTCACCGGGCGGAACGTAAACACGTCTGAGTGCGGTTGCAGCATAAAGACTGTATGGGCAATAAATATGCCAAATAATAGGACGATGAGTGAGAAAAAGGAAGAAAAGAAGTAATATATCCGGAGTGGATGAGAGCTATAAAAAGTGCACGACTGATTTCGTCACATACACAGTCGCAACACTTGACAGAAACAACACTTCCATATGAGGGACAAGTACACTACATCCAGTTTGTTAGTCGACATAGGCTGGCCTGGGTAGCCGCTCAGGTTAAATCCTTAGACGGTTACTTACAAAGTCAAATCTAGATCTACTCAGCTGTGACTACTGTCCGCTCTCCTGAAAGCTCTGACAAGAATTAACTTCTGTCTCTGATCGATAAGCGTACATTACGGGTGTTGTCTGGCGAGGGGGCCAGGAAGAATTCTAAATATTTCCACGTACAGAAGGTACTACACGGGCGTGTTAATAAAAGCAGATAATATCTGTACTCTATTTTGTTTTAGTCTTATGTGAACTGAAAACTCATATAGGATATTGTCATAAAACTGAGTATTTATTCAGCTCTGTAGTAAAATCTGCGAGAATAATCGCTCATTTCAGTAAGATTTTAGTCATAAAAAGATAATAAATAAAACAGCCCTATTGTGTCTGACGGTAATGCTCTCACACGCCAGCATAGCGCTGAATTTAGTGCCTAGGAACGGCTTAGAACCGCTCCCCCCGTTTAAACCTACTCGCGTTCCTTGTGACGTACCTTTTTAACATTTTGCCCGATTTGATAGAGACTGTGGCAAGACTTACAATTAACGCTTTGGCGGAAGTGTGCCGCCAACTACTGTCTGAATTAACGCAGAAATTTGACTTTAACGCTGGTAATCAGTAGTAATCCTTACAAATTTGGTAGTGTAACACGATAAAATACAAATTATTAACGCCAATTCTTAACCCGCCATGCACTCCCCCGTTTCGCTTGACACATTCTGCCATGCATATATATATACACTGCGAAAAAGCCAGTTAAGGCAAAACACACAGACAATTCTATTTTCATCCTCGCGGTAGCATTTCTGACGTAACTAAAAAACAAGTTAATTATTTGAAAATACATGCTGGCGGAATGAAAGAGGGGAAGATGGCTGTCTTGTGAAAATTTTATTTGACGATGGTCAGTGGAAAAAAAATTGTAAAATCTAAACCCATATGAAACTGACCATAAAAATTATATGGTAGTATAGCTTAAAGTTCAATGAGCAAGAATATGTTTGAAATAATATGATAGTCACAATATTAGCCCAGTTATTGAAGAAATACTAAATGTCTACGAACGCACTACCAGACAGACGGTTGTTCCTGCTTGTTTTTTTAACGTTAGTAGGGACGCCGGTTTAGAAATAGCGGCATTGAGGTACATTCAAATTTGTTTGGGTAAACAGAGAGTATAAGGGGAAAGGGGGGCGGTAGGAAAATGTAATCCAAAACGAAACATCTTTTAGTATTGGCATAACTAAGGCAGGCTGGCCAATCGACTACCAGACGCAGAGTTGGGAATTATTTTGTTTTTTTTTTCTTCATAAGAACTGCATTTGAATTCTGGTAGTCGAAGGTTTCGATTGGCCAGAGATACAAAATATTAGCAAAAAGCTTTCGCTGCTCAGTGCTAGTTGAGAAAATTTTCATTCAGTTACGCTGAGATCAGCTGTGATAAAATTAAACTTAAATAATAGATAAATATTCAGTCTGGGCAGAGCACAGGGAAACTGAGGCCATTTCTTTGTAAAGTCAGCGTCAATTGTTTATATTTTCTTGAATTTTGTAAGGATGCTTTATGAATTACTATGTTTATTCCAACTACCAAAGTTAGATACTGCTATGGGGGAAAGTGAAGGACATGCCGGGAGCAGACATTGTTGAGTCCTCACTTTGAAATGTATCTAACTGGTGTATGTTGTCATGATTTTGTTTGAATATTATTGCGTTAGAATAGTAATAAGCCTCTGTGTTCTATGAACACTATTAAACATGCCTGAAGCATTTATATTTAAAAAAGAAACAGAAGAGAAAATCATACCAAAGGAAATGTGGTTACTCCACATTATTGTATTGAGGAAAAATATGTAAACGTACAGTGGCGTATCTGCCATAGGGACCTGAGGTTTGGTCACAGCAAGGTGGGAGTCATGTAAAATTAGGGGCGAGTGCACCTGTAATGCACGCGAGGCTGACCCCATACCTCCTTAGGAGAATAACAAATATAGTGAGTGATCAGATGTAAAAGGCCAGGGTGTCCTTTTGTTGCAGAGGTTCTATTTCCTGTTGCCAGCTGGTGACAGGAAACCTGCTGAGTCAGAAACATACTATCAAGTCTCCGACCCTTCATATGCTGTCAACAGATAACGGGAGGAGCTTGGGGCACGTTTGAAAGAGATTTTCTGCATCTACGTATTGTATTTCATTCTACCAAGGAATCCCAGGTGATGAAGTAGGCATCTGGGTACATCTGACATTTTCGCTTTACTGAACACTGATATTTCCAAATATATTCAGGAAGTTTTGGGGCGTGATGAAACTACAGCCCCTCATACACAGTGACTCTCCCTGTTAGATTAATAAAGTATAAACTGTGAACATTCTCACAGGACAGATATATATATATATATATATATATATATATATATATATATATATATATATATATATATATATATATATATATATATATATATATATATATATATATATAATATATATATATATATATATATATATATAAACTTTATAGTGTTGGGCAAATTGTCCACACATATTTTTAGTTGATCCTTTTATGTAAACTATCTTGTCCTCATTTTCAAAGACCTGTCCAAGAGATATGACTGGACAGGCAAAATAAATTGTATAGAAAAGTAATTTAAAAAGAAAAACTTAACCACTGGTTTTATTCACTTCCTCATAGAAAATTAAAATGTTTGTGGTGTGTACCATCATTTCATTTCTCCCCTAGACACTAGGTACATCATACACCATACACTAGAGCCACAAGAGTGACCGTGTGAGATCTAGGGAGGGAGCGTTGGTACCTGTGGTGAAGTAGGATGTTATAAATATTTATAGGGGACTTAGTGTACTGACTGAGATCAGCTGTGAAGGTATCTATATCTATTAAGAGTAGTGTATTATAGATAACCTTACTTGCTACCACATATCTATATATCTCAGTCAGAATTATTCTGGAATAGTGTGATGACTACGTTATGTTTCTAGGGTATGTGTATGATGAAGTGTAAGTCACAACAACAGACAGATAAACAATTTAATTTAATCCACTACTCTTGACAACACTGTGACACTCACATACATATAACACTCTACAAGGATATCTTAAAAGAGTCACTGATAACTTTTCAAATAACAATATGTATTCATTACTGGCATGAATGAATATGTGTCCTGATTCAACTACAAGGGAACCAGGAATCACAATCAATTTAAATTACAAGTTATGTACAGAATGTATTTAATATGAATATTGTAGTGACATATATTATTACAAATATTCTATGTGTGTCAGTTGTGTAGTAGTAAAATGAGGTAATACTGGTTTTGTTTTGTTCAAGCTCTGTTGGTATTTGTCATCATGACTTCAATAGTTTGTCTTTAGGGACTAGTATTGGAGATGTTCTCAGTTCCTGATATTAAGACAATTAAATTCCCCTCTTAAGGTTATTTTTACAAAGTCATTTCAAGATGAGGGGACATAATGTTGAGCTCAGCTGGCCAAATCAGCTTATCTTGCGTGATGGCGGCAGGAAAAGACTCCTCTGCTCGTATTCTCCTCTGGGCTCTGGAGACACCTCACTGATAGCTAAATGGACCAAGGAGTATGCTGTCCGACTCTGGATTCAGCAAAGCTCTGACCAGGTGCAGCTCAGTACCATCAAGACCACGGTCCCTGAAAACAAGAAGGATATACCTTCTACTTCATAACTAATTGATACTCTAGTTCTACACTGAGCACAATACAACACAAACATTGAGTTCAGAGCGTTAGGCCAACTGTCAGCTTCATCTGAAATACTTTATACCAGTATTTACCTCCGGTTACCACGCCTCTGCACTTCCAGCACATTTCTGTCTAATCAATCATCCAGGTGTCAGTGTACTATTTGGCCATTCCATGTCGTTTTACTTCCCTCCGACACCCTCTGTTCAGGCTGGAGCATTATAGGCTTTATCTCCTGTTTGCCACTGAACTACACATATATATACAGGCATAAATTAACAATTTACATTCAATTTTCATTAAAATATACTGAATGGTTCAAGCTTACCACAATTTCATGGAAATAAACACAGATACGTTGATTAGCAATGAATTCTGGCACAATTACTGGCACAAATTCCCATCTGCTTATGTTCCAGGCTTTTAACACAAATATGAGCTGGCTTCAACGCACTGTTGCTTTATCAAGATTATTTGCACTAGTGGTCTCGAACTAACGCTCCTAAGTGAGTATATCAGCGAGTCTAGCCAATGAGGCCACGTTTCGACAAGTGTTTGAAAAAATGTTACCTTTCCCCGTCTCCCCTAACAACGAAAGATAGTATTTATAGCCCGACCAATCGTGGTTAGTCTTTCATTTGTTGCGCTCCAATCAATTTGGAGTTTACATGGTAGGCTAATTCTGTAACGTGAGGTTTTCAAACACGTTATAAAAAAATTTTATGAGCAGAAATGATTCCATGCTGTCAGGCATCCCCACTATTTTATTTTGGTTATAATTTATTAATTCCTGGACTATTTGCGTAACGTTTTACATATTCTTTGTCAGCAAGCCCTAAGGAACCTAAATATCCAAATTTAAAAGAGCTACGTGGCTGCGTTCAAAATATGTATTTTCTACCTCCTGTTTCGAAGATGTGCTGTCTGGGAAGGGTAGTGTATTTTATCACTGTCCGTCCGAAAAAGTTAGTGCTTGTAGCCTTACACGCGTGATAGTAGTAATTGTGTATCGCGCGACGCGTGTTTAATTTTGCATGCGTTCCCGATTTCATTCGCCCCTCTCTCTCTTTGTACTTGAGTCCATCTGTTCGTTCGTTTTTGGTAACATAGTGTAGAAAAAGACATGAATGGAATTTAAAATTTAGGTCAACTTGCATATTTCAAGGTTTTTCTTAGAAAGGCAGCACATTTTATTGTGTGTTTGGGAAACGCGTGTATGTTGCAGAAGGCCTACATTTAACGTGGAAACGTTACAATTTGCAGACGAAGCATAAAACAAAGGGGATTTCGAGTACTGTCATTGTGACAGCACTGTTCTTTACCATTCTTCTTCCTTTATTTATTATATGTATTTATTAGGCTTTATATTTACTAGATAATTTATATATGTGGATTAGAATATTCCACGACAGTACCCTGCACATAATTCATCATCATCTTTTAGAGTCAGGGGAATACGTGTGCTTGACCTCACACGGTTTATGCAGACACTGATTTCATTCTTTTAGGATACCATCATAACCTCCCCAGCTAAATCAAACTTTGCTACAAGCTCACTGAAAGAATAAACGGAGCGAGCACATTGGAGAAAATCGTTGTCAAGTGGCAGGTTGGGTACTGCTAGTTTGGGGATCCTGTTTCTGGGTGTTAAATAAAAAGGCGATGCTTCGCTATTTGTTTGAATTTAGAACTCTACCGACTGTCTGCAAAAAAGACATATACACATACACCTGTTTAACCCTTAAGCAGGTTTCCCCTGTTTGCCGAAACCACACCTCCTACACTTTACTCTAAGACCTAATATGCTCAACCGTTATTACGTGTTTATGACTTTATCTTAAATAACTTTATGAGATTTTACTTCTAAGAATATCGACACCCTGCGTTTAAATTGCTTAGCAAAGAAACCACTTCACTTATTAGTTTATGGATAAAATCACTCTAGCTCAAGTTAAAAAGATGGTCAGTGTTATCCCAATAACGACTATTAATAAACCAAGTATCGCTTACCTAAACAGAAATTGAATCCGCTGGAAATTATCTCTCCGAGGGGTCAGAGGAATGTAAGCGACTGTATAACTATAAGTAGACTTACCATAATATTTTTTTCTCAAACCGGGACAATTTCGAGAGTTTGCTCGAAACAGAAAGTGAGCGCCTTCTATGCGATTTTAGAAAGAGAGAAGTATATTCAGCTAAGTACTTATGATTCAAAAAGGCTAAGTAATGGAGTGGTTAACAAAAAAAACAACCATTATGTAGTAATAATTTTTAATTACTCTTAACTGAACATAACTTATTATTTAAAAGTTATTAAAATTTATCACTAGCGTGAACTTTCTTTAACAATTCTTCGTTATTTTTAATCGCGTCGAAAAATTCACTACAATTTAGTTCACAATTAACTTTGCAGCGCACTAAAACTTTTACAGTTGATTCAGCCATTCTACCTCTTTCTTCAGACCATATGTTATTCATTATTGAGAATATCCTTTCAACAGGTGCAGATGTGCCTGGCAGGCTGAAAATATATTCTATAATTTGGACAAGATTGGGCAATGAAATGTTCTTTTCTTTGAAATGACTGAATAGTTGTGTCCATTTTTCTTCGCAACTTGTATTTTTCCAAATGTCATAGTTTGCAGACCAAATACCTTTTGCGATCACCACTTCATCAAACAGTTCATCCAAGTTTATTGCACTATTTGCAAGAGTTTCATTAATTTTTTCACCTGATGCTTCAATTTCAGACCATGTTAATTCATTGTTGTTTATCCAAAACTGTTTTCCCATAGCTCAATGTAAGAAAGACATCGGTCATAAAATTTGTGTAAACTCTTGTAGGATTGTATTAATATTAATACTTCCATTATTTTCCAGTATTCTAAAAAGCATTTTTTTGCTTCTTGAGGTATAAATTTATTTTCACGCCTTTTCTCAAGATTTTTTTTTTCAATTTTCTAAGTTCACTGACAATATCAGTTGCACTTGCGTTTGTTTTTTCCATAATCAAGGTAGATTTGTTAAACAATGTGAGTTGCCCTTGCACAAACTACAAATACATTTCACCACAATCATTATCAAAGAACTGTTTTATTAACACTGGACAGTGTTCTTGTGAAATAAAATATGATTTCAGTCCCTCATAGATTTCAAGTATTCTGTCGATAACTGGAAGTAGCGAAAGAAAACGCGTGTTGCCATGTTGAAGAATCTTTTTATACTCGACATCTACAAATTCACAGAACTCTTTTGGTTGAGTTACTCGAACCGTATAAATGTGGAAATATTTATAAATTTTGACCACTAAAGCTTCTATTTTAATAGGTAGAACATCAACTGCAGTTTGAAGACAGCTGTGAACGATGTGCGCACAGCAACCAATGCCCACAATATTTCTTCCTAGTTCCTTCTTCACTCGACTGTAAATATTGTTTTCTCCTCTCCGTTTTACACCTATATCAATTTAGATGAACAATCGGCAGACTTGAAGCTGAGATTGTGAATAGCAACATGAAATGCAAAAGTTGGTTCTTTAGCAGCTGTTAATAATTCTTTGTAACATGGATCGGCACTTTTAAAATATGACAATATTTTTGAGGAAGTTCCTGCCGCTGCTAGACTAGCCTTATGTCTCGCACATTTCAAGTGATTTTTGATGTCCGAACGCCCACCATGAGCCACCAAAAATTCTGAAGAACACTTTGTCAATATGACCACAAACTTTTTTCAAAAACGGATAATCCTTTCTTAATTCATCCGTAAATACACAGTTTCTTTTTGGCATTTTGGGGGTTAAATTAATTTAATGTACAGTACAAAATAATCGCAAACAACACGCCGAAAACAAACACCGACTCGAGTAAATTACCTACGCAATCTGACAGAACTCAACTAAGATTGCGCATGCGCGGCGGCTGCGCAACTGACTTGAGACGCTGCGTACTAGGCCAGTGTTAAAGTCGGGTTTTCGTGTTGCCTAATTGCCATTTTCCGAGGCTGCACTTTTTTACTTCGTGTATATTCGGCACTTTTTAATTTTTTCCAAATAACCGGGACAAAATGACAAACTGGCCGGGACCATACCTTCAAACCGGGACGTATGGTAAGCCTAACTATAAGTAAGGAATCCACTTCGCTTTTTTGGGTTGTCGTTGCTGCAAGTAAGGATGGATTAAAAGTACTCCCTTATATACCCAAAATTAGGCCTAAATTATGCTTCTGCATACCGTGCAAGTACACGGGATGAGCGGCAAACTTTTCCCCTGACAAAGTCACTGCTTGTTCGCCTCGTCTCCTGTTGCGACAGGATGAAAGAGGTCCTGTCTCATCCGTTGACACTGAGATTTCGACAGTGCGGCCAGGTATCAAAGGTTACCCCGCTCGAGTCGGAGGACAAGAAAAGCGTTGCGCGACCAGCGGTCCTATTTCCTTAGTTGATTTCAAACGGCTAGGGAACCATTAGCCGACCGACAAGATAAAAACATTTTGTCGGTTAATGTAGAAGAAGTAAAGGTGCATGCGTCGGGCGATCTCTAACGCTGTTAGATCTAAGACTGACACGTAGATAAATGCACGACAAACCGTCTAAGTATAAAATAAAATAGGGCGTGAATATAAGCAGAGGTAGGCAAATAGTATAATTGGGCTGGTTGGCCGAAAAATTCAAAACAACTCATCACACCCTCTTGTGGACATTGAGCATGCAACAAATGAGGCAGATAGATGACGGACATTTGGGCAGCAGAAAATTGCAACAACAAAAAAATGGCTCAGGCTGGCTTAAATAAAGCCCTACCCAATATAGCGGTGTACTGCAGATTTTGGAAACTAAAAGTACTTCTTCATGTGCAATGCCAGCTGGAGTAGCTGATCATGTTCATCCACAACTTCCTGCCCCCAGTGCTATTTATTAATTCTGTTGTTGACTTCCTGTCTTACCAGTGTTAAACTGTTTGGTGTCTTCTCTGTTTTGTCTGTTCCTTTTTGCCTTCATTCTTTTCTGTTGTCACAACTTATTCCAGCTTTCCTCATCTTGTAACATACTCAAGGAAAGTGGATTGATTCCTGCTATGAATTATAACAATTTCCCTTGTGAAATGGCCTCTTTCATGACATCCTCGTTACTCTTTCTAGCTGTCCATGATATTCTTAGCATTCTTCTATAAAACCACATCTGTGTGGCCTCCAGGCATTTTCTTGTTTGTTTACAAATTGGATAAGAACGGAAGTACGACAGGGATGCTTCTTGCCTTCATTTGTTTTCTTACTAGTAATAGACTGGGTTATGAAAACATCGGCGACACACAACAGAAATGGAATCCAGTGGAATCTAACTAAACAGTTAGATGATCTAGATTTTGCTGATGACTTGGCACACAGGGAGAAGACAAAAATAATGAGAATAAATGGAGAAAATGATAACAGGGTTGAACTTGAAGAGACACCACCACAAGATGTAGAATCGTACACATATCCTGGCAGCAATACAGACAAAGATGGAGGGACAGACAGTGACATTAAAATAAGAATACAAAAAGTAAGAAGAGCTTTCATTGCATTGGGAAATAATGGAGATCAAGAGATATCGGATCCAACACAAAAAAAAGAATCTTCAACTCAAATGTCAAGTCAGTACTATTATATGGTTCTGAAACATGGAAAACAACCAAAAAGCTAGAGACTTTCATAAATGGGTGCTTGCGTAGAATAGAAGGATTAAAATGTTATGACAGGGTTACCAACGTGGAACTGATGACAAGAACAAGACAAGTGCCAGTGGAACAAGAGATGAGAAGAAGACGCTGGCGATGGATAGGGCACGCACTGAGGAAACCTTTTGAAAACATTACAAGGCAGTCCTTGTTCTGGGACCACCAGGGCAAGAGAGGCAGAGGTAAACCAAATAGCACAAGGAGAAGAGAGCTGGAAACAGAGGTGAAAATGATGAGGAGAACGTGGAAAGAACTTGAGATGATGGCACGTGACAGGATGACTTGGCATGTGTTTGATGAAGGCCTATGCTCCTTGGGGAGTGGAAGGTCATGATGACGATGACATCTCAGGTTGTTAATATTATATCAAGTGGGGTAAAAAAGAAATAAAATATAGGATGCTTCTTACCACCTAGACGAGTGGCCATCTTGTCCACACTGGATTTCAGTGACAGCGATGCAGGACATTTCCACTTTTGTGTCATATTATTTTTATGTTTTTAACTTAGTTCTCACTTTCTTTCCCTTCTGCTTTTGTTGGTTTGTCCATGATGAAGACTCTGCAGTCATAAAGTAGGCAGCTCTCTTTGTCCTAGTAAGATGCATCACCTGTTTTTACCTCACATTTGCCATCATCTTACAGTAGTTCATCTCATTTTCTTTTATTATACCACCAGCTGACATTCCTGATATATCCTCTGTGGATCTCACTATATTTTCAATGTATAGAGAGAAAATACCAGGTGACAGCACCAGAGGCATCCCAAAAGTATTTGGCACCCAGGGCATATTCTACCTTTGGTGCCCTCCCCCTATACAGATACACGCTTGCAAGTATATTTTTATCATTAAGTGCTATAATAATAGTGTGTGACGGCAACCCTCTTCCTGGCTGTTACCCGGGGCGGACCACCCCTTTTAGTACGCCACTGGACAGCACACATCCCAGCATAACACCCCGATTTATCTGGTGAGACTTTCCTAGTTGGTAGCTAGGACATGTTCCTCATTAGTCTCAGATCTTTTTCATCAGAGTTTATGCTTTTCGTCATCATCAAGCAAAGTACGTTGCACTGTTTTGTTAAGCCTATAGCCCAGTGCATCCAATTTCAACAGGCATTTCTGTAGGGTTGCCTTCCTTAGCTCATGACTGTCTCCTGCCTGCCTGCAAGGCAACAGGTGTTTGTGTCTCTCTCTTTGTCTGGTCCTTATCCTTCGTCCCTGCTGGCACCTATGCTACCGCCGGCATAGCTCTTGGAGTCATGGGGACACACAAGCTCCTCTACTTCGCCAAGGTGGAGGAGGTTTATGTTTTTACACATTCTGATAATTTCCTCATAATTCACCGATTGAAAAACTTGGAAGAGGAATCATCTCTAGATAAGGAGGTTAACTTTAAATACTGAATGGGCAACCATGGACCAAAACAGGTGGTTATCATTATCAATACCATTTAGCTGCCTAAGGAGCACATATATTCAACAAAGTTATGCAAAGTCTGTCTGTCTTGTGCCTTCCTGTCAAAGTATGTCTGGCCTGTGCCTTCCTGTCAAAGTCTGTCTGTCCTGTGCCTTCCTGTCAAAGTCTGTCTGTCCTGTGCCTTCCTATCAAAGTCTGTCTGTCCTGTGCCTTCCTGTCAAAGTCTTTCCATGTTTTTTTAATCCCTTGAATGTCTATACAAATAAATTATGGACCATGCATAAAATAAACAAAATCTAAAAACAGGAAAACAGATTTGTTTATTTCCTTTGAATCGTCTACTGTGTGGTTCATGGAACCCTTAATCAAGGGCCATTGATTCATAAACCAGAGTTCTGCTGAACCCCAGGATTCCATGAGACCCCTTGAATAAAACAAAAATTTAAAATGTGACATAATGAGTGAATTTATTGTCCACCGATTATCAATCATGGATTAATTTCTGTGCACTCCAAAAATTCCTAATTTATCTGCTCATTTGGTATGTAAGGTCACTGAGAAAAGGCTGGGACAAATAGCGAGGCCTGTACAGACAAGAGGAACAGTTACTTTCTAGAAATTGTTCTCTAGTTTAAGTTAGGGCAGTTATTTTCGCTTCCTTACTATTCATAAAATTATTCACTATTCTGTGTTGGTTTATTTCCTCTGTGGGTTAGTTTTTTAAGCATAATTATCACATAACACGCAGTTATTAATAGACATTTTTGAGTAGTTCAGTGGGTGTCATTTATAAAGATTCATTCATTGCCCTTTAGCTCCCCAAGGAGCATAGGCCTTCAACAAACACATACCAAGTCCTCCTGACCTGTGCCATCAGCTCAAGGTCTTTCCATGTTTTCTTGATTATTTTCATTTCTGTCTCCATTTCTCTTCTTTGTGTCAATAAGAATAAGCCTTCCACAATATCATGTCAAACCTCCCTGTTATGTGCCATCAATTTAAGGTCTCTCCATGTCTTCTTTATTCCCTTTTCAAACTCTTCATCACTTAATCCCTTTATCAAGGTCTCTCCATGTCTTTTTTATCCCCGTTTCAAGGTCTCTTTATGTCTTCTTTATCCCTTTTTCAAGGTCTCTCCATGTCTGTATCCCTTTTTCAAGGTCTCCATCACTTTATCCCTTTTTCAAGGTCTCCATCACTTTATCCCTTTTTCAAGGTCTCTCCATGTCTTCTTTATCCCTTTTTCAAGCTCTCCATGGGAGCCGCGCTAGCGTAGTGGTTACAACACCGCTCTGGCGACCGGGTGATACAGGATCAAACCCGGGCGACGGCATTTGAGGATTTTTCGTCGACCGGGATTTGGACTGGATTAACTCGAGACCTGGCGAGGACATTTGAAGGATCGACCAGGGACTGGCGGCTCCTTTCAAGGTACTCTCCATGTATTTTTATCCCTTCTCTTACAAGAAATAAAGGGATACTCACGTAAAATCAATGTCAGGTTAGACATAAAAATAATAACCTGAGATTTCGCCTCGAGTATTAGCGGGCGAACGCAAAAAAAAAAAAAAAAAAAGCTCTCCATCACTTAATCCCTTTATCAAGGTCTCTCCATGTCTTCTTTATCCCTTTTTGAAGGTCTCTCCATGTCTTCTTTATCCTTTTTCAAGGTCTCTCCATGTCTTTTTTATCCCCTTTTCAAGGTCTCTTCATGTCCTCTTTATCCCTTTTTCAAGGTGTCTCCATGACTTTATCCCTATTTATAAGCTCTCAACTGAATACCCTGGACTAGGCGGCAAAGGTCCTCGTAGGGACAAATGGTGAAGAGAGTTTGGGACGCCTAGCTTAATTAGTAATGTAGAGTCTGCAGGTGTCGGAGCGTGGCTTCCACACGTGCACGAGATAAAACAACTCCAGACGTAAGACTTACGAGAGAGAGTCCCCTGTCGCCTAGAAGGGACGGGGAAATAGACGTAACATTTTCATGCTTTTCCGTTATACCCGCGTCCTATATTCGGGATGACAAACCGAGGACGGCATAAATAAAAGGCAGAGATTTTTCCCCCATGCTCGGGGTACTCTGTAACTCAAAGAACATTGAAACTAGCCGCTTCGCCAAGAAATCATTAAATAAAAGACCTTTGGCGAAATGCAGCTATTTCACGTAGAAAGGGATGGACTTAGCTTGGCCCATTTAAGATTGACAGGACCAAAGACATAATTAGAGCTGTTAAGAGCAAGTGAGGCAGAAAATGGGCGTAGACAAGAAATAGAAAGAAAACCGGGCAGACCACTCAGACTAAAGTGTAAGACATTTCAATCAAATCATGACAACAAATCATACGTTCACAAATTTGTTTGTGGGTTTGCATAAAGAAGTAATCGGAAGTATTACAAATTATTAGAAAGAGGTCATGCGATGGAATTTTAAAATGTAATATTTTTAATACACACTGGGATATTATGATTTAAACACCCCTATCCATATAGTGTGAAATAGTCTGGATTGGTGTAAAATGAGAGCCGGAATACACAATGGTTCTCATTGGCAAATTCGTTAGAAGTACAATCTGGGATTTGAATTCAGAATTGGAAATATAATCTAGCGAAATCGGAGTCACAGATCAGACTGCATCGCCACAACAGGCCAGCAATTCACCAAAGCCAGAAAGAGAAGAAACAGACAAACGATTCCACAATTATAAGTGACAGATCGAAGTATTTGGGCAACTTTGAGACTTAAACAGTAAATCCGCATATTTTAAACGCAACGACCACAAACTTACAGGACCAAGTATTTGGGCAACTTTAAAACTCAAAAGTAAACCTGCATTTTTTAAATACGAAGACTTGAGTCCTAAGGAATCAGATCACTCGGCATATGAGGAATTTCCCAGGCCAAGTGATTCGATAGCATCTAAACTAATTTGCTAGTGTCCATTCTAAACTGTGCCAGGAGATTATGTTCCCAGAAGTTACTTTGGGGTAAGTGTAAATATTTATTTTACAAATGTGAATTTGACATGTTTTTCTTGCTAAGTGGTTATATATGAGGCTGGCAACCTCAACCGATGAAAATAATATATTCGTAAACCACTACCTCAAGCGCTGGTGATCGCTTCTTGCTAGTCATACAGAAAACCGACAGGAGAGGTGACCTTAGACTCCGACTGGAGCAGTGATGAGTGATAATTACATCACGTTCATCAAGTGTATAGTATCATTTTGTGAGGTATATGTACCTTGTTAATTGTAATTTAGGCAAATCATTGATTTCGCTCCGTCCTAGCACATATTTTCCCAGTTTAATACCCACAAGAATATTTGGCGATTTCTAATCATCTTTCCTGAGTTACGCTGTGTATATGTTGCTGTCATTTTTGACGGTGAGAAAAACACCAACCTAATTTATGTTTGGTTTAATGTGATCAAAGAGAGATAAATGTTTATTATCTTTCTGTGACAGGTTTGACTGGTGATTATCTTCCCCTGTCTTATGTTGTCCTGTCTCAGGCAATGTCTTATAGTTGACATGTCTTAAGTCTATTTATATCTTTACCACCCGTTTGGGCGGAAACGCCTGGTCTGGTTTAGCCTCGATCTGGTCTATGCTCTTTGGGCATGCGCAGGTCTTGGCGCAAAGACCGAGGGACTGATGATTCTAGCAGTGTTTACCTAAGGCTTAGAACGGATGTACCGATCCGTAGATTTCTCTCTGCCAAGTTTCGATAGGGATTTGGAAATTCTGGGAATAACTGTTTTGTCATTCTTCCTTCCCTGAGTGATTCTTTATGTTGTGTTACCTTAGAGTGTAAGGATTCTTTGAGAAGGTAACTGAAACATTATTCGATCTTTTTCGTCTCGATTAGATCTTAAAGGTACATTTATCGCTGATGGCGACATAGTGAGCGAAGCTCACGAGGAGTTAATATACTGTACCCCAGTATTGCTGCATATTTGAAAGACTAGGTCTAAGTTGACCTGTTATACATATAAGCCTAAGAATCAACTTAATGGATCCGCAATGCAGGCGGAATATTGTTTGGCAGAAATATATTTATTCTCAGAAGTTTATGTAAACTGAGAGTCACCTGATTATCGAAGCCCGCGACCCGCGGCCTGATTTCGTCGTCATTATATTGGTCCGTGTTTACGGCCAATCTTCTTCACCAGAATGAAGTACCTGGCATGTGAGGCCAGAATGAAGTCTTTTGCTAGTTGTAGGACAATAGCATTGACTTTGTTAAATAACTGATATCGCCCGTACTAGGCAATATATTTGCTAGGGCTTACCTGACGGGGCTCAGTCAGGGATCAGAACTATTGCATGAACAGTAGTTAATTGGTCAAGACATCGTTACATGTCTAAGCTGTTCGGGATCTGTTATGCCTGATGTTAACCTTCATAACTACACATATAATGTCAATGATCTAGTACTATTGACTGTTTCGTCTATCATCATATTATCGTACGTCATGAATAAATATTGTAAACGTCAGCAGCATTCCCTACTTCACTGACTTCTACTTGTGGTTGTGTGAGTCTATGTGAAGTAGTCCAAGAGCCTATACGGCCTTCGTGTTGTCAGCACTACTATTCACTCACCTACACGATCAACCACAGTCTTATACAAGTACTACATGTCTGTATCTACATGTATGCTGATACTATGAGTGTCTCTACAATACCTTGGCGGCACCTCATGCCAGTGACCTAGATTACACCGCATCTTTGTGACACGCCCACTCTGCCATCTTTACAACACACGAACACAAACGGGCAGTTATACATCTGGAGCGAATAGTACATTTACATCTGTCTTTTACATCTGGTGGACCAGATTCGTGGTTTTTTTTTTGGTCAACGACACGTATTTTCCTGCCCACATCTGGATTTATACATCCGGAAGACAAGATTGACAGTTAGTTGTCAGCTACACAGAACAGTAGGAAATAGGTCAACGTCTGCTGACCGACGCACACATTTATATATGATACAGAATCGCTACATGGACCACAGCTGCTGCAGAATTGCTACATAGACCACAGCTGCTGCAAGAGTGCTACATAGACCACAGTCGCTGACGAATTTGTTTAATACTATGACAGTCGTCGACGGACATATGTGTCAAAGTTCACGTCACAATTTAACGTGCAAGCTCTTTGTTCTTTGTTTACTTGTTTAGTTAGTGTGTATTTTTTTTCTGCGGGTTCAAAGGTTGGAGGGTCTTACAGTAAATATCCCACTCAACCGAGGGTTACTGTAAGCGTTCTATAGCGATTGTGCATATTTCCCACAGTGGAAATTGCAAGCGACTTTTGTTGCTATTTATCTTTTTTTCTTAGCTGTGACGAGATGTTTTGGTGTTGTTTTCGTTATTTTTTCTCCGTACTTTAGTTTTGATTCGTTTTGTTTGTATTTGTCTGCCTTCTCTTTTCTATTGTTTATTTCTATACACCCTTTTGTTTATACACTGTGTTGTCATTGTATTATTGTGCATTTTTCGCAGTTATCATTGTAATCTTTTGCAACATTTGATTTAGTTAAGCTTTATTTTCTTTTGACCTCTGCGAATGTTTTCGTTTGTTTAGATGCTTGTCTTTGTTTAGTTATCGTGATGTTGTTGATATATACAGTCTTCATGTATACCTGATCATGTACTGTTATTATATGATGCAAATTATATACTGAGCTGATTACTGGTGACTTTATAAACAAGGTAATTGTACTTAGTTTTGTAAAAGACTTATCTCCCAATGAGGTTGTGATAACTTGTGTTGCTATTTCAGAGATATTGACAGCACATTTGTAGACAGGATGTCTACATTAGATTACTTTATGGTGCAAGGGATAGCCCTTGGAAAAACTGAGGAGAAATTGGAGAACTTTGCGCTTGCTCAATATAATAATAATAATAATAATAAATTCTTTAAGTACCAAACACGGCGCATAAGGCAGAAACCAGTGCTCTCCAGGTTGTTCGTTGTGACGCCACTCCTCTTAGCTCTTGCACATTATTTAGGCCCAACGTTCTTCCTTCTCTTATTATTGTTCTTCTGAGTGTTTCTTTTGGTCTTCCTTTTTTCCTCTTACCCCCAGGAACCCAAGTGAGCGCCTGTAGTGGTATTCTGTTGTTTTGCATTCGTAGGACATGACCGATATATGACTATCGTCTTTTCCTTATATAGTCGGAGACATATTTTTGCCTAGAGTCTTCTCTTATTTGTCGATTAGTCTTGAATTCTTTCCAACTGATGTTCGTGAGTTTTCTAAGACATTTGTTCTCGAATGTATTCAGCTTGTTCTCCAATGATTTTGTTATTTTCCAACTCTCACAGCCGTATGTTAACACTGAGATAACATTTGAAGTAAACAGACGAAGCTTGGTATGTATATTCAATGATCGTAATTTCCAAATGTTAGATAATCTATTGAAGGCGCTAGCTGCCAAAGCAATTATAGTATGGATTTCTCTTGTTGTGTCACCATCCTGAGTCATTTTACTGCCTAAATAATTGAAACTTTCAACTTTCTGTAGTTTTTTCCCGTTCAAGATGATATCAGAGGTCTCATTAGAAAAGTTCATAGCTTTAGTTTTAGAGGCATTTATTTGGAGACCTCAATATGCCAAAGCACAAAAGGCTGAAAAGATTCAAGCGCAGCTAGACAGAGAAGCTGAAGAGAAAAAGATTCAAGCGCAGCTAGACAGAGAATTTGAAGAGAAAAAGATTCAAGCGCAGCTAGACAGAGAATTTGAGGAGAAAAAGTCACAAAGAGAAGCTGAAGAGAGAAAGATTCAGCAAGAAAGAGAATTTGAGGAGAAAAAGTCACAAAGAGAAGCTGAAGAGAGAAAGATTCAGCAAGAAAGAGAATTTGAGGAGAAAAAGTCACAAAGAGAAGCTGAAGAGAGAAAGATTCAGCAAGAAAGAGAAGCTGAAGAGAGGAAAGAGAAACTGAAAATGGAACATGAACATGAAGAAAGACTCATGGCTTTAGAGATAGAGAAATTAAAAGTGATGAATATGGGTAGTTCTCAAGCAACTTCTTCGAGCACAAAAGGTCATGACTATAAGGTCAAACTTCCCCCTTTTAATCCTACAAAAGATGACATAACGTTCTATCTGGATAGACTAGAACTTAATTGCGTAACACATAAATTAGATAAGGCACAATATGTTGGACAACTGTTGAACTTACTTACAGGTGAACCATTAAATATTATAATGGCAATAGAAGAACATGATAGGACTAACTATGAAGTTATCAGAGCAGCCTTATTGAAAAAATATCAGCTTAAAGAAGATGATTACCGTTGTGGTAAAGTGGGATGTTATAAATATTTATAGGGGACTTAGTGTACTGACTGAGATCAGCTGTGAAGGTATCTGTATCTAATAGGTGTAGTGTTTTACAGATAACCTTACTTGCTACCACATTATACCTCAGTCAGAATTATTCTGGAATATTGTGATGACTACGTTAAATGTCTAGGGTATGTATATGATGAAGTGTAAGTCACAACAACAACAGACAGATAAACAATTTAATTTATTCCACCACACTTGACAACACTGTGACACTCACACACATTTAACATTCTATAAGACTATCTTAAATGAGTCACTGGTAAAGTTTCAAATATATATGTATTAATTACTTTCACTAATATATATCCTGATTCAACTACAAAGTGAACCAGGAATCACAATTAATTGTAATCACAATTTATATATACATAATTTATAAATATGAACCTTGTAGAGACATATTTTATTAATATTATCCTATGTGTGTCAGTTGTGTAGTAGTACTATGAGGTAATACTGGTTTTGTTTTTTCAAGCTATGTTATTATTTGTCATCATGACTTCAAGTGTTTGTTTATCTGGGAAATAGTATGGGGAAAAAGTTCACAGTTCCTGTCAATTTAAACAAGGTATTGTCCCTCTTTTTTACTAAAATGTCAATTTTTGAGGGGACACATAATGTTGAGCTCCACTGGCCACAGAGGCTTAACTTTCGTGATGGCGGCAGGAAAAGACTCCTCTGCTCGATTGCTCCGCTGTGTTCTGGAGACACCTCACTAGTCGCTATCTGGACCCAGGAGTATGCTGTCAGCCTCCAGATTCAGCAAAGCTCAGACCAGGTGCTGCTCAATAACTTTAGGACCACAGTCCCTGAAACAAGAAGGATGTACCTCCTACTTCATAACTAATTTTTAATCTATTTCCAGACTGAACACAATACATAACAAACACCGAGTTCAGAGCGGTAGGCCAATTGCTATCTTCATCTGAAACAATTGACATCAGTATACTCCTCCCTAATGGTTACTACGCCTCTGCAATTCCAGCATTATTTCTTTCTAGTCAATAAGATAGGTGTCAGTGTACTGTTTGGCAATTCCATGTAGTTTTACTTTCCTCCGACACCTTCTGTTCAGGTTGGAGCACTATATAGGCTTTGCCTCATGTTCGCTACTGAACCACGCACATATACAGACATAAATTATCAATTTACATTCAATTTTCATTAAAAAGATATTGAATATATCAAGCTTACCACAATTCATGGAATAATACACAGTTACGTTGACTGGCAATGAATATAGCACAATTTCGATCTGCCGATGTCCCAGGCTTTTATTTAGAAAAATATGCAATGGCGCTCAACGCACTGGTTCTTTAGTAAGTTTATTTGAAAATGTGGTGCTGAACTAACGCTTCTAAATGACTATATTGGCGGGTCTAACCAATCGAGCCATGTTTACACAAGCGTTTGAAAAAAAAAGTACTCCTACTCACGTTTCCCTAACAACAAAGAATCAATATTTATAGCCCGACTAATCGTGTTTAGCCTTACATTTACTTCTATCCAATCAAATAGGATTTAACATGGGGACCTATTTCCCGTACAATGGTGGTGTCAAAATCTGCCACTGAGCGATTCTGATTTTGGGGTTGTCTGAAACCCTCACTATTTCTTTTGGCTATAATTTGTTAATTCCTAGACTATTTGCGTAAAGTTTAACATATTCTTTGTCAGCAAGTCCTAAGGAACCCAAATATATAAATTTAATGAGGCTAAGGGGCTGCGTTCAAAATATGCATTTTCTAGGATAGTCGTGCTGTTGCCACCTCCTCACTTCCAAACTTTATGGTGTCTGGTGTACTGTCATGTTTTCAGACATAAAACAGTATAATGTCATGTTTCCTAATAAGCGTTTTGTAAGTTTTTAAAACCTAACTCTCGTATGGGTAGTGTTTTTTTTTCACTGTCGATTTGAAAAAAGCTAGTGCTTGTGGCCTTACACGCGTGATGGTAGTAATTGTATAGCGAGACGCGTGTTTAGTGTTGTATGCGTTCCGGCTTTCAGCCCTCCCTTCTCTCTATCCTAATTCCATCTGTCTTTCGTTTATGGTAACTTAGTGTATAAAATGACATGAATGGAATATTAAATATAGGTCAGCTTGCGTATCTCAAGGTTTTTCTTAGAAAGGCAGTACACGTTTTATTGAAGAAAGCGTGTAGTGATGCAGTAGGCTTTTACTATCAACGTGAAACGTTACAATTTGCAGACGACGTAGAAAACACGGGGATTTCGAGTACAGTCATTGTGACAGCACTGTTCTTTACCATTCTTCTTTCCTTTATTGAAGTTATTTGTTAGGCTTTACATTTACTTTTTAATTTATATATGTGGATTAGAATTTCACACGACAAATTCTCCCCACTTAAAACAGACGTTATATGTCAGTCTATAATTCTATATACACATAGAGAAAGTTATTATTATTTCTGGGGCTTACGGTGATTCTCATCACACGGATGGCGGCTTAAAAAATCCGCTCCCAGATTTGTTTTTCCACTTATATACTCTATGCTAAACTCAAATGGTTGCATCAGTAATGACCAACGGAGTAATCTAGAATTTTCATGTCTAGCCTGCGCTAGAAACGACAAAGGTTTGTGATCCGTTTGCAACTTAAATGCCTTCCCATACAGATAAATATTGAATTTCTTTATCGCCCATATTACTGCAAGACATTCCTATTCGCTAGTTGAGTAATTGGTTTCAGCTTTATTCAACTTTCTGCTAGCATATGCCACTGGGCTTAATTCCCCATCCAATGCATCTGATTTCTGTAGCAGATTCCCACCTAACCCAATATTACTGGCATCAGTCCTTACAATGAATTCTTGACTTAAGTCAGGTAATTTCAAAATAGGTTTACTTGTGAGCTTTTCCTTCAATTCTTGGTAAGCCATTTCACATTGTGGTGTCCATGTAATTCGATCTGGATTTCCCTTACGTGTCAAATCAGTTAACGGTGCACATATGGAATTAAAGTTTTTGATTTACTTTTGGTAGAAACCACATAATGAGACAAAGGATCTCACGTCTTTCTTGGTTTGTGGTCTCGGGGCTTTCTTTAGTTTCTCTAAATTCTTTGGGTCAGGGGTCATGTTTCCCTGATAAACTGTGTGTCCCAAGAATTCTAATTCTTTACATCCAACGCAACATTTGGTTGGTCGGGCTGTTAAATTCGCTTCTCTAAGTCGATTAAACAGCATGTTCAGAGAGTCAATGTGTTCCTCAAATGTTTCTGTGGCTATAAGAATATCATCCATGAAATTTGTGATGCATGGATTATTCAGAGGGTCCAATAATTTTCTCATCATTCTAGAGAAGACACTAGGTGCATTCTTCAATCCAAATGGCAATCTATTAAACTCATAGTGTCCTTCTGAGGTACTAAAAGCTAGGTATGGTCTAACCTCAGGCTTTACTGGAATCTGATAGTATCCTTTACTCAGGTCCACTTTTGAGAAATATTTAGCTTTATTTAGCCTGGCAAACAACTGATTTGTATCCGGCAATGGATCCACCTGTCCTTCTGTAATAGCATTCAGTCTCCTGTAATCTATACAGAGTCTATGTTCTCCAGAGGGCTTCCTTAAGAGTACAACACCGGAACTATACGAAGATTCACTGTGTGAAATAATTCCTTCCTTCAACAAATAGTCTATCTCTTCCTTCAAAGCTTTCTCCTTAGCAAAAGGAATCGAATAGGGTTTCATACATACAGGTGTGGGGTCTATCAGCTTCATATCATATTCCAATAGGTTTGTATGCCCTGGTCGGTCTGTTAACACCTCTGTATGATTATCTAGAACCTGTTGCACTCTCTCTTTCTGAGTTTTCGTTAAATGTGTACTGATTTTCACCTGTGCCGCTGTCTCACATGGGTGTAATGGATATTCAAATGATGAAAGTGGTTCCTTTTTCATCTCCATGGCAATGGACAAGGTCAACAAGTGTGTCTCTTCCTGATGTTCTCTTTCCAAATATTTCTTCAGGAGATTCACATGATAGATTTTTTCTTTCCCCTTCTTATCTATCTTATAATTGGTTCTAGACACCTTCTCTAGAACTGTATATGGGCCTTGCCATCCAATTTGTAACTTATTCTGACTACCGGGTAGAAGAAGCAGTACCTTCTCTCCCACAGCCAAATCTCTGTCTTTAGCTTTCCTGTTAGAATAGGCAGCATGTTTCTTCCTGGCTTGTTTCAAATTTTCATTGGCAAGTTTCCAGCCAGTTTTTAAACGAGTGGTCAGCTCATTCACATATTGGTATGAGGATGTAATATTTTCCTCTGCCTTTTCATCAGTCCACGTTCTTAACAGAGCTACATATGGACCTTTAATTTTGTGGACCTATTTGTCCATGCACCGGTATGGTCTCTTCCACTCGAAGCTCTATAGTGATGATTTTTCTTCCCAGAATTTTCATGCACAAAACGACCGCTACCAATTTTTCTCTTGGGGCTTTCTCCCCACTTAGAATTCTTGATGAGAGATTTCCTCTCTACATCCTCTTCCTCCAGTTTGTTTAAGTCCGATTGAGGGATTTTCCGCTTATCCTGGGGTAAGACTTTTTTTTTTTGCACTCTCTGCATAGTGGCCATTGTAAAACAGTTAATTGAAGCTTGTCCGTGAAAAGGGGCTTCCCATTCCCTTTGGTCCACTTTATCAAATTTATTTTTCTTTCTATTGTCAGGCATACGGTTGCCCCGTGGCGTGTCCAGGTCCTGATCAATGTTCCCACTTGTGGGTGTTCCCTCGTGTGCTATGCTACACCTTTCTACAAAATTCTCAATGTCCCATCTTGCCTTGGGCCAATATTAATTGTGAGCCACCTTTTGGATGATGGTACCTATTTTCTCATGGTCCCCATCTTTTTTCACATGTAGGCTCCTTATTAAGTCTGCCCTATATCTCTTTGGAAGAACCAACTGTCCGTGACCATGGGATCTAGTTCCGGCCTTCCTGTAAATCAACTTGTTTTTCATGTAAAAATCTCCCTTGCCTGGAGTTATATGACCAGTTGACAATTTCCTGAAACAAGGCTTGAGGGTCTTATCCCCAGCCTGTGCCTTCCTCATCTCTTCTGGAGTGGTATCTAACAGAATATCCTCCTCCTGTCTTGAGGTTGACCTGACCTGAAGGGTGGCCATAACTATAGGGTTTTTTCTGCAACGGTCAGTGTCATGATTGTCCATCTGACAATTTTTACACCACCTTTTCCCTTGGTTGAAAGATTTTCTTTCATCATATTTCCTTTCATCGAATTGTGGGGTTTTATTTTTAATGTCATACCGTGGCCTATCAAATTGGTGCTTACCTTTGTTTTGATCTCTAGGATCAAATTTATTAAAGTTCTGTGGTGCCCTAAAATTTTCCACCTGTTTCTTTTTGTTACCTGATACCTCTGCCTGAGCCGCTTGATACCTTTCTGCAACATTTAGCAACTCACCCAGCCTCTCTGCACCTTGTTCCATGAGAAAATTTCTCAGGTCTGGAGCCATGGACTCTCTTAATTGTTCTATAAGGACCATTTCCTTAAGATCTTGGGTTTTCCCCAGAGAAGTCCATTTCTCCAAGTATGTCTCTAACCGTGCAGAGAACTGGTGATAGGTTTCACCTGACAGTAGTTTAGCATTCCTAAATTTTTTCCTATAAAATTCTGCGTTCTTTTCATATCTTAACAAAAGAGCCTGCTTTAGCATGTCATAATTTTCCTGATCACCTCTGCTCATTTTGGCAAAAACTTCATAAGCTGCCCCACGAAGCCCTTGAGATAACTTTAAGCTCCACCTTTCTCTCTCTAACCCATATGTGGTAGCTAATAGTTCATATCTATTTAGATAGCTCTCAATATCATCGTCTTTCTCAACAAAGTGATCTAAATGAAAATTCATAGCTGAGGTTGAGGCTCCCTGGCTAGCGGTGGCATCAGAGGTAAAGGGACTGGCACCATTTTCAGGAGCATGGCCTTGAAACTCAAACTCCCTTAGTCGTAACTCATGTTCCCTTTGTAATCTCTTCTCCTCCTTTTCTGCTTCCCTCTCTGCAGTCAATCTTCTTTCCTCTCTTTCTGCAGCTAATTTCTTCTCTTCTCTTTCTGCAGCCTGTCTTCTTTCCTCGGCTTCCAATGCTTTAGCCTCTTTGTCAGCCTCAATCTGCAACCTCTTAGCCTCAGCCTCAATCTGCAGCCTCTTAATTTCTTTTTCGGCCTCTAACCTCTTATCTTCGGCCAACCTTTCAGATTCTAATTTTCTTTCGGCCTCTTTTTCTAATCTTCTTTCTTCCCGTTCAATATATTTGTCACATTCAGCAGTGACATAAGCAATCATAATTTGTCCGTCCATTCCTAACTCTTTCGCAGTCTGTACAATCGAGGAAGTGGAGGGGAACTGCGGTAAGACGTGGAATACGATGGATGGGTTTGAAAAAAAATCGAAAAAAGGTGATTCGTCTTACGAGGACAAAAGACAAAGAAAATAGTCTACGTTACGGCCACAAGGCCTTCGTCAGGAAAGGAAAGAAAGTGAAGGCTAGATAGGACACATAAAAACTAAATAAAATAAAAACTGGGTACTTCCCTGAAGGCAAGAACCGAAATTCTATCAAAATCGCTGTCTGTTTGTAAGCGCGTGGCTGAACAGAAAAATGACTTCCGCCGCCGGATGTACACAATGCATACTAAGAAACTAAAAAACGAAACCGGAAAATAAACTACCCAACGTGATAAAAGTGGGGACTGGAAATAGAAGGGGACAGAATGAG
The DNA here is from genome assembly GCA_024509875.1 of Oreohelix idahoensis. Taxonomy (NCBI): domain Eukaryota; kingdom Metazoa; phylum Mollusca; class Gastropoda; order Stylommatophora; family Oreohelicidae; genus Oreohelix; species Oreohelix idahoensis. Next base: position 40,096 of record JAMPIV010019217.1, read on the forward strand.
TGGGAGATAAATAAATATGAAATAAAAAAAATGTATATGGCATACAAATAGAAGAATAGGATAAGAGTGGAAAGAGTAAAATAGAGCAAGAGAGGAGAGGGTGACCTCAGACAAAGGTGTGAAAAGTGTTGAGACCGGCTGGTTTTAGACACCCCATGCGGTGGATAAGACGGTTCTCAAGCTGTTCTCGGCTGGCAGTGTCAGAGGAGCAGGATCGGATCGCTGTGACCTGGATGTCAATGGGACCATGGTGGTCAGGACCATTGAAGTGTATAGCAACTGGTGTGGACTTTTGCTGAGCGATGTCATTTAAGTGCTGGCTGAATCTGTCCCCAAGTCGTTTGCCTGTTTGGCCAATATAAGTTTTGCAGCAACGTTTACATATGATCGTATAAATGACATTGCGCGATTCACACGTGAAGCTACTAGTGATGGTGTACGTAGCCTTAGGAAAGGACACCTTCTGGGTTGATATGACATACTTGCACGTGTTGCATCGTGTCCGACCACAGGGTAGTGTGCCAAAGTGAGTGGCATTCTCCTTTGGGAGACGGCTGTGAACAAGAAGATCCTTCAAGTTCTTGTCACGTCTATATGCCACCAAAGGTGCTTCACTGAATACTTTTTGGGTCAGAGGCTCAGCTTGGAGGATAGGGAGGTGGCGGAAAAGGATCTGTTTGACAGTAGTACTGTGAGGGTGATGGGTCAAGATTAATTTGACTCTATCCGAAGTGGATTTATGGTGAGGTTTGAGGGCCTCCAGACGAGAGATGGGGAGCACACGTTGGAGAGCAGAGGTGAGAACATGTTCTGGATAAAGTCTGTTACGGAAGAAATCCAACATCTCATTTGCTCGTAAGTGGAAGTCATCGTCGTCTTGGCATAAACGGCGGAGGCGGAGAAGTTGTGAAAAAGGAAGGGAGTCACGACAGGCCCGAGGATGAGAAGAGGTATACAGGAGGTAGCTGTGGGCATCTGTCGGCTTGTAGTATACTGAGGTATTAAGGCCGGAGGGCGTGATAGAAATAGTAATGTCAAGGAAGTTGACAGATACTGTGGAGACGAGGGAGGTGCCCTTCTATATCCACTGTCACTCTTCTCCGTCTTGCTGAACTGGTCCTTCAACTGAATTCCTTTGAATTCAATGGTCAGTTTTTTGACCAAATTAGTGGTGTTGCCATGGGAACGAAGATGGGTCCCAGCTATGCCTGTCTATTCATGGGCCACTTGGAGCATCAGATATGGCAACAATACTCCGGTCCTTTCCCTGGGTTTTACCGCAGATATATCGATGATGGCATAGGTCTCACAGATATGTCTGAGACTGATTTACACCGCTTCATCGACTTTGTGAACCACTTTCACCCCACCATCAAGTTCACCTCCCTCGTCTCCACAGTATCTGTCAACTTCCTTGACATTACTATTTCTATCACGCCCTCCGGCCTTAATACCTCAGTATACTACAAGCCGACAGATGCCCACAGCTACCTCCTGTATACCTCTTCTCATCCTCGGGCCTGTCGTGACTCCCTTCCTTTTTCACAACTTCTCCGCCTCCGCCGTTTATGCCAAGACGACGATGACTTCCACTTACGAGCAAATGAGATGTTGGATTTCTTCCGTAACAGACTTTATCCAGAACATGTTCTCACCTCTGCTCTCCAACGTGTGCTCCCCATCTCTCGTCTGGAGGCCCTCAAACCTCACCATAAATCCACTTCGGATAGAGTCAAATTAATCTTGACCCATCACCCTCACAGTACTACTGTCAAACAGATCCTTTTCCGCCACCTCCCTATCCTCCAAGCTGAGCCTCTGACCCAAAAAGTATTCAGTGAAGCACCTTTGGTGGCATATAGACGTGACAAGAACTTGAAGGATCTTCTTGTTCACAGCCGTCTCCCAAAGGAGAATGCCACTCACTTTGGCACACTACCCTGTGGTCGGACACGATGCAACACGTGCAAGTATGTCATATCAACCCAGAAGGTGTCCTTTCCTAATCGCGGCTACGTAAACGTTGCTGCAAAACCTATATTGGCCAAACAGGCAAACGACTTGGGGACAGATTCAGCCAGCACTTAAATGACACGCTCAGCAAAAGTCCACACCAGTTGCCATACACTTCAATGGTCCTGACCACCATGGTCCCATTGACATCCAGGTCACAGCGATCCGATCCTGCTCCTCTGACACTGCCAGCCGAGAACAGCTTGAGAACCGTCTTATCCACCGCATGGGGTGTCTAAAACCAGCCGGTCTCAACACTTTTCACACCTTTGTCTGAGGTCACCCTCTCCTCTCTTGCTCTATTTTACTCTTTCCACTCTTATCCTATTCTTCTATTTGTATGCCATATACATTTTTTTTATTTCATATTTATTTATCTCCCACTCATTCTGTCCCCTTCTATTTCCAGTCCCCACTTTTATCACGTTGGGTAGTTTATTTTCCGGTTTCGTTTTTTTAGTTTCTTAGTATGCATTGTGTACATCCGGCGGCGGAAGTCATTTTTCTGTTCAGCCACGCGCTTACAAACAGACAGCGATTTTGATAGAATTTCGGTTCTTGCCTTCAGGGAAGTACCCAGTTTTTATTTTATTTAGTTTTTATGTGTCCTATCTAGCCTTCACTTTCTTTCCTTTCCTGACGAAGGCCTTGTGGCCGTAACGTAGACTATTTTCTTTGTCTTTTGTCCTCGTAAGACGAATCACCTTTTTTCGATTTTTTTTCAAACCCATCCATCGCAGTCTGTACAGCAGCAGATCGAAATTTGGCCAGGTCCGCCATTTTCTAACAGGTAAATTTATATAATGTCTAACTAAACAATACAATCTGATATTACTTATCCAAAGACACCACAGGCACTGAGAGCTCAACGTTATTTATTTTCACCCAAGGATACCTTTTTAATTTCTATTATTCCCTGAAGCGAATTACCCCCAATATTTTTAATAGGGAAAGATTCAAAATCCCGGGAGCGAGACCCCAATATATGTGGTAAAGTGGGATGTTATAAATATTTATAGGGGACTTAGTGTACTGACTGAGATCAGCTGTGAAGGTATCTGTATCTAATAGGTGTAGTGTTTTACAGATAACCTTACTTGCTACCACATTATACCTCAGTCAGATTTATTCTGGAATATTGTGATGACTACGTTAAATGTCTAGGGTATGTATATGATGAAGTGTAAGTCACAACAACAACAGACAGATAAACAATTTAATTTATTCCACCACACTTGACAACACTGTGACACTCACACACATTTAACATTCTATAAGACTATCTTAAATGAGTCACTGGTAAAGTTTCAAATATATATATATTAATTACTTTCACTAATATATATCTTGATTCAACTACAAAGTGAACCAGGAATCACAATTAATTGTAATCACAATTTATATATACATAATTTATAAATATGAACCTTGTAGAGACATATTTTATTAATATTATCCTATGTGTGTCAGTTGTGTAGTAGTACTATGAGGTAATACTGGTTTTTGTTTTTTCAAGCTATGTTATTATTTGTCATCATGACTTCAAGTGTTTGTTTATCTGGGAAATAGTATGGGGAAAAAGTTCACAGTTCCTGTCAATTTAAACAAGGTATTGTCCCTCTTTTTTACTAAAATGTCAATTTTTTGAGGGGACACATAATGTTGAGCTCCACTGGCCACAGAGGCTTAACTTTCGTGATGGCGGCAGGAAAAGACTCCTCTGCTCGATTGCTCCCCTGTGTTCTGGAGACACCTCACTAGTCGCTATCTGGACCCAGGAGTATGCTGTCAGCCTCCAGATTCAGCAAAGCTCAGACCAGGTGCTGCTCAATAACTTTAGGACCACAGTCCCTGAAACAAGAAGGTTGTACCTCCTACTTCATAACTAATTTTTAATCTATTTCCAGACTGAACACAATACATAACAAACACTGAGTTCAGAGCGGTAGGCCAATTGCTATCTTCATCTGAAACAATTGACATCAGTATACTCCTCCCTAATGGTTACTACGCCTCTGCAATTCCAGCATTATTTCTTTCTAGTCAATAAGATAGGTGTCAGTGTACTGTTTGGCAATTCCATGTAGTTTTACTTTCCTCCGACACCTTCTGTTCAGGTTGGAGCACTATATAGGCTTTGCCTCATGTTCGCTACTGAACCACACACATATACAGACATAAATTATCAATTTACATTCAATTTTCATTAAAAAGATATTGAATATATCAAGCTTACCACAATTCATGGAATAATACACAGTTACGTTGACTGGCAATGAATATAGCACAATTTCGATCTGCCGATGTCCCAGGCTTTTATTTAGAAAAATATGCACTGGCGCTCAACGCACTGGTTCTTTAGTAAGTTTATTTGAAAATGTGGTGCTGAATTAACGCTTCTAAATGACTATATTACACAACGGGCTGATCACCCGTTTGCCAGTCCCTTCGATTACGGAAACAACAGCAAATGGGTTGATTTGCCATTGCCCTAAAGACGCCACTAGGCGTGATGGGAAACAATGGCAAAGAAAACCTATCTGCTGTTGCCCTAAGACGCCACTAGGCGTAATGGCCACTGACTGCTTTGACGGTCGGTGGCTAAGGACGGAAGAAGAAGAAGAAATGACTATATTGGCGGGTCTAACCAATCGAGCCATGTTTACACAAGCGTTTGAAAAAAAGTACTCCTACTCACGTTTCCCTAACAACAAAGAATCAATATTTATAGCCCGACTAATCGTGTTTAGCCTTACATTTACTTCTATCCAATCAAATAGGATTTAACATGGGGACCTATTTCCCGTACAATGGTGGTGTCAAAATCTGCCACTGAGCGATTCTGATTTTGGGGTTGTCTGACACCCTCACTATTTCTTTTGGCTATAATTTGTTAATTTCTAGACTATTTGCGTAAAGTTTAACATATTCTTTGTCAGCAAGTCCTAAGGAACCCAAATATATAAATTTATGGGGCTAAGGGGCTGCGTTCAAAATATGCATTTTCTAGGATAGTCGTGCTGTTGCCACCTCCTCACTTCCAAACTTTATGGTGTCTGGTGTACTGTCATGTTTTCAGACATAAAACAGTATAATGTCATGTTTCCTAATAAGCGTTTTGTAAGTTTTTAAAACCTAACTCTCGTATGGGTAGTGTTTTTTTTCACTGTCGATTTGAAAAAAGCTAGTGCTTGTGGCCTTACACGCGTGATGGTAGTAATTGTATAGCGAGACGCGTGTTTAGTGTTGTATGCGTTCCGGCTTTCAGCCCTCCCTTCTCTCTATCCTAATTCCATCTGTCTTTCGTTTATGGTAACTTAGTGTATAAAATGACATGAATGGAATATTAAATATAGGTCAGCTTGCGTATCTCAAGGTTTTTCTTAGAAAGGCAGTACACGTTTTATTGAAGAAAGCGTGTAGTGATGCAGTAGGCTTTTACTATCAACGTGAAACGTTACAATTTGCAGATGACGTAGAAAACACGGGGATTTCGAGTACAGTCATTGTGACAGCACTGTTCTTTACCATTCTTCTTTCCTTTATTGAAGTTATTTGTTAGGCTTTACATTTACTTTTTAATTTATATATGTGGATTAGAATTTCACACGACAACCGCCTTCGTTTTAAAACTATGTTACCAGAAGCTGGTGTAGAGTTCTCAGACTTTATTACAAAGATACGTCTTACTTTCACTAGATGGATCGAGTTGTCTAAGACAGAACATACTTATGAAGCACTTATGGACTTGTTACTTAGAGACAAAGTAATGTCATCTGTTAATGAGTCCTTTCTTGCCTTTATACACGAACGTAAACCTAAGGACATAAAAGAAATGGAACAATATTGTTGCCAATATGTCACTGCTCATCCACAACAAACGATTAGCAATACTAAGATTAAAGGAGGTTTACCCGTGGCTTCTGCGACTCCATACAATTCTAATTTCGGAGGTAAAGGTACTCAGCGCAACTTTGATAAGAAAAGTAAGCGTAACTTCGGACAGGATCAAGGTGATTCATCCCATAGAGGCTCGTCTTCTAGGAATTGGAGGTGATCTGATAGCCCTCATAATTATGGTTCCAACAAATTTGGTAACTTTCGAAGAGGTGGCCACAATAAAAACTATCCTCGCCATAATTCTTCAGGAAGACAGCAATATCAGTCTGATAGATATTCTCATCAAGGTGTAAATCACAATCACAATTGTGAAAACTGCGGTTCAAACCAAAATAATAATAGCAATAGGGGTAATTGCCATAATTCCAAAGGAAATAATAATCGAGGTAGATGGCAGCACAATAATAATAGATCATGTCATCATGCTAACTGTGCTGAACAAGTCACAAGGAGTTAGTAATGAACAAAACAGTAGTAAACCTAACGCTAGTGCTGTTACTTGTTCTGCCTTTGATTTTGGGAGAGCCCACAGTGCATCACTTTATTTGAACCTTCTACTATATCCACCTTGAGTTGCGGTCATCCTCTGCCCGCTCTTCCTGCCGCAGCGGCGCATGACGGGAGAGGATCTCTTATTCTACATAGGGGTCTAGTGAATAATGATCCAGTCTCAGTCCTCTTTGATTCTGGATGTACCACTATTGGGGTTAGACAATCTCTTGTAGATCCTTCCTGTGCCACTGGAAGAGTGATCAAATGTGTAACATTTGGTGGCACAGTGGAAAAATATTATACTGCTATCCTCCGTATAGCTACTCCCTTTTTTACGGGAGAGGCCCAAGCGTGTCTGCTTCCGAATCCTATTGCGGATCTTATCGTCGGACGAATACACGGGGTTAAAGAGTGTACCCCGCAGCAGATTATTGCTTGGAAAGAACATAACTTGGAAGCTGCTAATGCAGTTATCACGAGAGCACAGGCACAGAATATGCCTCAGACTTCACCGACCGAAGGTGATGAGGTACGTGATCAAGATGTGATTTCACGTGACTCGTTTATCAAAAGTCAACAAGAAGACATTTCGTTAAAAAAATTCGTCGTTCTGGTTAAAAATGGTGACCCAAATAAGAACACAGATCACAAATCTTGGATCACTATGAAAAATGGCGTACTAGTGCGTATGGTACAACACTCAGACATGTCTATACATTCACAAATTCTTGTTCCGATAGACATGAGAGTTAGAATACTGCAACATGCTCACGACTCCCAATGTGCTGGTCATATGGGATTTTCACGTACGAAGTCGAGAGTTCTTGCGGCTTTCTTTTGGCCATTCGTAAACAGAGACATACGTCTTTATTGTCGCTCGTGTAAAGTATGTCAAGAAGTAAAATCGAAAGGTCCTCGCCATGCAGCACCTATCCAGGCTGCGGACATTCCTATCCGTCCATTTCAGAAAATGGCGATAGATATCATTGGTCCTTTCAAAATAAAATCAGCCAGAGGACATCAATTTATTCTTACATGTGTTGACATGTGTACTCGATGGCCAGAGGCCATACCTCTGAAGAGCATTTCGACTGCCGATATTGCAGACGCTCTTTGGCTGATATTTTCACGGTTGAGATTCCCTAGGGAAATCTTGTCAGACCATGGCACCCAACTGATATCCGAGACAATGTCGCAAGGAATGTCTACTCTTAATATTAAGAGGTCACTGAGTAGTATTTATCATCCTATGTCGAATGGACTAGTCGAACGTCTCAATAGAACTCTCAAAAATTTACTTGGGAAAATAACTGAGGATCATCCTCAGGATTGGGACAGAGTCTTACCCGCTGCTCTCTTTGCTTATAGAGAGGTTCCTAATGAACATACCGGGTTTTCTCCTTTCAAGCTCGTCTTTGGCGCGCGTCCGCGCGGCCCATTGTCCTTGCTTCACGATCTAATAGCTGCCGATGATATCAGTGATGACACACAATCTTCTTATGAATATGTCATTGCTCTCAGGCAGAAAATCATTGAAGCTTGCAAATTAGCAACTTCCGCATCTGAATTTGCTAAAGCAAAGGCAAGGCAGTTCGCAAATAAAAATAGATGCCTACGTCAACGTTGTCCTGGAGACAAAGCATTCGTATTACTTCCTTCCAGGGAAAATAGACTTCTTATTGGTTGGAAAGGTCCTTTTGTGATTGTATCTAAAATTTCTGATGTCGACTATGTCGTCGATATTGACGGAAAGCATAAAACTTTTCACATAAATATGTTTACTGAATTTTATGAACGCCCAGAGTACTTACAACCTATCTTTCAAGCGACGGACGACGCTACAGTCGCTCGTGGTCATTACTCATCTCTGTCTGTCATACAGGATGAGGAATCAACTTTCTCTGACGTTAATCTTCCTCTTCCAATGATTCCACTTTATTCTACGGAATCATGGAAAAATGTTGCAATTTCACCTAAATTGTCAACTGAGGAACAGTCACAAATCTCTTCCATGTTACAAACATTTCAGGATGTTCTCACGGACATTCCTGGACACACTACAGTCATTGAGCATGACATTGTATTGACTGACCATACTCCTATTAGGGTCAGACCTTATCTTATTCCTATCCACTTCCAAACACACTGGGATCCTCGCCAGTGCTTCGGAGTTCGTGCACTGTGCTGAGATTCTCCGTGTGTAATCTAAGGGAGGAGATCGGAGTACTGATGGAGCAGTCCGTGTGCAATGAAGATAGTCATTAAAACCAAAGTGAGAAAATGGTGTACATGTGAATAACATTGTCACACTACATGCTGGCTTTCCGTGACATCCAATGAAAGTAAATTAGCATCCCCTTTTTCATTGTGCACTGGTACTGTTTGCTTCGACATAATTATTTGAACCATACTTGGCCAGAGTTGGTACCATGTGAGTGTTACGTCACAACAACGAGCACTTGTTGCAACCAAAAACTTCCCCGGATAGACCTTCATTCTGTACTCTAATATTTACTTTACTTGCCCCTACCACAATTGACAGCTTAAATTACGCATGCTGATCGTGTCTGCAAAAATTATAAGCCACATTTCTGTGCTACAAAAATGCAAAAAACACTGCACTTTTTTTAAAAGCGAAAGCCTAAACTGTTAGAGGAAGGTGGTGTGACTACAAGGTGCGCAATAATATTTATGTCGATTGGTGAAAGAAAGTAGCAGTACTGGGTAAGAATATATCAAGTTTGGAGTCTCCATGGGTTTCTTTTAAGGGGAAGACGGTGTCCGCAACAAAATATCTTTACTTGGCTGTTCATGAACATCAATTTTAGTGGTAACTATGTGTATTTTGAAGTCTGAGAACTGCGCAGTCGCAGACGATAACATGACGCTTAACCCTAGAACACCTCGGTTCGGGCATTTGTTTCGATAATCCTGTATGATTTGTCAATATAAACATTCGAATTTGTTACAGAACGCGGAGGGAAACTGGCGAACCTATGTTAATTAGATAAGTGATGTTGAAAGAGTTGGTAATCCGTCAAACGTACTACAGACTGAAGAGACAGTTGCAGGTGTGTGTTCTCGATTATTACCTCGAAGATGCTTTTCGCGCAAGCTCAGAGCGCAGTCGCAGATTGCACGTTCCCGAATTCTGTGCCTGCGCAGTGAATGTACTTTCGCTATTTTTGTTGACAGTCGTTACGGCACCGATACCGCGAAATGATTAGCTTGTCGACTCATTTTGAGACTAATTTGACAATTGCATTAAATCATAAATCTTGCATAATAATCGGACACGTTCAGCAATCAAAATGGCGGCCATTTTCGGTTACACTAAATTTGGTGTCGTCCTTCAACTTGGTGGTTAAATCCTTCCTGTCCGGCATTAGGGAGAATATTCATTCATTGAATGTATGAAGTAACAGCACAACACAATACAATTCAGAACTGAAACACTCATGTTTATTGTTCTTTTCTCTTCCCCGATCAGCCGTAAAATGAGAAAGTATCATATTCACCCCCAATAATTGGTGAACAATAAGAACCAAAGATGTGATTACCCTTCATGGTATCTGTCTGTGAAATTAGGATGCTTCTAGTAAACAAGTCGCAGGTCAGCACGAATAGATGAAATATCACCAGAAGTAGTACAAGCTGGTGTTAAATTGGAGCTACATGGTTAGAGATGATTCTGAATATGTCTTTTGTAGAAAGAAAAGACTCAGAAGATAGACAGATAGCCACAGTAGTGCTCTTCTGGAAGAAGGTGAGAAAAGGACATATAGAGGAATTTCACTATCGAATCATGTTTATCAAATACTGAAGCAGAGAGTCAGACCCATATAATGACATAAATAAATAATGGCCAGTTTGGCTTTATGGAAGAAAGAAGATGCAACAATGTCTTGTTCACCCTAAAACAGCAGATCTTTGAGAAGACCAACCAAAGTAGTAATGCTTTTTTGTTTTTGTAAATGGGCAGAAACCTTTAGCAGAGTACTTGAATGAGCTCTTCCTAACAATGGCATAGTCAATGATTGATTTCTCATTCTTAGTTGGTTCATATCTTGTGTATGTATGAATGCGCTTATGGAGGGACTTTGTTTTCGTAATGACAAGGTTTTGCTCAGTGCAGAATATAAGGAGTCACCTTCCGTTTTCATATAGTGTATCGCCTTCATATCTTCCAATAACTCCACCCCATATAGCATGGTCATTTCCAACTCTGGCATTGAAATCTCCAAGGAGGATAATTTCATCCAGGCAGTCATCCACTGTCTTTTGAAGCAGCTCGAAGAATTCTTCTTTGACTTCTGCTCACTCATCTTCATTTGGCCCATACACAATGACAAGGTTGAATATGGTTTCTCCTTCTTTTAACTTTAGCACCATAATGCGCTCCGAGACAAAGTTCCATCTTTTGATGCTATCTCTTGTTTTTAGACAATACATTTAGCTCTTCGGTTGTGGGGACTCCACTGTAGAGCAGTTATGTCGCCACCGAGAACCATAACTCCTTGTCCCTTTATCTTCATGAAGCCACCCCTGCAGCTGGCCCCCTTACCTGCACAAAGCATTCACATTCTCTTGCAACAGTGGTTTCTGTAGCAGTTTGTTTTACGTGATGAGGTTGCCAGCCTCATGCACAACCTTATATAATCACCTTGTAGGACATGCGTGGGGGAGAAGTAGCCTATTCTTTCTTTGTTCCTATAAAGAATCTCGGCAACTACAAGGGGCCACTAATGATCTTATTTGACATTTATTCAGTGTGCTTCAGAAAACATGATTTGACAAGACGTACGTGATGGTATTTTATTACTTAAAAAAAAAGCTTCGGTAATAAGGACAAGAAACAGGGCAATTTAATTTCCTCAAGAAGTGTTTCTTAATTTTGGTACACATATTGATTTACTGTTGGTTACATTTCCTGGTTTGATCCCCAGTTGAGGTGAGATTTTTTTGGGCCGCAAACGGCTCCGAGGTTGAACCAGCCTTATGAATTGGGTACCAGAGCAACTCTGACGATACGTCAAGCCTAAAAACCCAACCCCTGCAGACCCAAGTAGAACATTCCCAACTAAGCTGGTTTGGCCATGTCTGCAGAATGGGAGAAGATTGGCTATCTCGACAAGCATGGGAAACTAAGAGCAAGGGATCCAGCCCTCCAGGACGACCCAGAGTCCGCTGGGAGGACAACATGAGACAATCTTTGAAAGACAGAGGACTAGAATGGAACCAGGCCAGGAGGAAGACAGCCAATAGGATAGCATGGCACTCTCTCTTTCAAACCTCTACACCTCACGGTAGAAGAGGAACGACTAAGTAAGCAATTCTGGAAAGGTTACGGCGGCTGGGTGGTGCTGACCACATCACCCTAGTGTGCCGAAAGTCAAGAAAATATGGGCCTAACACCATATTCCCACTATGCCTCAGTGGGCATGTAACAGAATCCTTTACAGTTTCCCCTTTTTTACATTTCAGCATTGACAGCTGCTTGAGACTGCCTGAAAAGGTCAAGCAACAAAAATGATGAACTCTGGCATTGCAGGTGGTGTTCATGGCACCATAGCAGGGGGCATAACCATTGGTGGAACTCATATAAATCACGGAATAATGGAAGATGACATCAGTGATAATCCATCCTCACCAGAAAGCACATTTGATACATCTGATTTGATGCACAGCTCTATGAATGATGAGGTTACAGCACAGCTGGCTGCAGCAGGTTGGTTAAACTCAGATAGCTTAAAAAGGTGGTTCCTTAGTAGATGTTGCTGTAGTGGAGTGAAATTTACTTTACTGTACAGGTTCAACTTTATGAGGCAGGGGTGACTAGTTCCTTTTCTTGCTGCTGTTGCCTTCTCTAATTTAAGAGCAGAGCCAGGAACCCATTTACTGCTGGTAGATTGGAGTAAGATGCTGCCAGCATTTGATCTCAAAATCTGATACCTTTGTCATGAGAGGCAAGCAATCTAACCACTCTGCCAATTGGATGCTTCTTCTTCTTCTTCTTGCGATCGCATCTTTGATGATTACACCGTCAGACGAGTTCTCATGATGAATTCGACTGTTGTTTGAAGTTCCTCTTCAACTCCATATAGCTTTGAGTTTAGTGTTGAGTCATTGGGCCAGTATATCTTTCTTAACTGGTCATACAGAGGACAGTCCTGTAGAACATGCTCAGCAGTTTGTTCGTTTAATCCACATGTACACAGTGGTGAAGCAGACAATCGTAGCTTGTGCATGTGTTTATTCAGTTTGTTATGCCCTGTCCTGAGTCGAAAAATAGTTATCTGTCCCTGCCGGTCGAGAGTGTGATAGTCGTCTTTGGGTTGGTTCTGTTCTCTTCTGATAGTCTGGATAGCTCTCTTTTTCTCAAAGTATGTGACTTCATTATCTTCTTGTTCACATTCTCCTCCCTTTTTTGCAAGTTTATCTGCCTTTTCATTTCCGGGTACACCACAATGAGATGGTACCCACTGAAGTATGGTTCTCTTTTTGGCAGCTACCTTGTTTAGTTCATTTCTCAGATGCGGGAGTTTACCACCCTTGAGAGCTTGCAGGACAGACAGTGCATCTGTGAGGATGACTACCTGGTGGCAGTCAGAGTTGGTGTTATAAATCATATTTGCAGCTTGCTCTAGAGCTTGAACCTCAGCTGTATAGTTGGAACAGAATTTACCAGTGGGAATGTGCCTAGTCTCATAGTGGTTGTCAGGATATGAGATAAAGATACCGGCACCTCCATTCCTAACAGCATTAGTTGCTGATCCATCTGTATAGGCATGTATCCATGATTGATCGGGATAGCTTTCTTGGATCATACTCAATGTAGCAGTTCGTTTTTGCAGATCATTATACTCACATCCACTTGTGAGACCACTGACTGATGTATTAATTTGGAGGGCACTGCTGGCCTGCTCCCATGGTACGGGGGTATAGGGTGGGCTTCAGTGGTGTTGTCTTCATGGATAGGTCTTCTTGATGCTGTCTTATAAGTCTTTTCCCCCGATGCACAAAGCTGCTACGCTTTAGACGTCCCAATGCCAGATCATCTAGTCTTGCCTTCATTGGGTGCATTGGCATACTGTTGTACTTTTCCATCTGGATCATGGTTTTTGTGTCTCTTCTATGGGACAATGTCTGTAATCCAGCAACCTTCTGCATCTCTGTTATTGGTGTAGTTTTCATGGCTCCTGTAATGAGCCTGAGAGCTTGATTTTGCACCTTGTCCAAAGACTGCAGATGTGAGTTAGCAGCTGATGACCATGCTGCTGAGCTAAACTCTAAGTGTGGTCTTATTACTCCATTATAAATCTTCTTTAGATTTCGTTCATTTGCTCCCCAGTTGGTACCTGCTAATTTTCTGAGTATGCCTAGTCGTCTTCAGGCCTTTCCTTCTGCGTTTTCAATATGCTTATTCCATGTAAGCCTTTGGTCAAATGTCACCCCAAGATAGGTGGGGTAGCTTTCTTCCTTGATCACGGTTGTCCCTAGGTGTATGTTAGCTGATTTGTCCTTGGGGGCGAGGGAGAACAGTGTTGTGGAGGTTTTGTCTGTGTTTATTGTGATAAGCCATTTCTCTGCCCATGACACTAGCATGTCTGCTGCCCGCTGCATTCTATAATTTGCTGTGGTGACATTTTCATCAGCGCACCAGAGTACTAGGTCATCTGCATATAAGGCAGCTTTAACTCCTGCAGGGAGATCTTTCACCAGGTCATTGATGTAAACAAGGAAGAGTGTTGGGGAAATTACTCCTCCTTGAGGTACCCCCTGATGGAGCAACACACTTTTCTGCTCTGCAGACCGTCAAGAGTGACTCTAGTTCTCCTGTTATGCAAGTATGACTGGATCCATTTCATCATGTTGCCTTGGATTCCACTTCTCCTAAGTTTTGCAATGAGGCCATCTTTCCACACTTTGTCAAAGGCCTGCTTGAAGTCGACCCAGATCGTTAGGACCTTTTTCTTCTCCTGGAAGGCATCTTCTATTGCTTGAGACAAGTAAGTAACTTGGTCTTCTATACTGTAGCATTCTCTAAATCCAGCTTGTTCCGGCACCAGGATCTGCTCAGACTCTAAATACCATTTCAATCTGTGGTTGACTATTCGCTCCATAGTCTTCCCAACACAGCTTGTGAGACTGATTGGCCGGTAACTTGCAGCCTCGGTCTTACATTTCCCTTTCTTTAGTATGGGTATTGTGATGGCTTCTCTCCATACTTGGGGTACCGTTCCTTTCAACCAGCTGTGGTTGAATATCTCAAGCAGTTTTGTCTTTGCTGCTGAGCTCAGATTTACTAGCATTTCGTTGCTGATTTTGTCTGGGCCAGGTGACTTTTGAAACTTAAGCTTGGAAATAGCCTTCTGTAGTTCTCCTAGTGTGATGGGTTCCCTCATTGGGGCAGGAGTATCTGTCTGTCCCATGGTTGCCAGTATTTCTTTTCTTATCTCTCTCTGATGATCTATGTTAATGGGTAAGTTGCTTTCTGAACTGTATCTTCTAGCAAACAAGTCTGCAGCTTGTTTTCCTCTGAAAAGTTTGCCACCTTCATCCAATGTGATAGTCTGCCTAGGTGAGGAACGCTCTTCATTTAGAGACTTGACTAATCTCCAAAGTTTCCTGCCGTCTTTCTCAAGGTTCAGCGATGCCGTTTTAGTTCTCCAGCTTTTCCGTTTTTCTTCTAGCTTTGTTCTCTGAAACTCTGCTACAGCCTTTTTCCATTTGTTGTGAGTTTCAAGTGAAGGCTGAGACTCTGCGTCCTTTCTAGCCCTGTCCATAGCTTCCTGACGTTCTTGGAGTGTGCTGGACCAGTATGGTATGTAGTTACGCCGGCATCCTTTGGGAATGGTTTCTTTTGCAGCTTGTAGTATGCATCTGTTGAAGTCTTTTACCACTTCATTAATGTCTCTGTTCTGTACCTTGAGGGTAGACAGCAGCGTGTTCACCTGATGCCTGAATAAACCCCAGTTGGCTTTTTTTGTAGTTCCATCTTGTAATGGCTGGGCCTGTACTGAGAGTTGCACTCTGGACAGTAATAGTTCAGGAGTTCTATTTCCATCTTGTCTACCTTTATCTGCAACAGCTGATATTCTGCTCCATCCATGAAGGTTTTCCTTTCGTGTGCAGGAATGTTATTCCTTACAAGAGTAAGTACTCCTCCTTTTCGTCTATCTTTTCTGTCGGATCTGAAGCATTGATATCCCCTTATTTTAAAGGTTTGATCTGCTTTCAAGTGAGTCTCTTGGATACAGCAAACACTGACTTGCTTCTCATACAAGATGTTTTCCAGCTCTGTCTTTTTGCTGTATCCAGCCTGCTTGCTGTTCACTCCCTCTGCATTCCAGTGCATCATGACAAGTGGCACTCTGGGTTTCTCTTTTTCTGTTTTGTTTTGGTCAGTAGTTCTCCTCCGCCGTCTGCTGACTCCACAAGACGGTCTAGAGGGTCCTCCAGTAGCTGAGGGTGGGCTCTGTCGAGGCTCAGAGCCCGGCACTGCACCTGCCTGGTGGAGCTCCACAGGGCGAGCACCAGTACGAGATTTATTTGACGGTGTACTCTCCATAGAAAAAAAAAAAAGCGAGTTGCGTGATACTGTGGTTTCCGGTGCGCCTTCTGGCCCAGTATCTATGACTTTAGCACCTGTTCAATGGGAGAGTGGGCTCATCCCTAATCTGTTTATGTTCCCAGTAGTAGACTATTCGCAAGCAGCCTGGGGGTGTCACTGCTCTGCGCGGACCTTGTTTACCGAGGCGGCGTCCGAGCTCGTATGGTGAAAATATGGTTGCATTATCTTCAAAATAGCCCTGTCTTTCCTGCCATCCTGCAACTTTGAGTTAGGGAGTTCTGAGCTCCAGTCTCTTTCCCAGGCATTTTATCCTGGCCTGGCACGCATACAGAGGACCCCACTTCTGGTTCCAAGTTAGCAGTTGGGGATAGGTGGGGTAGCACACTGTGCATTCCCCGTCATCCAGGGGGCTCTCCAACTATGCAGAGCTTGCACAATGCTGTGCTCTGGTTCTGGGCTCACCCAAGGAATCCTCACGTCCTGCACAGAGCCACTTCCAGATACCCACCACCTGCCAACCCCCCATTGTAGAAATCTCCTGCATGCGGCCATCCAGTCAAGAGCCAGTATTAAGTCTGGTGCCCAAGTGATCCCCCCAAGCTCAGTGTGCAATTCTGGGTTCTCATCATGCTGCAACACAGGGGGGATTGTGATGCTCAGCCATCTCTCTCAACTCTGCACCGATAAGTGACATCGGGGACTTAACTGTGTCTCAGTACTGGGAGGCCCCGTTTCCGGGTACACCACACACAGCCAATTGAGGCAACGGTCGCCGTGGGCGTGTCTTCAGTGGGGAAGTTGTGGAGTCTTCCTGTCCATGTTCTTGCACATCCTAACACTGCCCGCAAGACATCGGAGGTTTGGAGAGTGGCCTTCTCTGCTTTTTTGAGCCGGGGTGGGCTCCCCGGGCAAGTCTCGATGGGGATCGGGACGTGTCCACGCGCCAGTGGGCCCAGCATCGGCCGCATCTGTTGGAGGACTTGCTCTGCCAGGTTTGAGTTAGTAAATTCCAACTTTGTCATCTTCTTGGCATTGTGATGCTGGGGTGCCTGTGGATTTCCTAACGCCCCGGGTAGAAGCCAGAAGTGTACTGTGCCAGCTCTGGGGGAGATAAAGGGGGTGTTTCTGCGTCTCCTTGTGATACGTAGCCACGGTAGGGCTCACAGTGCTCTTTCCCTGCCACCAAATTGCCTGCTGGTTACGCCGAGTTCTCCGAGGCTCTAGGCATGTGACCAAGAGTTGAAGGCAATAGGATCGTCACGTCCTGAGTCTCTGTGCCTGTACGATGGGTTCCGATCTTCAGGGAGCAGTCCACACTCGTTCCCACTCCCAGGACTTGTTCAGTATCCATCTGGCTCCTTCCCACCCACAGAGGGCGTGTACGGTGTAGTGCACCGGTTTTATTATCGAGGTTTGCTCCTCTAGATCCGTTGTGTTTAGCCTGAGGATTCGCACCCTCAGTTACCAGGACTACCTCGAGGAGGGTGTGGCTCTTCACCACGCACAACGATCTTGGGGTATGAGAGGTTTTGCTAGGCCAAGAGACTAACACCGCAATGGTCGCTCCTTTCATGAACAGAATTCACTAGGCCTAGGGTGAAGCAAGGGGGGAAACCCACTACCCACAACACCAGCACATCATACCCCCTGTCTGTAGACTTTGCCCCAATTGGATGCTGATACATATAGTTATTGTAGTCTAATTTTGTTAAACAAACAAAAAAATTGTTAATTGTGCGACGAGAGGCAGAACTGATAGAAAGAACCAGGCAAGTACCAGTGGAACGAGATGAGAAGATACTGGCTTTGGATTTTTACATACACTGAGAAAACCAGTGGATAGCATTACAAGTTCTTGTATCTCCAGGGTAAGAGAAATATGAGACTAAAAAACGTGGAGAAGAGAAAAGGAGTTAACAAGACATAGAAAGAACTTGAACAGATGGCACAGGACAGGAAGGCTTGAGGTGTATTTGTTGAAGACCTGTGCTTCACATGGAGCTGCAAGGTAATTAATGGATTATTTATTTTTTCCTTAAACAAAAAATATCATGCTATAATTTTGTTAGTATTCATCATGAATCTTATTGTATGGCTGTGAAACATGGTGAGCAACAAAAACAACAACCAAGAGCTACAGACATTCATAAATGGATGCTTGTGTAGAATAGAAGGAAATAATATGGTGTGACAAGATCATTAATGTGGAACTTATGACAAGTACTAGTGGAACAAGAGATGAGAAGATGTTGCTGTCAATGGATGGGGGACACATTGAAGAAATCTGTTGATAGCATTACAGGCAGTCCTTGTTCTGGAATCCCCAGGGAAAGAGACAGAAGTAGACCACGAAACACATGGAGCTAGAAACAGAAGTGAAAATGTTTGAGGAAGATGTGGAAAGAACGTGAGCTGATGTCACATGACAGCAAGACTTGGCTTGTGTTTATTGAAGACCTATGCTCCATAGGGAGCTAGAGGAAGTTAACTGATAAATAAGTTAGAAATGGGAAAAAATTTAGTTTTTAAAGTTTCTGTCTGTAAATTTGTTACTTTAAAATAATGGATGGGTGTGGAAGAAATCAAAAAAAGGGGATTCGTCTTACGGGGAC
Source organism: Oreohelix idahoensis (assembly GCA_024509875.1). Lineage (NCBI taxonomy): Eukaryota > Metazoa > Mollusca > Gastropoda > Stylommatophora > Oreohelicidae > Oreohelix > Oreohelix idahoensis. The sequence goes on from JAMPIV010019217.1 coordinate 58,687, forward strand.
AAAAGACAAAGAAAATAGCCAACGTTACGGCCACAAGGCCTTCGTCAGGGAAAGGAAAGAAAGTGAAGGCTAGATAGGACACATAAGAACCTAAATAAATATAAAAATAATAAAACCTAGGTACTTTAAAATACAATTATTTGTCAGCTTTGTCCACTGAATGCAAGTTGTTTAGAATTTTATGTTTGGCACTCTTGAAATGAAGGTCCAGTGGGAATAGCAGCTGCAGCAGCCATTGCTACAGGCAAGAAAAAAGGACACCCTCACCAATTTGAGACAAATCCTTCCAGGCGGAAACGGCAGCAGACAAGACTTCTAAGGTAAGTTTTTAAATTTACGTTTGCCATGCAGATTTAATGTGCGTACATATATTAAGACATTGCTATTTGTGGCTTCATTATAGAAGTAGGTTTGTGCTTGCATTTTGTCATGTTGGAATCACAAGGATGTTTATTCTGAATTGTTCACGTTGGTGACTGAGATTGATTAAAATCAGACATGAAGTATTTGAAGGAGAGCATTGTGGAGTGCTAATTTAAAAAAAATAAATTCACATTTAAAGTTTTTTAACTTCCAGATATTTGACTGCACAAATGGTGAAAGTAAACTGATCTTTGTTGACATAATGACCATATTGTTGAATGTACAAATGGCTTTGTTGACATAGTGACCATATTGTTGAATGTACAATTGGTGAAAGTAAGCTGATCTTTGTTGACATAGTGACCATATTGTTGAACATACAAATTGTGAAAGTAAACGTATCTTTGTTGACATAGTGACCATATTTTTGAATGTACAATTGGTGAAAGTAAGCTGATCTTTGTTGACAAGGTGACCATATTGACTTTATCTTTGTTGACATAATGACCATATTGTTGAATGTACAAATGGTGAAAAGTAAACTGATCTTTGTTGAATGTAAAGTATGAAGAAACTGTATAATAGAAAGGCCAGGCTTGCCTTAACTCTTAGTATCCGGCAATCCCCGTGAAGTGGCGCGGGTTTAGTACCAATTTTACGGCTCGCCAGTTCAAGTGGCGCGCGACGGTAACGATAACTAAACTAGCGCGTAAAAACGCGGTTTTAGCTCCCGTATAGTAAGAGTTAATTAGATTGTCTTTATCAAGGGGTCTAAATACTTATCTGATTGGGGACAATGAGTGGAGGGACATGCAACTCTTGCTGATGATCAATTACCTCCTGTTGTAAAGCTCTGTATATAGTTTTCTTTCATGGGGACGTTGAAAATGACAATGAAAGTTAATCAATTCATGTATGGTTGCCTAAGAATGATTCCATTATATAGGTGACACATAACAGAATCTGTAGATCAGCTAAGAAATTAAAGACAAAAATGGAGGTAGATTGGAAAATTGCTAAGAAAGCCTGAAATAAATAATGAGGGAGACCCGAGTTGTAAAGAAATAAATACAATAGCTGTCTCTTGGAACATTTGTTTCCTAGCCAGAACTCGTTTGATCGGACAGTCAGGTCTAAGCTCTACTACTATGGAGGTTTGTCTCTAACCTGTCCACTTCTTGCGGTGCTGTGATGGCATTTAAAGTGGAACTGAATTGAATGCCCAGAGTGACTGTTAGGTTTTTTTTTAACTTTTCTGTCTTCTAGTGCCTTCCTTCCATCCATCCATCCTTCCATTTGAGTGCCTACAATTTACTGGTGTGTGCTTGACTGGTTTTAAGTCTTTGCACAAGTCATTTCTTACAGGAAGGCAATAGCATCATTTGAATGAACCTGGGCCAAATGTTTAAATTCTTTCTAGGCAGAAAATATTAAAGTATAATGTGAAAAGAGATTCATTATTAAGGGGGTGACAGAACTTTGCTGTGAAAAATATTTGTAACAAACTCATAAGAAAGATTTGGAGGTCATCAATGGTCAATGTTGAGGTTAGAGATGACATTAAAATAGTGATGATTGAGCAGTTGTTGTTTAGCTAGGACTGTAGAGCTTGGGAATCATGGTGTTGGGCCACTCTGGCGTGTCGGCGTGATCCTTGAGTGTAGGCCAGGCAACTTGAAGGTTGTCATATTCCAGAATGCTTTCCATGTGCTTCAGCATTTTGGTTAGTGCTCTAACCCTGGAATTTATGCAAGAGCAACATGAATTTCTTTGCATATTGTTTGTACAGTTAATTGTGCTGCTAGCACTGCTGTGTTGAGTGTTCTTTATTCTTTCTATGTAGAAAACTGAAGAACACCATTGAGGAATATACCACAAGAGTAGGGCAGCAGGCTGTAGTATTATGCTGTACTCCAGGCAGGACACCAGGCACAGCAAGCTCAATGTACAAGGTTTTTGGCTCACAGCCCCTGGAAAATGTGGTGGGTATTTTATTCTCACTGCCAGGACTACCCTTTTTGCTGTCTTTTTTTTCCTTTTCTCTGTGAGGATAATGTATAAAATAAGTAAATAAAATAGCCACTGGAAAATGAATAGCGCAGGAATGACAATCAACTTTACAAATAAATTCCTATATAATAAACTTATCCTGAAAGTTGATGATTGAGTGATATGGTTTCATCATCATTTTCTTGTGTCGCTCCATATGGAACATGCAGCGTTCTTTCCCCCCGATATGCAAGAAGCCTGCACCACCAAAGCCTTCATGTACCCTGCAGCAGTGATTTCTGGCACAATTTTTTTTTTTACGTGATGAAATTGCCAGCCCTGTGCACAACCTCATATTAATTGCCTCTTATGGCGTGCCTGAAGGTAAAGGAACCCGTTACACGCCCATTGAGGCATATTGGGAATATGGTGTTAGGCCCATATTATCTTGACCGTTGGCACACTAGGGGTGATGTGGTTGGCATCACGCTGGCCGCCTTAACCTTCCCAGAGTTGCTCTGGTACCCAATTGGGGCTGGGTTGACCCAGGAGCCGTTTGTGGCCTAAAAAAAAATCCCACCTCATCTGGGGATCGAACCATAGACCACCGCGTTAGGAAGCCAGTGCACTCACCACTATGCTACCGCGGCTCCTGTGCCTGAAGTAGCAGTAGTAATTTCTTTGCCTCCTCAGAGACCCTGGGGAATTACATGGGCTGAAATTGTTTAGCTATGTCAAAAACAAATGGAATGAAAATAAAAAGAAATGTGCAGGTCTGTGGAGTTACTGTTAAAGTAATCATTAGCATGTGTTTGAATATGGAATAAGGGTTGGCTATGGGGAGAGAAAAGAGGTGCAGTCAACAAGGCATGCACACCATCATTGCGGGCAGATGCTGGAGCTGGGTTGGCCATGTCCTCAGAAGAGACCCTTCCACCATCACCAGAACTTCTATGCTATGGATCTCAGTTGGACGGGGAAAGAGAGGCTGACTAAAGACAACCTGGAGGAGAACAGTGGAGGCTGAGGTGCAAAGCCTGAACCAGAGTTGAGGCACGAACCGAAGGATGGCCATCGACCGAGAAAAATGGGGACTGTTTGTTGCTGCCCTACAAGATGGCGTGATGGCCACTGACTCCTTTGTCTGTCAAGGGCTAAGAATCCAAGAAGAAGAAGGTGGGGAGAAACTGTTTTTGTAAGAACATGATCTTGTAATCTCTATTATATGTTACGTCTCATTAAAGTGTCCATGTGTGAAGATTATACTTGTAGCAATATTTGTAAAAGTGAAGAAAGAATCCCAGGAGCTGTTCTGTAGGATTAGAACAACAAAAGTTCAGACATGTCAGCCAAGGCCTTCCTCAAGCCAAAGTAGGCATTCATTCTTTCAGTCATTTCCCCTTTTTAGACCTTATGGAGTGTGGAATAACTGCAGATGGGTTTCTTGCAGTAATCCTGCACCAAAGTACTCATGTGCTTTAGTAGTGGTGGTTTCTTCAACAATTTATTTCACATAATGAGATTGCTGTTTTAAATATTAGTGTTCCATGTCTGCTCCATATGTTTGTTTACTGTTTACTCTTTGTGTTGTACAGGTAGTTCTCTGTTTACGTGTGTTTCATTTACGTGAATTCAAATTTACATGCATCAATTTTTAGACATTTTTGTTTTGTTTACGTGCCAAACTCGAAGTTGCGCGACCCGATATTTAGATATTTTTACAGTATTTTATCTGTGCATCAGTCACCCACGTTAACGTTGATTCATGCGTTTTCAGTCTTGCTGTACAGACTTCGAACTAAGTGCTCTGTATTTTGTCATTGTGCTAGATTGAACTAATAGATGCTAAATTATAAGTTTTAATTAGAAATTAAATTTTATTAGTGCAATAAATAAATTAACTATGGCCTCTAAGCGTGCAGCAAGTAATAGTGCAACTTACAGTGCTAGAAAATGTGACAAGGTACATAACACTGGATCAAAAACTGGACGTGATAAATCGCTATGAAAGTGGTCAGTCAAGTACTATGATAATGAGTGCATTGCGTTTAAGTGAAAGCACTTTACGTACCATTACAGACTACAAAGAAATAACCAAGCATAGTATTAAATCAGGCACATCATTATGTGCTGCTACATTCACATACAAACGCAAAAACTTAATGGAAAGGATGGGAAAGCCGATGTTGAATAATTTGTCAATGTTAATTTCTGTACATGTACTTAATAAAAACGGTATGTATTAACTAAAACTGTTTATAGTTACATGTATTTATTTTTATTATTATATCCAGCACTGGTGGAACGCATCCTCCTTACTTTACATGCATTTGAATGAGAAAATCCTGTTCCATTTACGTGATTTCTGTTTATGCAAGGATCTCAGGAAGGCATATATTGCATAAACAAAGAACTGCCTATATTACTAAATAAAAGATACTGTTTGTGACAGCTGCATTTGCTGAAAAAACATGGATGTGAAAAAATATAACCAGTGATACTAAATTTATTCTCCAGTTGTGAAAATTATCCTGACATTTGATATGTTTTGCATCTGTTAGCTCATTTGATCCGCTTCCACTTCTGTTGTGGATTTACTTGTAATATTTACTCCTGATAACTTTTAATGTGCTTTTAATGATATTCTCCTAGATTCGAACATGCCGGAATGTAGTGACTCAAGAGCTTGAAAATGCCCTGCAGGAACAAGCAGCACAGAGTCATGGAGACACTGCTCACCTTCATGAGTTACCTCCCCTTGTTATAGATGGCATTCCAACACCAATTGACAAAATGACTCAGGTAAAATTGACTTTATTTTGATTAGATCCTTTCTTCCATCAGTTCCATGTTGGTGATCCTGTTATACCCAGTTCTTCATTAACATCCGTTAATTAAGGTCTGTAACTTCTTGGTTCGCCATATTTCAGACAATAGGACTATCTTTACATTTGAGTTAAAAATTCGTATTTTTATGTTGAACTTGATTTCTTTTGTATCGTCCCAATGTAATGAAAGTCCCTCCTACCCTCTTTATTCTTATACTGTTGTCGTTGCCAAGATGTATGTATAAGTTCACATGTTGTATTCACATATTTTCTCCAAGTGAAATCTGGCTATCATTTGCTGCATTTATTCTCATAATTGTTGTCTTGTTTGCTGTAGATTTTCAGACCCAGTTGATGTGAATGTTCATCTGTAATTCTCATTTTGTCTTACATCTGGTTACAGTTATGGGATAGAAGATTGGAGTAATCAGCAAAGTCCAGACTGTCAAGCTGTTTAGTTAGGATCCTAAACGTCACCAGACCTAAAGGTCTTTTATATTTGGACATGCTCCCAAATATAACCGATTTGGTTGAACAGTACGTGCCTCGCCAAAATGGGGCAACATTTTATTTTTTTTTTAAAAAGTTAGGATCCACTGAGTTCCATTTGTGTTGGTTGTTGTTTTCATAATCCATACTATAACCAGTAGGAAGAGAAAGGGTGACAAGAGGCACCACTGTCATACTTGCTTTTTTCTCAAAGGGTTCTGTAAGTTGTCCTTCGTGAAGAATTCTGCCTTTCATGTCTTCAGAGTTTTCCTTATTAGGCTTATAAACTTATGGGGGACTCTTCGTCATTTTTCCAAAGTCATTCTCTGTTTAAACAGTTGTGGGCAGTTTTGTAGTCTACATGTGTCATATAAAGGGGTGAATCCAGTTCCAAGCTCTGTTCTCCTGTTACACTCAGTGTGGCTATCAGGTCCGTAGAAGATCTGCTTTCTTGAAAATCTGCACCTATTCCTGCCCTAATTGTCTGTCTATGGCTTCTTTTAATCTCTTTAGTGTGATCCTGTGTAACATTTTCCCTGAGGATGATAGTGACAGATTCTTCTGTAATTTTTGCATTCTTGCAAATTTCCTTTCTTGACAACTTGATCAGATATCCTTCCTTCCATTCTGCAGGCATTTTTTTTTTGTCTTGATGGCCTCTGCTGGAATGCCATCTGGACCCACAACTTTCTAATCTGTTGAATGCTTTCTAGATTTCTTTATTTCTTCCTTATTTGTCAGATTTAAAGTGTAACTTCTTTTCTGGAGTCCAGATGTTTGGGGGCTGTTCTGGAGCTAGTCTGTTCAGAAATTCCATTCATCTCTTGATCTGCTCTTTTGTGTTCGAATGTCATAGAAATGTGGTTTTACAGAAGATTAATGAAGCCACAGAGATGTGGTTTTATGTAAAAATGTTAAGAATTCCATGGACGGCTAATATCCTTAGATTTACTGAGTCCAAAGGACAATAGTTTCAGATATCAGAAAGACATAACATGCATTCCTTGAGTATGTTTTGAGAAGAGAAAAATATAAAACATTACAACAAGAGGCAAGCTAGTTAGAAAGAGAGGTAAAGGAAGGCAAGGAGAAGCTTGCACCAAGTTTTTACATTCTCTGGCAGCAGTAGTTTCAGTAGCAATATGTTTTAAATGATGGGATTGGGACCCTCATGCATAGCCTCATTTTAGTTACCTTTTGTGGTATGCATTAGGGAGCAGTAGTGCTGTTCTTTCTTTGTCCCATCAAAGACCCCTGGGAACTACTCGAGGCAGTCAACATGGTGCTTCATTGATTAATAGAATAGTTTTCTATCTTTTAATGTTTTAGACATTTAACATCTTTGTTTTCCAGTTAGACAATCCCAAGAAGCAATGCATTTTGTTCATCTCTCGGTTAATTGGTATAAATTTTAAAGCTAAACTAACGAAATTCTCTTGAAGGAAGAAAAACTACAGAAAGTTGAAAGTTTCAATTATTTAGGCAGTAAAATGACTCAGGATGGTGACACAACAAGAGAAATCCATACTAGAATTGCTTTGGCAGCTAGCGCCTTCAATAGATTATCTAACATTTGGAAATTAGATCATTGAATATACATACCAAGCTTCGTCTGTTTAATTCAGTGTTAGCATAGCTGTGAGAGTTGGGGAGAACAAGCTGAATACATTCGAGAACAAATGTCTTAGAAAACTCATGAACATCAGTTGGAAAGAATTCAAGACTAATCGACAAATAAGAGAAGACTCTAGGCAGAAATATGTCTCCGACTATATGGACGATGGTCATATATCGGTCATGTCCTACGAATGCAAAACAACAGAATACCACTACAGGCGCTCACTTGGGTTTGAGGGTAAGCGGAAAAAAGGAAGACCAAAAGAAACACTCAGAAGAACAATAATAAGAGAAGGAAGAACGTTGGGCCTAAATAATGTGCAAGAGCTAAGAGGAGTGGCGTCACAACGAACAACCTGGAGAGCACTGGTTTCTGCCTTATGCGCCGTGTTTGGCGCTTAAAGAATTTATTATTATTATTATTTCCAGTTAGAAGACTGCATGCATTTTGTTTTTGTTAATTTATTATTTTGAAACAAAATTCTGCAGGCTCAACTTCGTAATTTTATTCCTGAGATGCTGAAGTATTCAACTTGTCGTAGCAAGCCAGGTTGGGGCAAGCCAGAATGTCGTCCTATATGGTGGCCTGCTGATCTCCCCTGGGCTAATGTCAGGAGTGATGCACGAACAGAGGAGGAGAAAAAAAGGGTGGGTCCAAATTTTGACGTCTTTTCTCCTTATTATCTCCATAATATCTTGTAGTCTGGTGTTTTTGCCCTCTATTACTTGAGACAAAATCTCTGATTAATATGTCTAAACTGAGACTGATTTTACGTGAGTATCCCTTCTTTCCCTGTATAATGACAGGTGTCCTCTCGCCATTCAGGCAGATACTCGCCGATTTCGGAGGTACCCATTAGAGCTGGGTCGGCTCAGGAGCCGTTCAGGTTATTCCAGTCCCCGGTTGACGGCACTCTTTCAAATCTCTTCAACTTGGCTCGGATTATTCCAGGCCAAGTCCCGGTCGATGATACTTCTTCAAATGTACTCGCCAGGGCTCAAACCTGGATCACCCGATCACCAGCGCAGTGTGGTAACCATTACACCAGTGCGGCTCCCTAGTCTGGTGTAAAATGCTTCTTTCACAGACTTTTCTTTGTCATTGGTTAGTGTATAACATTGGATGTCTGCCTTTATTTTCGTTTTAGTTGTTTTGAATCTAGCTGTTATGATTCTGGGTTCCACTGCTGTCTTTTCTATGAGTGCTTTCTGTGCTTCCTTAGATAGCATTAGAGGTGTTCTTCATGTCTTGAGGACAGCACCATTTCCCCTGTGCTTAGTTTCCTCCTGTCTACCCCCTTCCACCTTGTTTTGCACAGTTCCAGGACATCGATCTTGTAGCCCCTCATTTCTGCTGCCACCTGTACCATCTTTTATAAAGCAAAGACAAATAAATTACGTTTCAGTGAAGGTAGTATCTGCCTACTTTTCATTTATTACCCATTAGCTCCCCCAGGAGTATAGGCCTAAGCCTTCAGTAAATTCATGCCAGATCCTCCTGTCCTGTGCCGTCTGCTCAAAGTCTTTCTATAACTTTATCACTTTCATTTCCATCTTCGGTTCTTCCCTATGTGTTTTTCAGATTCGCTTGACCTCACTTGCCCTGGGAATTCCAGAACAAGGACTAACTGGTGACGCTATCAAGTGACCTCAGTGTGTGTCCTATGCATTGTCAGTATTTTCTCTTCTCTTGTTCCGCTTGTACTTTTCTGGTTCTTGTCATAATTTCCACATTGGTGACCTTGTATCATTTCAAAATTTGTATTCTACGCAAGCACACATTTATGAAAATCTGCTGTATTCGTTCTTGCTTCTGTTTTTCATGTGCTTTTGTTTTTTCTATATTGAATTCCTTTCTTTCCACGTGTTATTGCCATGTGCTCTACACATTGATCTTTTGAAAGCAGCACCAGGATGACTAAAGAAAACATAAATCAGAAGAGAGGCTGAAGATTGGTAATGTTTTTTTTTTTTTGTTGTTCGTCCATCACGGGTGATGAAGACCACTCTGTTCATCCAATTATTAGGAATATGTTATGTTAGTCTATGGGTACGAAGGTGACTGATGAGCCCGATGCGGGCCTGGAAAGATCTCGGACAGTGTGGACGTGGAATTTTTGCTTCATGTGAAGGTTTTATTACACGATGGGTGTGCTAGGTCAGGCTATTCTGGTGTTCCTTTCGGCATGCTCTTTTCTCTTCTGCTTGTTGTGAGAGCTTCTCTTCGCCATTAAGCTCTCTTCTCCATTTATGAAAGTCTGTAGCTTTTTGGTTGTTGTTTTTGTTGTTCTCCATGTTTCAGAGCCATATAATAGTACTGACTTCACATTTGAGTTGAAGATTCTTATTTTCGTGTTGGATCCGATTTCTCTTGATCTCCATATATGCCCTGCTAGGACAAAGCTAAGAGAGGTAGAGGCAGACATAACATTCACATGGAGAAGGGAACTAGAGGCAGACATAAAACAGATAAAGAAGACATGAAAAGGTCTTTGCTCCTTAACTGAAGGATGGATATATAGCCTGACCCAGCACACCCATCTTTGTTCTGTATCCATCTCTCACAGTGCAAAAGCTATTTTAATGTGATATATTCTTCCTTTCAACTAGTAACCTAACAACTTTGAATGGGTTTTTCTCAAAAGTGGAGATGACATAAAGCTGTACTAAGGCAATGACTTATGTATGGTTTATAAGAGACCAAAAAAAAAAAAAATGACCCCAGACAAGACAGTATTACTCTTGAGCCAAAAAAGGTTATTTTCAACAAACAGATGTGTTCATTCATCATTCATAACCCTCCACTCCCAAAGGAGCATAGGCCTTCAACAAACACATGCCAAGTCCTCCTGTCACGTGCCATCATCTCAAGTTCTTTCCACATTCTCCTCATCATTTTCACCTCTGTTTCCAGCTCTCTTCTCCATGTGCTTCTTGGTTTACCTCTGCCTCTCTTGCCCTGGGGGTTCCAGAACAAGGACTGCCTTGTAATGCTATCAACAGGTTTCCTCAGTGTGTGTGTCCTATCCATCACCGTCATCTTCTTCTCATCTCTTGTTCCACTGGCACTTGTTTAGTTCTTGTCATCAGTTCCACGTTGGTAACCTTGTCATACCATTTTAATCCTTCTATTCTACGCAAGCACCCAAGCACCCGTTTATGAAAGTCTGTAGCTTTTTGATTGTTGTCTTTGTTGTTCTCCATGTCTCAGAGCCATATAATAGGACTGACTTCACATTTGAGTTGATTCTTATTTTCGTGTTGGATCCGATTTCTCTTGATCTCCATATATTTCCCAATGCAATGAAAGCTCCTCTTGCTTTTTTGTATTCTTTTGATATCACTGTCTGTCCCTCCAACTTTGTCTATATTTCTGCCAAGATATGTGTACGATTCTACATCTTGTAGTGGTGTTTCTTCAAGTTCAACCCTGTTATCATTACCTGCATGTGTTAAGAATATAAAATAAACAGAATTTTGATGGGGATATTTTGTCTTTTTTCCCCATGTATACTTTCAGACATCAACTTGAATGTGTTTAAATAAAGTAGTGGTCAGCTTGAGGTTGTTGGTATCTCTGTAGAGTTTACCCTGCAATGATACTGGTGTCGGCCATGTGTGCTTTGTGGCTGTTCACAAATTACACAGCGCAATTTTTGACATTTTCAGACACCCCCCAACCCCTAATCCAGCTTTACGTTATTTGTGAACGGTCCCTTTCTCTGTTCCTCATATGTTGAGCACTCATGGCAGCAGACGTTCAGCAGTCATATTATCTGTGCCACAGCTACACTCATCAGTAGTTCCTATCTTTAAGCTTGTTGAATAGAGGGTTTCTCAACGTGTTTGTGGTCTGTGCGGAGACTGAAGTTACCACTTGTTCACCTCTGCTGTGCTGAGACTGAAGTTACCACTTGTTCACTTCTGCTGAGCTGGTAACTTGTAATATTTTTCTGGTGGCCTGGATACTCTGCTTACCACTTAATTCTGTATCTGCTTCTGAAAAAACTCTTAGCCTCTTCATAAGTTATATGGGGATATTTAATTTTCAGGTATCCTGGACGGAGGCATTACGAACAATAGTGAAAGACTGCTACAGACATCACGGACGAGAGGACCTCCTTCATGTTTTCAGTGATGAAGCCACAGCACCCACTGTTCAGACCAGTTCTCAGTTTACCGGCACCATGCTCCAGACCATTAACAATCCTGATGGTACTGTATCCATCATACACATAGACACAGGTCCCGGAAACTCTGTCGTCACCTTGCCTGATGGGACACAGGCCACTGTTGTGCATGCAGTCAGCGGTCCCCACCATGTCAGCATGGCAGTAAGGATCTTGTTACATGTCTTTGAGAAAAAAAAATTATTACTTTATTTTGTTTCATATAAAATTGTGGTGAACATTATTTTACTTTGTTTTAGCATAATGTCAGGCCTACTTAATTCAAGGATTTACTTATTCAGGTTTAATCCTTTTACTGCTCTGTGATGACTTCTATCATGGAGATAGCTCTTCTGTCCTATGACTGTAACCAGGTGCAAGGCAGATGAAAATATTAGTTATAGCCCCTTCAGTCATGACTAACTATGGGAATGCACCCCTGAGGTGATAGCCCTTGGATGCTCTTGTTCCTGGTGTTCCTTTCAGCGTGCTCTTTTCTCTTCTGCTTGTTGTGAGAGCTTCTGTTCGCCCAATCTGAGGTGGCGTCATAGGGGAGCATAGCCTCTTGGTGCAGTCTGCAGCTTTATCCTCCCAGGTTGCTAGATTTATGTCCAGTGCCTTCATGTCTCTCTTGCACACATCTTTGAACCTTTGCTGTGGTCACCCAACTGTTTTTTTGCCATCTGCCAGTTGTCTGTAGAAGATATCTTTAGGGATGAGACCATTTTCCACGTGGTGGACATGGCCAAGCCAGCGTTGTCTGTGCTGTCTAAGCAGTGTATACATGCTCTGAAGGCCAGCACATGACAGCACCCTGACATTTGTCACTTTGTCCTTCCATGAAATACCAAGGATGTGGCGTAGACACCATAGATGAAGGTATTGAGCCTTCTTTCTAAAAAATCATCACTGGTTAGGGATAGGACACACACTGAGGGAATGTGTTGATAACATTTCAAGGCTGTTCTTTTTCTGGAATCCTCAGGGTAAGAGAGAGGTAGAGAGAGAGAGACCAAAAAAACACACAGAGAAGAGAACTGAAGACAGATATGAAGGGGGTGAGGAAGGCATGGAAAGACCTTGAGCTTTTGGTACAGTCCAGGAGTACTTGGCATGAATTTCTTTGAACACCTGTGCTCCTTGGGGAGCTGATGGGTAGTGAAGAAGAAAGTTAATTTGGTTTGAATCTTGTTTATTGGAAACAAAAATTCATGTCATTGTTGCTTCTGAAATTGAAACTTTCTAGCGAGTAACATGCAGGAAGCAAAGTGACATGAGGGTGTAGCTAATTTTTTAATAGTGTTTTGATAATCTTGTGAACAGCATGTGTTTTCTGATCCTGACCAGGAAGCAACTCAGGCAGTCCAGACTTTGGCTGAGGTAGCAGCCAATCAGCAGGAGGTGACCCCGGTGACGCAGGTCAACCCTGTGAGCGTGGAGATGGCAGATGGTCAGACAACCATGCAGGCATTTACAACTGCAACGTTTGGTCAGAATGGTCAGATTATTTTATCTGGAGATGGAGGACTTGGGGGTCTGCAAGGTGCCTGAAACTTTATTTCATCTTAACTCTTTGATTTCGTAATTATTTTCCACCATGTGCCAGAATTATATTTGAAGAATTCTAAACAAGGAAGTATACCATCTTTTAGTGTACAGTTATTGTAAATCTTGTCTATGAACATGCACATATGAAACTGTAAGGACATAGATAGAGAGTCATATCTTAAGAGAGTCTTAACACATGTACGTTTGGTATACACAAAAATATGTTGCATGTAAATTGAAAACGCTAAAATGTTCGCAGAAGAATAGGAACTTACCAAAGACAATTTATTGTTGCAGACAATAAAACTTTCTATTTAGTCTTAAAACATCATGGTATTTCATTTATGAAGTAATAAAGCACAGAATATCACCGCATTTAGTGCTATTCACACCATTTTTACTGTGGTCCCTTATACAAAATATATACAGTATTGCATTACATATTTTTCAAACAAATAATCTAGAATAACATGACATAAAAACTGTTTACACTTGTTTCAGGTTTTAACAGCATCCCTAGCTTCATCTTCTACATATGACTAGTCATTAGATGTGACTGTAGGTCTAGTTCTGTTGCTTTTTGATTGGCCAGGCTAGGGCCATGCCCACTCATCAGCTAAATCTATTGTGTCTAATATTTCTGCACCGATCCCATCACTGACAGCAAACTGTGACTATCAAACAATCACCATCACTGTCAACATTTCTAAGTAAGACTGGCACAGTTATTCGCTTAGAAGACTTAGAATTTTTAGATAGAAAGCATGCTGTATTTCTGTAGCAATAATAAAAGAAAAACACAAACACAGGAATTGTCATATACATTGTAATAATATCATCAAAACATGTACATGTGCTTCTTAACTATTCTCAAATTTGTTGCTTAAATAATGACGGAAGTCATCTTACATGTTTTAAAACGTACTGGATTAAATGGGTGAATTTTGGGGTTTGTTTGTTTGTTGTTGTTATTTAACTAGAGCTGCTGAGCTTCTCGCTCTTTAGCAGCCAATACCAAGTTGAAGGCTCCTTGGTATTTTCGACACTGTAGATCTAAGCTTTTCCTGTGGCATTTTTGCCATTCCAAAATGTGTAGAGTTGAAGTCATGAGCTCCAGTTTCACCAGCTTGGCTTGCATTTAAAGGATCGTCACATTTAGTCCCAAGCTAGGAGTAAGAAGTGCGTGGCATACTGTGCATTCCCCTCCATCCAAGGGGGCTCTCCAACTATGCAGAGCTAAAATACTGTACTCTGGTTTTGAGCTCTCCCAAGGAATTGCCACGTCCTGCACAGAGCCACTTCTCAGCTTCCCCTGCCTATCACGGTGCTCAGTGAGACCTTTCTGCATGCAGTCAACCAAGTCAAAGCCAAAGAATTACACCTGGGGCTCAAGTGACTCCTCTAAGCTAAGTGTGCAATGTTGGGTTTTCAACAAGTTTCATCACAGGGGGAATCCGAATCCCTGGAAGTGTATGGATGATTTCAAGTCAATGAGGATGTAATTAGCCTCACAGACATAGGTTCACTTCCACGTATATATAATGTAACGTTGTGCATAGCTGGTGATCATATAAGGATGACTCCAGATATGCCTCGATGCATAATTTTGGGGTTTATTATTGATAAACTAAAAACAACGCTCTCACTGTTGTTTCAGCACAGGTGTCAAAACTTACCAACAATCTGAGTGTTGTTCCGGAGTCAAAGAGTTTAAAAAGTTAAAATCTTCTTTGTTTTGAGAAAGAGGTTGTGATTACTAAAATGTCATTATTTATGGCATAGGCAAGCAATTAACTTGTGTCTGGTTGAGTTGGAGCTAACTTACTTTGCCGTTCGTCTTCTACCCTGGGATGTAGAGGTTTGCCAGAGAGAATGCCTAACCATCGTAGTTGGGACTGTTCTACTTGGTCTGCAGGGGCTGGGTTTTAAAGCCTTGCCATATCGTCTGTTTATGGACCATGTCTCTTCTTATTACTTCAACCACCTTCCTCAGATACCTCATTTCTGAGGTTTGGAGCTAGTTTTTGTGGATTGTAGTCATTGCCCATGACTCGCATCCATATGTGAAGACTGGGACATAATTGGAGCGGTATACAACTGTCTTCATCTTCTTGCCAATCTCTATTGCTGAGGAATCCTCAATTTATTGCCTGAAAAAGTCTCCCGGCTGTCACTTTTCGAGTAGCCAACTCTTTGATGCCTCCTTTCCAGTCTATGATAGCTCCAAGGTATTTAAAGTGGTTGACCTGTCTCATCTTCCTGTACCCCACTGAATACTTTTATGTCCTTTCCTTACTTGCTTGATTACATCGTCCATGAGGAGTATGAGTTGGGGATAAACGTAGTAAAGTGTTACACTTTAAAGCTAAATTTTTATTTTTGCATTTCAGGATCTCGCTGACTTAAGTTGGGTTAGGAAAATTCTTCTAAAGCAGCGTTAAGTTTTAACGGTTGAAGGATTCATAGACTTTTAGAAGTGGGAGTTAAGAAACAAGATGATATTTTGACATTAAAAAGAATCTGTGAATTAAATATGAGGGCTACAGCGCATCTAAGTGACTGCGACACATTGATGTTGCAAGAGATTTTTTACTGTTAGATTTGGGAGATCGGAAAAGAGGTGCTGTTATGACATACAAGGATTCAGTGGCTTTTAGACATGTCATGTAATAAACGGCGTGATGTTGACCACGTCACTCCTAGTGTGCAGATGGTCAAGAAAATATGGGCAGAACACCATATTCCCAATATGCCTGAATGGGCGTGTAACGGGATCCCTCCTCCTCCCCTCCATGTAATAAACGTGATGGTGTTTTGACATTCAGGAATCTGATGTCTTTTAGACATGTAATGTAATAAACATGATGGCATTTTGACATTCAGATATCTGATGGCATTTAGACATGTCATGTAATAAACATGATGGTGTTCTGACATTCAGGAATCTGATGGTTTTTAGACATGTTAGGTAATAAAAATAATGGCTTTTTGATGTTCAGATTTTTCAGTGACTTGAAAAATAGCATCATAACTTCTTGAACTACTTTGTTAAGTTTGCCAGGCAGGTACTGATAGTGAGTTGTTAATGTAATTCTCATGCAGTTGTTTTGTCTTCTTGCCCTTCAGGTATCGTGACCATTCCAGCATCCATGTACCATCAGATGACAGGTCTAGCATTGCCTGATGCTACTCACGCTACTTTACAACAGGTAAGAATTAGCTAAGCACATATGCCTTACACTAGTTAAACTTGAGGCAGCCTTTGATGAAGCAGGGCCTGAATCTGATATTACATTTTCTTGTTGACATTTATGCGTGTTCAACACAGAACTTGACATGTCCAGTTGAAAGACCTTGTTTGGTCTTCATTTTGAAAACAGTTTGATGATTGTCTAAATACCTAATACTGGCTGTCTTTTGGAAATTCCTCGCTTCACCTTCTATAAATATATTTTTTTGCTTTACTTTTCAAACATTTCTTATTTCACCCATCAAATCAACTTTTATGGCTACATCCTTCCTCCTAATTTCACTTCCTAGAAATTTGCTTTTGACTATACCTTTCAGACTTTGCCCATCCATCTTTCACAGATCTACACGTAAAAATTGCAGGAAGTGCTGCTCATTTCATCCTTCCATCTGCCTGTCTGCTGCAAGAAACAACTCAAAAATTGCTGGACCAATTTTTATACATTTTCACACTGAAGGCTTTGTCAAAAAATTTGTCAACAAGTTTCTGATTTGATAAAAATAGGATAAGAATTAAGAGCACTTTACTGATTACAATGGCTTTAACTGTGGGGCTGTATTTTTTCACAGTTCATGCTCCAATTTTAAATACAGATGTAAACTATTTTTTGAAGTCACATAATATCATGCAACATGGACAGTTCTTGGTGTGCTGATTACCATTTATGTCATGAATTCAGAATGTTCTTTTATATTAAAGGAACATTTTATAACCCAGGAACTTGTTTTACAACAACTTAAAGATTGAAATTTTAGTACTGATGTTTATTGTGTGGTTATACAGGTCAGAATCATTTTATCCTAACGCTCAAAAACCAATATATTCTGAAAATCGGAAGGTTTTTTGTGGCCAAATTTTTTGGACTTGATGTGAGCAACATCTGGAAATTAAAAAAAAAATTTGGTTTCCGAAACACAGCTTTCCCCGACGATTTTGGGTTGACAATGGAAAAGAAGGAGGCCAGAGCTGTGATAAAATTTCTGATGTTTCAGGGAAAAACACCTACAGAAATACACAGGGAGATGGAACCAGTGTTTCGTGATTCTTGTCCTTCATATACTTCGGTAAAAAACGGGTGTCAACAGTTTAAGTGCGACCGCTCAAATGTTGCTGATCTGCCAAGATCTGGTAGACCAGCCTCAGAGTGCAACGATGAAAATGCAACAAGTGAAGAAAATCATTGACCAGGATCGAAAAATGACAATTGTGGAGATAGCTAGTAGAGTAAAACTAAATGAAAGAACAGTTTATAGAATTTTACACTACAGACTGAACATGAGAAAAGTGTGCACGTTGGGTTCCGCGACTGTTGACACGTGAACAGAAGCAAACGAGGGTAAATTGCTGTCAACAGTTGCTCAAAAAGTGTCAGTCAAAAAATTTTTTGGAGACCATGGTGACAGTAGATGAGACTTGGGTACACCATTATGACCCCGAATCGAAAATTGCCAGCATGCAATGGAAAACCCCGGGCTCCCCAACACCTGTCAAGCCGAGAGCGCAGAAATCTGCTTGAAAAGTGATGCTGACTGTTTTTTTGGGACGGCAAAAGTGTCCTTGTGAAAGATTATCTGCCTTGTGGCAACACAGTTAATGGACAGTACTATGCAGATCTTCTCACCAAACTAAGAAAGGTTGTGACCAGGAAACGAGGGATAACGCGCACTCAAAATCTTCCTTTGCTTCAAGACAACGCGCCCTCTCACAAAGCACGGCTTGTGCAGCTAGCAGCCAACGATTTGAATATTGAAATTCTTCCACACTCACCATATTCTCCTGATTTGGCTCCATCAGACTTTTTTCTATTCCCATATCTTAAAAAACAGCTAAAAGGAAATCATTTTGACAGCGATGAAGAGGTTATACTGGCATGTGATGACTGGTTTAGTTTGAAAAATAGGGTGTTTTACTCCCAAGGTCTTTTCAAGGTCAAGCAGAGATGGCAGAAGTGTGTCAATTCAGACGGTGGCTATATTGAAAAGGAATAAACACTATACAAAATTTCAGCTCTCTGTGACATGTCCTTCATGGTCAGACCCAAGACTTATGTCAATCTCCTTGTATATTCTATTAATGCTTGTGGCTGTGCTTTCAAGTTTTTCTCATCACACCTCAAACCATTTGATTTTGGAAAACAACAGCTGAGTGAATCCTGTGAAGATTTGTATTAGTCATCCATTGCTTGTACTGTAGATTATGGCCCTTAATGGCAGTGTTAACAGCTTGTCATAAGGTGACTGACATGGTTATCTGGCTAGCAGATGAGCTAAATTTAAATTATTCATGAACTATGTGGCAAGTGCTGAGACACTCTAAATATAATGTTGATCTCATGTTTTAGTTACCACCATTGACTAATGTACTACTGTTGCTAATTGCTGTGCAGTGTCATTATTGCCTTCCCTTTGCTGTTTCCACTGTTTCTAAGTTTTTCTAAAAGTTTAACTAGAATAAGTTCTGCTTTAGATACTTTTTGCTTGTTCTCGTTGAACGGTAAGGATACTTTTCAGGCATCACTTCTCAAACCCTTCTTATCAGTGTATAAGTTGATGATCTCTCTATGGTATCCAGGAACTTGAGTGCCATGACTAATGTCCCTTTTATCCGAAGTAATGTTGGGACTGCATGTACCTCCACAGGCATGCTGTAAGGGGCGGCTAATATATGGTTGTACGTGGGGAAGGCAATTTCATCATGTAAAAAAAAATTAATACAGAAACCAACGCTGCAAGATCCTGTGAATGTTTTGATGCAGGCTTCCTGCAAGGGGACCAATTACAGTGATGGCTCCATTCTCCTCAAAGAGAAAAATAGGTGATGGTGATGATGATGTGGTTTTCAGGTTTCTTTAAGGGCAAGAAAGATTTGAACCACTGCTGCCAGAAGCATGTCATAAGAGGTGACTACTGAAGGTCATGCATGGGGCTGACAACCTTATCATGTCAAACTGATTACTGCAGAAACTAATACTGCAAGTGATGAGGAAAAGCTGTGGTCAAGGCTCCCATCAAGAGAGCCTCTCACAGTGTTGGTCTGATCCTGCTTAGAGAGTTAACATGGAGAAGAAAAATATTAGGAGGACATAGAGCAACACCTTATGAAACTGAGATGACACTGCTGATAGCAGACAACGAATATCTGCAGAAACTAGCAAATGCACGAACAGAGCGGGTGGAAACATTATTAATTTTTAATATTTCCAGACTAGAAACCAGGGCTGTGGAGTCGAAGTCATGGAGTGTGTAATTTTTTAGTGGAGTCTGTAAAAAATGTCCAGACTCCGAATCAGAATTTTATGCCAAATGACTAGAATGAACAACTGTAGTTGGAGTCAGGAGTCAGAGATCTAAAATTTAATGAGTTGTAGTCTGAATTTTTTGTTAGCCAACCCTGCTAGAAACAGAGAAAATACAAAAAGGAAGGCAGTTATGAAACGTGAGATTATGGTAAAAGGAAAGATATCTTTGGACATCATCATCTTCTTTTTCACTCCTTGTGAAGCATGGAGCTACCATGGCAGATGGCCCCCTGTGAGGAAGCCTATGTCAGAGTACATACTCCAACAGCCGTGGTTTCTATAACAGCTTTGTTTTTAAAGGATAAGGTTGCCAGCCTCCTGCAAAGTCTCATATTAGTAGTCTCTTATGACATACTTGAGGAGACAGTTGTGCTATTCTTTGTTGTCACTTCAAAGACCACCGTTAACGAACGGAGAAAGATATATTTGGTAATGTTATGTTATTAGACCCCAAGCTCTCACTTGTGGTTTTTGTTTTTCTCTTTGCAGGTTGCAATGACCCAGGTAGGAAATGTGAAGACAGAAATCTCTGAGGTGTTTCATGGAGTGGAAGTGACCACTGACCAGCAGCATGCGGTGGGGCAACAGCAGATATCATGATGGTCAATCAACTAGCACAGTCTTTTGGCTGGTGCTAGTTTGGGGGTTCTCCCCATTTATTAACTGTGCATTGACACGAAAACTGTTTACTGCTCATGGATATTTATAATGATGAGTCCTTGGATGCTCAACAACTTCATATCTGACGAATGGGCAGTAAAAATGTGTTTGCTTGCTTGTGTGATCTGAAGATTGATTTATGTGCTCAAAATGAGCACTGATAGCTATTGGGACTTCTCAGCTGAAGGATTGATAGTTCTTATCAGATGAGGAGTTGATTGTATCAGATGAGGAATTGACTGTATCAGATGAGGAGTTGACTGTATCAGATGAGCAGTTGATTGTATCAGATAAAAAGTTGATCGTTCTGACTTCTTAAGTGAAAAAAAGTGAGAGCCGTGACTTCTCAAATAAAGTATTGATGATTCTGACTTCTCACGTGATTGAAAAATTGAGAACTATGACTTCTCTGATGAAGAGTTCATGACTCTGTTATTTTAAATAAGAAAAATTGTAAGTTATGATTTCTCACATGAAGAATTGATGGTTCTGACTTCTCAAATGAAGAAATGATAGTTCTAACTTTTCAAATGAGGAATGAACGTCAGTAAACGGAAGCTGACCCCGGAGTTCTTCAAGCATTTTCTAGTGAGTATCAGAATCCTGGAAAAAGATGTTCCTTGCTATGGGGAGGTCATGGTGTGGATTTACGATATGTAATGCCTACTTGTTGTAACTACAATATCCATTTGCTGTGACAATATTGTTGATTGCTGTGACGGAGTCAAGCCTATTTGCTGTGACCATCATAACTTCTGCATTTTGTGGCTACTTTTACAATGCTGGCTTGACATGGCTCAATAATGATGTCTGCTATGACTTAAAATGGCTGCTTAGTATAACTAAGATGTTCGTTTGCCGTTAATTATTTCCATATTTTTACTGTAATATCAGCTCTGATGACTATTTTGACGCTGTGGTATTTTTTTTCATGAGCCTTTGGGCTGATCCTTTATTTCCATAATTGTGTATATTAAATTTGGTTTTTTGTTGTTGTTTTTTCTTTTTTGTAGCAGTTTATTTATGCTTTTTGTCAAATATTTTTGATACATCGTCATTCTACCTCTGTACAAAGTTAGTTTGTTTGACAATTTCATGTTTTTGGTTGAATCTGGTCTAACTGATTGCAAAGTGGTAAAACATGTCATGCATAAGATTTAGTTAGTAGAAATCATTGATGGTGAACTAATGTGCTAACCTCTCAGCATAGAATATGTGATGCAGAGACAATAACTTGACACACAGAGTTTTCTTAATGAAATTTTGTAAACAACAATAAAACAATCCCAACAGCTTTTTTTAAAAGAAAACTGTGCATTGCACCATGAAAGCTTAATTGAACATCCATTAAAAGAACATGCATGCCTTGTAATCTTTTCATGGTACATTTTCAGAAAAATACTGAATGATGCTCATTGCACAGTGAAAGCAAAAATGAACAACCATTAAAAGAATATTTAGTCCTTTCAGTTTTGTCGTGCTGCATTGACCACAAATCATGACAAAGTTTGACTACAAAGATTCAGTGAAGTTAAAATGGAAAGGAATGAAATGACCGCAGGAGAATTAGTGCCATCACTAGGACATACAGCAGAAAGAGGACGCCATTACTCATTCCATTAATTTTTGGGGGGTTAATTTCTCATAATTATCTATTTATCTTGATAGTAGAACTTGATCCCAAATAGAACTTACTTTGTGTGTTACTGAATCTTGTCTTGTTACTGAATCTTGTTTAAATGTGATCAAACAGCAGATGTTCTGTCCACAGATATAGGACATTAGATAACATGGACTCATACTTAGACAGTTGGTTAATACAGGGTTGTGCAAAAGTAGGTTTAGGTATATATCCTTTTATCTGAACACCAGAAAACTGAAATATTCTGAAAATCTAAATTTTCTTTGGGCTACTTAACAATCACACACTGGCTGATTTCTATTTTTGGCTACTTTTCAGTTGCAAGCTGGGTGATTTGGGCTATTGTGGCTGACTTTGGGAGACTTTTTTGGTGCTATTTGAGCAACATATGAAAACCGGGGGGAAAAATTTGGTTTCCAAAACAAAGTTGTTCCTGAGGATTTACATTTATTGTGTCTTTATGTGTAATAAAGCGTGTCTCACTGCGGTTGACCAACTTTAAAAAAAAAGTGTTGCCTCATTTTGCGAGACGCATCCCATTCAGCCTAGTCAGTTATATTAGGGCACATGTCCAAATATAAAAGACCTTAAGGTCTGATCTATACTTGACCGACTTCTGGAGTGTGTAATAAGGATGGTAAAGAAGGCAACTGCAACACCTAAGGGGTTAACATTATTCTGTTTAGGGGTTAACATTATTCTCTTTGTGAGTCCTGCCACTGTAACAAATTAATTTAAACAAAGTTTATATCTGCTATTGCTGCTTGTAGTTCCTGGGGACCTCTGATGATACCAAGAAAGATTATGACTACTGCTCCATCATGCATGTCATACATGGTGATTAATATGTAGTTGTTCTCTGAGACTGGCAACCTCATCATGTACAACAAATTACTACAGAAACCACAGCTGCAAGAGAGCATGTGAATGCTTCATTTAGGCTTCCTGCAAGGATACCAGCTGCAGTGGTGGCTTCATGCTCAGTAAGGAGCGATAAGGAACATGATGATGATACCTACTATTGCACCACCCTGTATATTTTAAAATGTAATAACCAGTTTTAGCATTTGTCTTGTTTATTTACTTGCCAGCCATTTGACAAGGTTGATGGCACATTTTGGTTGACTTGTCTTTACTGCACTTTTTGGTTGACTTGTCTTTACTGATGATTGGGTGCTGACATAGAATAGGATTGAAATGATATGATAAGATGACTAACATGGAAATGGCAGGAACCATACAGGTGCTAGTGGGACAGGAGATGAGAATACGCTGGTGATGGTTGTGACACATGTTGAAAAAAAAACCCTGTTAGCATTACAAGGCAGTCCTTGTTTTGCAATCTCCATGGTAAGATGTGCTAGCAGGATACCAACAAAAATACAAGGAGAAGGATAAAGAAGACATGGAAAGATTTTGAGCAGACGGCACAGATTTAAGGAGATGATGATGATGATGACTAAGCCTGTTTTATGTTAGGATGCTGATATAAGTTTTCATTAGCACTTTGTGCATGATGCATGTGGCAGTTTCTAAAGGATATTGTTCTAGAGGAGAGGTCAGCCTTGGTGTAAGACAGATGATGTGTAGTGTTCATATTGTCATGTATGAAAATGGCATAACATGTCAAATGTCTTGTCAGTTGAAAGTGCTCAAAATTGTGATGTGTAATAGACTAATACATACCCAGACCAGTATCTTGAAAGGTTAGGGCTCTCACATTGTGATTGTCAACATTTGTGTATGTACATTGCTTGTGTGTTTGTTGTCTGTCCGGGATGCTCTGGTTATTCGAAAACATTTCTTGTTAGTGGGCTTGGTTTAGTTTGGTTTAGTTTGGTTTGGAGGTCTACATTGCACATGGACTACATCAGTGCTCCGATCTCCTCCCTTAGATCACACAAGGAGGATCTCAGCACAGTGCATGAACTCCATTAGCGGGCACCGAGCTGCAAGTGTCTGTCTCTTACACTTACTTAGTCATTCCTCTTCTACCGTGAGGTGTAGAGGTTTGGAAGAGAGAGTGCCATATGATTCTATAGGCTGTCTATCTCCTGGCCTGGTTCCATTCTAGTCTTTGGTCCTTCAGAGATTGTCTAATGTTGTCCTCCCAGCGGACTCTGGGTTGTCCTGGTGGTCTGGAACCCTGGCTTTTAGTTTCCCATACTTGTCGTGGTAGCTGATCTTCTCTCATTCTGCAGACATGGTCATACCATCTTAGTTGGGACTGTTCTGCTTGGGTCTGCAGGGATTGGGTTTTTAGGCCATGATAGCTAACCATGTCTCTTCTTGTTACTTCAACCACCTTCCTCAGATACCTCATTTCTGAGGTTTGGATCTGGCTTTTGTGGATTGTAGTCATTACCCATGACTAGCATCCGTATGTCAAGACTGGGGCATAGGTAGAGCAGGATACAGCCATCTTTGTCTTCTTGCCAACTTCTCTTTTGCTGAGGAAGCCTCGATTTATGGCCTGAAAAAGTCCCAGCTGCTGCTCTTTGGGCAACTAAATCTTCTTTGATGCCTCCCTTCCAGTCTATGACAGCTCGAGGCCTGTCTCTTACACACATACATAAACATACAAGTAGCATTTATTCATATACATACAGCTCACACAATAAAAATACAACAGACACTTGTCTGTCATTTAATGTATATAAATATTCAAAGACACACACATGTCTGTCTCTTACACATATACAAAAATATACCACAGGCACACAAGTGTTTGTCTCTTACATAAATACATGAATATACAGCTGTCAGCTCTAGAAACCTTGTTCTCTTCAGTTCCATGTGAGGAGCAGAGTGACAGCACAGCCTTCTCCAACCCGGTTGAGAGAATAACTGTGTGGTGACAAGAGAAGCATGAGACAGACTGCCAACTTTATAAGAGAAATAGATTTGGTTATTTTGAGAGCGAACAAAGAAGAAAAAGACTGTGTGTGATAGGAACTTTCAGATACTGGGACTGGTCATAAAGCTGAGACATGGCAGATTGTGTGTGAGCTGCCTTCAAAGCGTTTTTATCAAATGGATATTCCAGCATTCCCTTTGTGATCAATTTATGAATTATGACAGTTATCAGTGTCATGTCTTATGATCTCTTTCAGAATGATACAAACTGTTATTTTCTATGGTAATTTCAGAATAATAAAAATTGACATTTGTGGCCATTTTCAGAATTGTGAAAATTGTCCACTGTGATCATTTTCCAAATTATGAAAAATAGTGTTTTGTCAGTTTCTAAAAGTTATTTTCTTCTGCAGATATTTTTGAATTATTTTAAAAGTATTCCTTCGTCGATTAATTTTTGTTTGCTTGTCTCTCTTCTGTATTCCACTCATATGAAAAACGGTCGACAAACATTTTTGAGAGCATCATGACGAGATGTCTTCTCAGAAACACTCGAACAACTTGAAATAACAAATATGAAGCAAGACAAGGTTTCCTTCTATTTCACTTTTATTGATGATCAGCTTTAACTTTGTACATTGATCAACTGGTGATATTTATGTCTAATCTGAAAACAACAAACTGGTAGGCTCAACCATGCACTGTCAACTTGCATCCCTTCATTAACTGGGGCACATGTAAACAATTTTGTCAGTACAAGATTTACCCCACAGCTTTGTCAGTATACTGACATGACAGGCACATAACAGCTTTGTCAGTATACTGACATGACAGGCACATAACAGCTTTGTCATTATAAGACAAACATACAACACTATCCATACAAAAGGTACCAGTAGACATACTTTGCATTCACACAACGCACTTACGAATGCAAGACAACACGACACACAGCACTATACATACAAGATGTACCAGACATGTACTTATGAAACAAGTGCAAGACACAAACACACATGCAAACTATATTCATACATGACGGACACAGAGAGCTGTGTCCATACACGAAAGGCGCGCACACACACACACACACACACACACACAAAGCTCTGTCCTTAGAAGACAGACACGCACAGAGCTCTGCCCTTAACAAGACAACGTGAATACCAAAGCTGTATCAATACAAGATGGACATGTACAAAAAGTTCCATCTTTAGAAGATGGACACGCAAGGAGCTATGTCCTTACAAGACATGACAGAAATCCATAAACGTTACATGCACATTTTTGTCCATACAAAAAACATATGCATGCACACACACAAAGCTCTGTCAATACAAGGTGGACATACATACACATAGCTGTATCCACGTGGCCTTTCATTGTCCAATGTGCTGGTAGTATATCTCCATCCATATTAGACAGACAGAAAAACACACCCACTTATCAATCACATCATAGTTTGTTTTATTTTTAATGATTTCTCTTTGTTACACAGCATATAACTCATTAATGTTTCAAATGACACCACTCAAAGACTTGAACTTAGGGGTTTAAAAAAAAAATTGCATTCTCATAAACTGACTCTTAATGTAAGATGTGTTATTTTGTGAATATGAAATGCTCACATGGGAGAACATGATCATCCAAAGAAACTGATGTGTATTGTTCTACAATAGCTATAAAGGAACTAATGTTGTGCTCTGTCTAAGCTTTAAAGGAACTAACATGTATTCTGCTATAGCGATAAAGGAACTAATGTGTATTCTGCCAAAGCTATACAGGAACTAATATGTATTCTGTCATAGCTATAAAGGAACTAATGTGTATTGTTCTATCATAAACTATGGATAAGTGCCAATAAAGTAACAATTGTCATGTTCTGCCGTAGCTGTAAAGGATCTAGGTCAGGGTTTCTTAACCTGTGGTACATGGACACCTTACCGGGGGGGGGGTGTACATAACATGTAATTTAAAATATAAATTTTTTATTATGCATTCATTTATGGACATTTTTTTCACAAGATGGGGCCCATAGCCTTCATTGCATAATCAAAGGGATCCACGGCCTTCACTGGACAATCAAAGGGGCCCATAGCCTTTAGTGGACTATGAAAGGTGTCTATGGTACACAAAAAATGCTAAGAAACCCTAATCTAGTGTTAAGTTAATGGTCTAATCTTCTATCACCAACACTATACAAACACACACAATCAGACAGAATAAAGTGTTATTAAATACTGTTTAATAAAAGTCAACTAACGTACCACCCCAACCCCTTCCTGTCATAATTATATCACTATTTTATTTGTGCTTGTTTATCTTAAGTCATATGAACTGCCATCACATTTTATGTTGAGAGATGTTTTCCTGAAGTCCTCACATACTTCAAAACTTGCATAATCCAAGACTAGTTTTCTCACATCAGTTACTGTAAAAATATGTTTTCGCATTATTTCACATTTTGCACATAACGTGTGACTTTATTAATACTGTATTTTTTTAATTTCACACTTTCAAATTCACATCAAGTGCAACTGCACTGTATATGCTGTTTTCTTTGAACTAAATTTGGATGGATAGTAATAGTATAAACCCTTGTTATGGCATCTACCCACAGTCCTTCCTTCATATTGATTTTACAGCATTAAGTTAAAGGGGAGTGGCATGGCACAGTACCACTTACAGATGTGCTAGAAAACTTGGGTTTACCCATAGCCTACCCCATGTTGTAAAACGCTGTCATGTTGAAGGGGAAAAAACATTAAAAACTGATGCCAAAGCACTTTCCCTTTAACTGCTGAATTGATTGTTTCCCTCCTTTGTTTTAAAGTTTGATCTATTTATTTATTTGGTTAAATCCACGAAGCTGCTGGAAATCTGGAACATAGTACAGGTCTGCATCTTTTTATCTGAAATCATCGGGGACTGCTGTGTTTTGGAAACCAGATTTGGTTTACCAGAGTCGCCCAAAAAGTGTTTTGAAAATCACCCCAAATTGCCCAAAATGTCTGAAAATTGGCACTAAAAATAAAAGCTTTTCAATTATCAGAATATGTCGGTTAACAGGATACGGACATGTACAACCACATCCACCAAACAATAGTCAAGGCAAGGAGTTCTGCGATCACAACCACAGTCTGTGTTTTCGGTAAGGTAAATTAATACGCCTGACAATAGGCAAGCAAATAGAATATAATGTGTTAGACAGACTTGTACATGGCAGCAAAGTCCAGCCTTGTCTGTCAGCTAATAGAAAACCATACACAGCGCTACAACAGGTGGTAATCTGATCATAAGTGTTCCCCTACCCTTCAGTCAAGTGATTATCTCCTTCACACTGTAAGGGGGAGAAGGTGAGCAGTCTTTCCCAAGTGTCAGCCTCCTGTTATCTTTTCCAGCCTGCACAGAGAGAGTTAATTAAACCAGCTTCACCTTGGATGTCACTTCCAACTTCGCTCCTGGTTTTATCCATGCTGTTTGCTTCAGGCAATTGTGAAAGTAAACATTTGTTGTATATAACTCAGTCCTGAAAACTGTCTGTGTCAGTATGAGAGATCCCATGCATGATTAACACAGATGAAAATAAAATTATACATCAAATAAACTTCATATTCAATAAAGATCAACACTTTTGTATATGATAAGTCATCTTTGTATAAGTTAACTAAAAGCATTGATAGTTTTCCAGCAATTATTGTTTCTAGTTGTAAGTGGAGAAAAGCAAGACATCACATGACAGAAACATTAGCTGAATGAAAACATATGTAAATTTTATTAACAATGAACAAAAATTATTGCATTAAATCAAACAGCAGTTATTTAAAAAAAATGCTCAAATAATTTCTTCTTGGCAGAAAACTTTCAACACTCATTTGCCAAAGTGAAATATTTCTGAGACCAGATTACCACAAACCTGCAACACTCATAAGTCATTTATTTCTGACACCAGTGTACTTAAAAACCTGTTAACACTCATCTGTCAGAGTCAAATATTTCTGACACCAAAGTACCAAAGAAAACTTGCAACATTCACTTGTCAAAGTCAAATATTTCTGAGACCAGAGTACCACAAACCTGTGACACACACTTGTCAAAGTCAAATATTTCTGAGACCAGAGTACCACAAACTTTTGACTCACACTTGTCAAAGTCAAATATTTCTGAGACCAGATTACCAAATACCTGTTTGCTAGTACACTACAATTTTTGTGCTTCACAGCAAACAAGAAACTTACAATATTCTTAGATTATAACAAGGGAACAGATTTTTCCAGTCTGCTCCTTGACCTCTCGCCTGCAGTTGTAAACACAAATATAACATGCGGCCACTGCAAATTCCAAGCAATCAGAAGCAGTTCAATTATTATATTTTTCCAGATGCTACCGCGCAAGGATGTGCATGGTGCTCCCAGCGACAGAAACTCGGGTAGTGAGGCTGTCATCTTTTGCAAAAACCCTTCTACGGTAGTTGACTCTTTAACTCTTGGCATTACATCACCCTGCCATTTAGCAGGTCTGGTATATTATACCAATGTTGAGCTTGCTGAGTTAGTGTAGCCTTCTGGGTTTGCAAGAAAGCCCTGGAAACACCACCCCAATTAAAGAACGGGGGGAAACAAGAGTGAAAAGTCAAATAACCCAGGGATAAAAACTATTTCCATTTGGATAAAAGTACACAGGTTCAAAGCCAAGGTGTGGAGTTTTATTCAAGTCTGAATACACACTGCCTCTGCCCAATGCATCATCATCATGTTCCTCATGGAACCACCTTACAGGAAGCCTGCACAAAACATTCACATGCTCCTGCTGCTGTGGTTACTAGATCTATTTATTTGACATGATCAGGTTGCTAGCCTCATGCACAAGAGGGGGTAGAATGCATACTGAACAGTAATTTTGTTGCTTTATTTAACACAGACAAACAACAGCCATCATGTAACTAGATGATGCTGGTTAATTAACCAAGTCAGCAGTATTTAGATTCAACTACAGACATAACAAATAATCAGATACAAAAATCAAGGTCTACAATGTAAGAAGACAATATTGTTCAGTATAGGATCACAATGTAGGACAAGAATGTTCAATCTGGGTTTGCTTGAAGACAATCACACTTTAGTCTGGGCTTGTCGGACAATCACATTTTAGCCTGGGCTTGTAGGACAATCACATTTTAGTCTGGGGTTGTAGGACAATCACATTTAGATGTTGTCACATTTAGTCTGGGCTTGTAGGACAATCATATTTAGTCTGGGCTTGTAGGACAATCACATTTAGATGTTATGTCACATTTAGTCTGGGCTTGTAGGACAATCACATTTAGTCTGGACTTGTAGGACAATCACATTTTAGTTTGGGCTTGTAGGACAGTCACATTTAGTCTGGACTTATGGGACAATCACATTTAGTATGGGCTTATAGGACAATCACATTTTAGTCTGAGATTGTATGACAATCACATTTAGTCTGGACTTGTAGGGCAATCACATTTTAGTCTGGACTTGTAGGGCAATCACGTTTTAGTCTGGGCTTGTAGGGCAATCACGTTTTAGTCTGGGCTTGTAGGACAATCACATTTAGTCTGGACTTGTAGGACAATCACATTTTAGTCTGGGCTTGTAGGATAATCACATTTCAATATGGGGACACCAGATAGGACAATTATAATCAAATCGGAGTTTACTTGCAGGACAATCATTTGCAATTATTTTGCATGTACAGATTTGATGACATTTAAGATGGGTGTTTGCAAAGGCTCCCCCTAAAAATTTTGTTGAAATTTTCATGCATATTAAAATGTTGGGCCAGGCTGTCTCATCCTACAGAAACTCTGCCAACACATTGACTTTACTGGATGAGAGCACACAGCAAATGAATGTGAAAACCCAACAAGAAAAGACAGCACAGGCACAGTTGGAGGTATGAGCAGTGATATCAAACAAGGACAATGAATGAAAGGAGAGTTTTTACTGCACTGCAAAATACATAGACATCCTACAAGTTCCATATAGTCCTGGTAGTCTGAGGTGACCAAGAAAGAATACAACTATTTTTTGGTTGTGTTTTAAAATAAAATTCTGCCTTGTTTTGGCGAGGCGTGCCTCTGTTTAACCTAGACCCAGTGTCCATCAGTTACATTAGGATGCCTGTACAAATATAAAAAACCTTGCAGTCTGGCATTAATATAACGGCTTTCTCAGGCATGCTGTAAGAGGCAACTAATATGAGGCTGCACTTGTAGATGGCAGCTTCATTGCGTAAAATTAATTGCTTCACAAACAACCACTGTGAGAGCACTTAAATGCCTTCATCAAAGAAGCCAGCTCCATTAATGACCCGCCTCCATAAGCTGCAAAAAGGGAAAAAGTACTACATAAAAATAAGTATATGAGGAGAACTGCCGTAAGACGGGGGTAAAACAGTGGAATGGGAAAAAAACAAAAAAAAAACAAATAGTAATGCGTCTTACAAGGAGAAAGGACAGGAAAAACCTACGTTGCGGCCACAAGGCCTTCGTCAGGGACAGACAAACAAGACAGGAGGGAAAGAAAGAAAATGAGGATTAAGTAGAGAACATGAAACTATAAAAATAAGAGAAAAATAACTCCCTTGTGTCCAGTCACATGTCCAGTCACAGAAGCAAGATGGCTGCCACTAAACCGTACATAAAAATAAGAATTTTTGAGATAGTCCTATTGTGTGGCTGTGAAACATGGAGAACGACAAGAATAATAACTAAGAAAGTTAGAGATGCTCAGAAAGTGATGTTTCTGCAGAACAGAATTCAAATTTGATGACAAGACCACCATAAACATGGAACTGAGGGAAACAATTAGATAAATACCAGTGGAAAAAAAAAGAGGTAGAGAAAAGTCTTTGAAGGTGGATGGGACATGTCCAGGGGATTCTCAACATCCATCTGTAGAATTTCAAGGCAGAAAATGTTAAGGGATTTTTGCACTGAAGTGTACAAGTCTCGAATGTTAAAGGGGAAACACAAAAAACTGATCAGTTTGTAACTTTGTTTCAGCTTGAGAACTGGAGACAGGTTTTTTTTCATCTGTAAGCTTATGTACAGAAAAGTAGAACTTTAATTTCTGACTCCACAGGTCGCCAGGCTGAATAATGGCTGAATACCTTTGCTTAAGTTTTCAGTAAAATTCAAAGACAGATCAGTTCTTCGTTACTCAATTTCAATTTCTGGTCTTGGTGTTTACTTTGACTGTTGAATACTTTGGACTGCTTAGAGTGTTAGAAGGTACAAGATTCTGGGCCTCGCTGTGTTTAGAGTGTAAGGACAGAAGTAATTGTTCAACGATCCTTCTGCCTAGAGTGATAGACTGTGGCTCAGCAATCTGACTTGGTCTGGTACAAAAAAAATAAAAAAAACCAACCGCCGTGTAAATGAGTCAAAAGTGTGTTGTCAAGACTCTTGTTTCTCATGATCTGCCATAGATGTTAAACAGTGGCTGAAAGGGAGCCTTGGTCTTACTGTTCTACTTCAAACGAGTTTTAGATGTTTGACTGCAAAACACGGGCCTACGATGTACAGCCTAGAATGTGTATAAGTGACTGGAAAAACTCGGTTTACAAGGCTGTGTTAGGGATTTTCCAAAGTGACTGCAAGACTCGGTCTGCACTGTGTCTATAGTGTTGGAAGTGACTGAGACTTGACCTGTGCCCGTGTCTAGAGTGATAGAAATAACTGCGAGACTGTCTGTCAAGGTGAGAGTGACCTGCGAGAATTGGCTGTGCCTTAGACTTGTAGAAGTGACTGAGGCTTGGCCTGCATTGTAGACTCGGACTGTCCTGGGTCTAGAGTGTTGAAAGTGACTGCGTTTGTCCTACATGCCTGTGTCAGAAGTGACTGAAGACTTGGTCTGCACTGCACCTAGACTCTAGTGTTGGAAGTGACTGCCAGATGCAGCCTGCACTGCGCCTTAGAATGTTAGAAGTGACTGCAAGACTCAGTCTGCATTGTGCCGGAAGTGACTGCAAGCCTTAGTCTGCACTGATGCACCTAGAATGTTAAAAGTGACTGCAAAACTCAGTTTGCACTGTGTCTAGAGTGACAAAAAAGACTGCAAGACGCGGCCTGCACTGTGTCTATAGTGTTAGAAGTGACTAAGACCTGAGCCTGCATTCAGCCTAGAGTGTTAGAAGTGACTGTGAGACCTGGGCCTTGCATTCAGCCTAGAGTGTTAGAAGTGACTGTTGAGACCTGGGCCTTGCATTCAGCCTAGAGTGTCTGAAGTGATTGTTGAGACCTGGGCCTGCATTCAGCCTAGAAGTGACTGTGAGACGTGGGCCTGCATTCAGCCTAGTGTGTTAGTAGTGACTGTGGCTGCTATAATGTTTAACCGGATTAAGTGTAGTCTGAATACTGATGTCAGAATGCAATGGAGTGCCAACAGTTTCTGACCCTCAAACTGTTAGCGTACTCTGGTAACAGAGTCCATCTCTTGTGTGCCCCACTGTCATCCTCTTGTACCTTTAATCTTGACCACTATTATTTCTTTTAGTGCACAGCAGTTTTTGATGATGTCATTAAAGTGAATTGTGTTCATGTCATCACAGTTATTTCCAAGTTCAGTTTGTTTCTGTTTCAAGAAGTTTTAAAATGTGGTTATTCTAGAACTTGGTTCCCTGTATAAAGAGTGTCTCCCTCACTCATTCATTCATAAGTTAGTTTGAAAGTTCATAGTTCGTCAGTTTATGAGTACAGTCAGTTCACTGTTCAGGCCATAATTATGTCAACACCATTTGCTGCATGTCATTATCATAGTAAGTGATTTAATAAATTCACCACATCATAATGTAACAAGTTGGGCAATCAAGTTTTCCAGTTTCATCTTGACACTGATTCATTTTGTTTTTGGCAAGTTATTTATACAAGTTCAAAGTCTACATATACAACAAATGCTTTATTGGCTACAATAATTTTTTACTCATCATTATGATCTTCTGTAAAATTTTACTTCCATACAATGTTACACATCTATCTCTTGATAGTTTCAAAGAACAGAATGAAGAAAACCTGCGGCTTGTGAGTGGTAAATAAATAAATAAAAGTAAATATGTGGCATCTGTAAGATAGACAGTAGGATGACACCAGACTAGACAAATATATTTATTTTCTTTTGTCTGGCACTCTCTTTCTTTTTATCTTTTGAGTGCCTATTATTTATCTTTCTTTATTCATTTATATTTAGTTCCAAAAAAGGAAGAAAAATAATTATATTTTGAGCTCAATCATTATGTCTCTTGTCATTCACACTCATTTAATTTGTTTGTTTCTGGTGTCATGAAATACGCCGGCCTCATTTTATGTATATCCACAGTTCAGTTCTTTCCTCACTGTGCGTGTTCTGTGTCAATGTTTACACCAAACAATAATGAACAATTTGCAAATACAGCACTTGATTACTTGTTGATGACTGGTATTTTTAATTTCTTTAGTATTTGTTTTGACAATTTTTGTCTTGCACTGAACATGTACGAGTCCAGTTACTTTCTTGACTTCTGTTTTAACGTCTGCTGTCTTTTATGACTTCTGTTCCTCCTTTCCCATACTTCTCAACTTCTGCTTTGCCTCTGCTGTGTATCACATCCACTGTCTTCCTCGACCTCTGCTTCACATCCACTGTCTTTTCTGACTTCTGCTTTACATCCGCTCATTTTCTTGACTTCCATTTTACATCCACCATCTTCCATGACTTCTTCTTCACTTCATGGCTGTTATCTGTCCTGACTTCTGTTTTAAAACTGTCTTTCTCAACTTCTGCTTCATATTTGCCATTCCTACGACTTCTGCATCACACCTGATGTCTTTCTTAACATTTATTTTACAACCTGCCGTCCTTCATTACTCAACTTTTCACCTGTCATTGCTCATTCTAAATTTATGCACACAGTAATAATCACAACTG
Organism: Oreohelix idahoensis; assembly: GCA_024509875.1. Taxonomy (NCBI): domain Eukaryota; kingdom Metazoa; phylum Mollusca; class Gastropoda; order Stylommatophora; family Oreohelicidae; genus Oreohelix; species Oreohelix idahoensis. Next base: position 93,328 of record JAMPIV010019217.1, read on the forward strand.
AATCTTTCCTGATAACATGGATATCAAGATTATGAAATGGAACCCATGGAGCATTGGGAATGATTCCTGCTCTAGAACATACATTATTATGATGATACTGGATACAAACCAAGCAGCTTTGCTTACACAAGCATATTCTTGTTTAAAAAGTGCAAAAAAAAAAAGGATTTATTTCGTAAATGCAATAATACATGTAAACAAATTCATATGCTAATGATCTTCAATACAGTCATAAAAACATGAAAACTGTCACCAGTAACTGTAGGTCTCCCCCTCTATAATAAACAAGCAACTGACCTTAAGTGAAAAAAAAATACTTACAGGCTACTAAAACAACCAAACATACAATATTCTACACGTGTCTGAGAATTATTCACCGGATTATGAAGTTCAATAACCTTAAACAGATACGAGTGTTATAGATAAATGATACTGCATTTGCACCTTAACCCAGGGAGTATTATTGGCATTTATCACTGAAATTCATACTCAAAATGAAAAGCTCAGAATACAGTTTTTCAATATGTTTGCTCATGGGCCCCTTTGAACATGTACAATGTCCAGCCGACACTCAAATTCCTGCCATACGCAGTATCACTTTTGAATATGAATTTCAATGAATGTGACAAATAAAGTTCCTTAGGTTAAGGCTGCAAATGCAGTATCATTTATTTGTATCACTCATATCTGCTCAAGGTTACTGAACTTCACAATCTGGTGAATGATTCTAAGACAGCTAGTATATCTGTTAACATAAGGAAACATACAACGTGATAGGAACATTTCATATTAACTGTCAATCCTGCTAATGTTTAGAAGGCAAAGTAAAGTTAGGTCACAAAATGACAAAGAACATTTAAGTAAGTTATCTAAATAAAAGTAAAAAAAAGTCCAAATGTGGCATAAAATCCTTGGATAAATGATATAGATATCCATGCTGTCAACTGGTAAAATGAATGGACTATAAAAAATACCACTTGCATACATAATTAAAACCATAACTCTATAGCAGGGGAAGGCAACTGGTCAATGGTGATCTACCGGTAGATCACAAGGAATGATTTGGTAGATCTTCAGATGGGGTTTAAAAAAACAAACAAAAAATGTAAGGTAGGGAACTTTTGAACCAGTTTTTTTCTGATGACCTTTAAGAGCTCAGCATCCACAGAATTAAAGGTACAAGACAGCCATCACTTTTGTCAAGAAAGGTAACGCTGAGAGACAGGTAACGCTGAGAGACGGGTAATGCTGAGAGACATTTTCAAACTGTCATTTTTACAATCTAATTTTTCACCTCTGATTTTATCAAGGTAGATCTTACTGGAGCTCAGTGCTACTACCTCTGATTTCACCAGCTTCGTGTGTCATGCTGCATGGGCAACAGCCTGACCTCTTTACGCAAGCGCCCAACCTCGCGTCGACCGAGACATTGGTTTGGGGGGGGGGGGGGTGCATTCCTATGGTCAGTAATTATTGAAAGGGATACTCACGCTACTAAAGTAGAACACCCCCTCTCCTGGGCTGCCTACCTCTGCTCTAAATACATATCACACAACACATTACAGCATGAGAAGTAACTAGGTTAAGTCTATGTCAGCCTTCAAATCGTCATCAAAAAATCAATCTCAACAATGAAATACCTTTGAATAAAACAAAAACAAAAAAACATGACGTGTTTCAAGAGAAAAAAAAAACACTTGATAAGTGTGATGAAAAAAACAAAACAATATTAATATTACCTACTTCTTCTACTATAGTATGGTTTCTTAACCTGTGTGGCCCACGGACCCCTTAGGGGGTCCATAAATAGATTCTAGGGGATCTGTGTACATAACCTACAATTTAAAGTGTAAATTTTTTTTTATTATGCTTTTATGTGCATTTTTTCCAAGAAAGGGTCCATAGCCTTCATCAGACAATCAAAGTGGTCCAATACCTTCATTGAACAATCAAAAGGGTCCATAGCCTTCATTGGACAATCAAAGGCGTCCGTGGCACAAAAAAAGGTTAAGAAACCGTGTGCTAGAGATAATAACAATAGAATAAACATAACTTTTGTAGTAATAATTTTTTTAAGAACAGTTCACACTGATATAACAATGACCTAACCATATAAATAAAATTACAAAAAAACAAAAAAAAACAAATTATAATCAAAAGATAAAATATTTCCTGATTGCTAAATACCACCATTTGGTTGATGATGATGTGGCACAGTCACCAATATGGGGGGGGGGGGGGGGGGGGGGGGGGGGGGGGGAAGAGGTGTGGTAACAAGTCTAAACTGCCAGGGAGCTGGTCATGTTGAAAGCTCAAGGAATGGTAATGGCAGGTGCCAGGCATCACGCTATTAAGAACTCACCACTACACGTCGCCTACATCAGTATCTGTGGGAATATAGAGGGAAGGTCTCAAAAATGTGTAATGGAAACAAAATGAAACTATAAACAGTTGGTATTTAATTTTAAGCTTTTATCTGAACTGTTTCTTCCCTGTCATTCAAGCTAGCACTGATTTGTTAACCATATCCAGATGGATTAAATATGGCTCGGCAATGCCCCCACGTAAAACTGTTAACTCAGTAAATGGCACTAACACAAAAATAATAACGGTTCTTTTACGGAAGGAAGGGAGCGAACAATGTAAGTCGTGAAAGATCAGAATCAATGACAACAGTGGATATACTTAGGAATGAAGGGAAAACTGGAAGTGGTAACTGACATGAGAATGACAACAACATTAGGTATACTTAGGAATTATGTGAACACTAGAAGTGGTGAATGACAGAAAAGTGATGAGAGTAGTTATACTAAGGAATGAAAGGAAAACTGGAAGTGGTAACTGAAACGAAAATAACATTAGGTACACTTTTGAATTATGGGAACACTAGAAGTGGTGAATGACAGAAAAATGACAAGAGTAGTTATACTTAGGAATGAAGGGAACATTATAAGTGGTAACCAACATGAAAATGACAACAATAGTAGGCATACTTAGGAACACTAGAAGTGGTGAATGACAGATAAAAGAGAATTGTAGTTATACTTGGGAATGAAGGGAATGCTAGAAGTGGTAAGTGACACATAAATGACAATATTAGGTATACTTAGGAATGAAGGGAATACTAGAAGTGGTAAATAACATGAAAACAACAACAGTTACACTTGGGAATAAAGAGAAAAATGTAACAGATGACATGAAAATGACAGAAATCAGTAGTTACACTAGGAATGAAGGGTACAACAAAAGTGGTAAATGACCCAAAACATGACAACAATATCAGTTATAGTTAATAATGAAAATGTTACACATAATATGCTTGAAGAAACCTATGCTTTCTGTAATAGTAAGGCCTGTACAACATATTCTTTGTAACAGACTTAAAGACACCTATGATACTAGTTACATTTAGGCATGGACCTACAAGATATGAAGCTGTTTTGAAGGTGTTTATTATTATTTTAAGGGGCTGACTACTTTCTTTGGGCATGTTACGAAGAAGAAGGAAGATGGAATATATCAAGACAATAGGAAAGACTGAAGGAAAAAAAAAAGTAAATAAATATTGGTAATGAACAGGCACTCAATGGGCAGATATGAGGGCACCAGATAACAGAAAAGAAATATAAGTGAAAGGATAACCAGGAATCGAACCGAGGACCATCCAAATGGTGCATGTCCAACGAGTGCCTGTTAATTACCTATATTTATTTATTTTTTACTCCCAGGACTCGGGCTTCCTACAATATCTGTAACAGTTACATTAGCAGGGGCCAGTGATGCCCCGCAGAGTTCCTGGGGTCCCTGATGAATAAGAATACTGTGCACTCAGGCATGTCATACAAGGCAACTAAAAAAAAAAAAAAGTTGTGCACGAGGCTGGCAACCTTATCACGTCGAACAAATTGCCACAGAACCCACCATTGCAAGATCATGTGACTGACTGATGCAGGCTTCCAACAGTAGTGGTAGTGCTATGCTCCATAAGGAGCGTAAAAGGAAAAAAAAATGATGATATTTGTAACAGCTGGGGGGGGGGGGGGATGTAATAGGTAGGCCTAAAGGGTTTTATGATACCTGTAATAGTTTGGCTTGAAGGGGCCTGCCTTGTTGAGGCCCAAATACTTGGCCTGCTCCTCAGTTAGCTCAGTCAAGTGGGCATCAAAAGTGGACAGATGTAAACTGGCAACATACTCATCTGTGAAAAGATGATGCAAACAGGTAAATATATAAAATTTGATAGCCACCATACAGTTAGTCACAGCAATAAACAATAAATTTTGAATATTCATCTGAGACAGTATTGTATAAACAGGTCTGCATATAACACTCAATGGCTACCATACAGTCACAACCATGTCAATAAACAATAAATTTTTAATATTCATATGAGAAAACGTGATATAAACAAGTCTACATATAACACTTGATGGTTACCATACAGTTACAGTCACATCATAAGCAATCAATTTTGAGCTATGTAACGCTATATGAGAATAGATAATAATGAAAAAGAACTCTTAAAAATAAAATTAAAAAAAATAAGTCTCTTGGCTAGAAGCTATAGTTCAAACAAAAATGTTGTCTGCATATTTTATTCTTCATGTTTTTTTTCCATATATTATTGACTCTCCATTATCATTTTCTCCATTATCCTTCCTTATGAAGCATGGAGCCATGTGGCCCCCTAGAGATAGCGCATGCCAAAGCACAAACTCTTGCAGCTGTGCTTCTGTAGCAACTCACTTTTGCATGATAAGGTTGCCAGCCTCATGTACATGTACATGGTAAGGTTGCCAGCCTCATGTACATGTACATGGTAAGGTTGCCAGCCTCATGTACAACTTCATATTAGTTGTCTTTTAGGAAAAGCTTGAGGAAGCAGTAGCTATATTCTTCCTTTGTCTCCTCAGAGGTCCCCCCGGGTACTACAAAGGGCTTCGGCTCTCTCCACTGCCACATCAAAGGAGTCGATTTTAAATGAATTACCATCAACATCAACATGAACGGTTATGCAGCATTAGATATATACATTTTGACTACCTCCCTGAAAGACATTCTGTGGTATAGCATGTAAATGTCCTGTTGTGAGGCATGTAAATGTCCTGTTGTGAGGCATGTAAATGTCCTGTTGTGAGGCATGTAAATGTCCTGTTGTGAGGCATGTAAATGTCCTGTAGTGAGGCATGTAAATGTCCTGTAGTGAGGCATGTAAATGTCCTGTAGTGAGGCATGTAAATGCCCTGTTGTGAGGCATGTAAATGCCCTGTTGTGAGGCATGTAAATGCCCTGTTGTGAGGCATGTAAATGCCCTGTTGTGAGGCATGTAAATGTCCTGTAGTGAGGCATGTAAATGTCCTGTAGTGAGGCATGTAAATGTCCTGTAGTGAGGCATGTAAATGTCCTGTAGTGAGGCATGTAAATGTCCTGTAGTGAGGCATGTAAATGTACTGTAGTGAGGCATGTAAATGTCCTGTAGTGAGGCATGTAAATGTCCTGTAGTGAGGCATGTAAATGTCCTGTAGTGAGGCATGTAAATGTACTGTAGTGAGGCATGTAAATGTACTGTTGTGAGGCATGTAAATGTACTGTTGTGAGGCATGTAAATGTACTGTTGTGAGGCATGTAAATGTACTGTTGTGAGGCATGTAAATGTCCTGTTGTGAGGCATGTAAATGTCCTGTTGTGAGGCATGTAAATGTACTGCAGTGAGGCATGTAAATGTATTGCAGTGAGGCATGTAAATGTACTGTAGTGAGGCATGTAAATGTCCTGTAGTGAGGCATGTAAATGTCCTGTAGTGAGGCATGTAAATGTACTGTAGTGAGGCATGTAAATGTACTGTAGTGAGGCATGTAAATGTACTGTAGTGAGGCATGTAAATGTCCTGTTGTGAGGCATGTAAATGTACTGTAGTGAGGCATGTAAATGTACTGTAGTGAGGCATGTAAATGTACTGTAGTGAGGCATGTAAATGTACTGTAGTGAGGCATGTAAATGTCCTGTTGTGAGGCATGTAAATGTCCTGTTGTGAGGCATGTAAATGTACTGTAGTGAGGCATGTAAATGTACTGTAGTGAGGTAGGGCAAAAAAAAGGTAGTCCCATAGCAGATACTGCTGTAAGGGAGTGAAGTGTTAAAGACCACTATACTAGGTCCAGCATCAAGAGGTGGGGGTGACTAGTTCTTTTCCACCTTTACCTTCCCTAACTCAAGTGTAAAGTCAGGTACCCATTTACAGCTGGGTTGAACAGAAGCATGTTGATATCATAAATCAAAAACGGCACCTTTGCCGTGAGAGACCCGAACTCTAACCACTCTGTCAATCGGACGCTCAGAGAGGTAGAGGGAGACCAAATGACATACGGTGATGAGAACTGGAGACAGGCATAAATGGAATGAGGAAGTCATGGAGAGACCTTGAGCTGATGGCACGGGACAAGAAGGCCTGGCATATGTTTGTTGAAGCTCTATGCTCCTTGGGAAGCTGAAGGGTGATGATGATCTTAAACATTAGGATGATGATGATCTTAAACATTAGGATGATGATGATCTTAAACACTAGGATGATGATGATCTTAAACATTAGGATGAAGATGTTCTTAAACATTAGAATGAAGATGATCTTAAACATTAGGATGAAGATGATCTTAAACATTAGGATGAAGATGATCTTAAACATTAGGATGAAAGATGAAGATGATCTTAAACATTAGGATGAAGGATGATCTTAAACATTAGGATGAAGATGATCTTAAACATTAGGATGAAGGATGAAGATGATCTTAAACATTAGGATGAAGGGTGATGATGATCTTAAACATTAGGATGAAGATGATCTTAAACATTAGGATGAAGGGTGATGATGATCTTAACTCATTCTGCCCAAACGGGCATATGGCGCGCAAGATAGACCTTTCGTTATACCCAGGGAATATGGCGCGCCAAGGTGATATATGCTGCATTTGAGCGGAAAATTTTAGAATATCTGGCGATAAGCCAGTTTTAAATTATTTCATTACACCCGGCACATATGTGTGAACATTTGTGAGCAAAAAAAAAAATTATGAAGTTACAATTGTGTGTTTTATATCCGTTGCTAGAGTTGCTTTGGATCTAGCCGCTGGCCGCGTGGCACGCCAGCTTTATGAGATTCCAAAATTGAACAAAAAATTAGAAAATAAGTGGCCATAGAGTGTTGATATCATGTAAACACTTCCTGTAGACATCATGTAAACACTTCCTGTGGACATCATGTAAACACTTCCTGTGGACATGGTATTTTGAACTGGTAGTGAAATAATTATATTGGTGCTTAGTTTTTGCATACTTTTATCAATTAATGATGTCATATGGTTATTTGTTTACATGTAGTGTAGTCACATACATAACACTCATAAACTATAAACAAATCAACCTCAATATATAATTTTGAAGTGAATTTTAGCGATATCGGTAGCGATAGTAACCTTTTTTTGATTCTGATAAGGACGTTGAACAAACAAAATATTTTAAAATAATAAATTTATTAATTTGCATGGGACAGGAATGTGTGTAAGTGAGATTCCAGTTCAGCAATATGTGACTTCACAAAAAAATTTATATAAATTACAATTTTCATTTGTTTTTTTATCAAACTCCTTGAATTAGTTGTCAACTGGATATACGTTTCAATTCTTGGTGCTTTACTACGAAGGGATTAAGTACAGCTGAAATATTTACGTGTATGTTCATAATTTTCATTCATTTTTTATTGTTTCTACACTTCACAAGATATTCTTTCTTCTTTGATCCTTAGCCGCCGACCGTCAAAGCAGTCAGTGGCCATCACGCCTAGTGGCGTCTTGTAGGGCAACAACAAATTGATTCCACTTTGCTCGGTCGGTGGCCATCCTTCATACAGTGCCCCAACTCTGGTTCATTCTTTGCATCTCAGCCTCCACAGTCCTCCGCCAGGTTGTTTTTGGTCGGCCTCTCTTTCGTTTTCCCTCAGGGGTCCAAAGCATAGCTGTTCTTGTGATGGCATCGGGGTCTCTTCTGAGGACATGACCAACCCAGCTCCAGCATCTGCCAGCTATGATGGTGTACATGTAGTGCAATGTCATCTGCATATTCCAGATCTTCCAATGTAGAAAATGTAGTCCATCTTATTCCTCTTGGACTGCCCTCTGTTGTCTGGCACATCACCCAATCTATGGCTGTCAAAAATAATGTTGTTGATAAGGGGCATACCTGTCGTACTCCTGTCTTCACCTCAAAGGTTACGTTGTTCTACCCAACACTACATGTAAAGTTGGCATAGAGGATTTTTATGATTGACACTATGCAGCTTGGAATTCCATAAGCCCTCAGTATTTTCCATAAACTGTCCCTATGTATGCTGTCAAAAGCCTTTTCAAAATCAACGAAATTAATGTACAGCTGTCTTTGCCATTCTGAGCACTGCTCTATAATGTTCCTGAGAGTGAATATATGGTCAACACATCTTCTGTTCTTTCTAAATCCTGCTTGTTCTTTCCTCAGTTTGTGGTCTACTGCTTTTGAAATTCTCTGTATAATTATCCTGCCTAGTATTTTGCTGGGAACTGAGAGAAGAGTGATTCCTCTCCAATTATTGCAGTCTGCAAGATCTCCCTTCTTGGGCAATTTGACAATTATTCCTTTGTTCCACTCTGATGGTGTTGTCCCCGTTTTCCAGACTTGTGCAAATAGTGGTTCTAATAGTTCTGCTGCTAGCTCAGGGTCTGTCTTAAATAGCTCTGCATTTAAGTTATCATGGCCAGGAGCTTTTCCGTTCTTTAACCCTTTGATTGCTGTGATGATTTCTTCTTTTCGTGGAATGTATGTATTTACATCTAGATCGTTTTCAGCCTCAGGAACATTCAATTGTGTCTCTGGTGGTTCCTTGTTCAGAGTTTCTCTGAAGTGCTCTGCCCATCTTGTTTCCTGTCCCTCTGCTTCGTGATGAGATTTCCTTGCTTATCTCTTACTAATGTAATATTGTTTGCACCTCGTTTTCCTCTGATGAATTTAGTTATTTTGTATACTGTGCTTTGTTCATTTCTCAGTGCTGCCTCTTCTGCCTGTCTTGCACGATCGTCTAGGAAATTCCTTTTGTTGGCTCGGGTTTGGCGTTTAACTTCCTTGTCCAGCTGACTGTACTGTTCGCTAATCATGAAGGGTGATGAATAATTTCTAGAGCTAGAATTTTATTGACCTAAAAATTTCTAGAAAATAATCTACAAAAAAAAAATGCATTTATTTTTACTGCTGTCAGTGTCAAGTCACTGCCAGTGTAATACTGACCCATTTTCTTTGGCAGCAGATATACATCCTGTTTATAGCGACCAGCTGGGGCATTAAACAGCTCGATCAGAGCCAGGGCCTGAGAAGGAAAAAAAAATATAGTTAAGAAAACTAGTTCGGCATTAGTAAAAACAACAGCTGATCTAAGAACAACATTAGCTGAGCATCACAACAATACTAAAATCATACACATTGTCATGGCAGTAACCTAGACAAAGTTGGAGGGACCAGGACCAGTACCCTAGACAAAGTTGGAGGGAGCAGTAACCTAGACAAAGTTGGAGGGAGCAGTAACCTAGACAAAGTTGGAGGGAGCAGTAACCTAGACAAAGTTGGAGGGAGCAGTAACCTAGACAAAGTTGGAGGGAGCAGTAACCTAGACAAAGTTGGAGGGAGCAGTAACCTAGACAAAGTTGGAGGGAGCAGTAACCTAGACAAAGTTGGAGGGAGCAGTAACCTAGACAAAGTTGGAGGGAGCAGTAACCTAGACAAAGTTGGAGGGACCAGGACCAGTACCCTAGACAAAGTTGGAGGGAGCAGTAACCTAGACAAAGTTGGAGGGAGCAGTAACCTAGACAAAGTTGGAGGGAGCAGTAACCTAGACAAAGTTGGAGGGACCAGGACCAGTACCCTAGACAAAGTTGGAGGGAGCAGTAACCTAGACAAAGTTGGAGGGAGCAGTAACCTAGACAAAGTTAGAGGGAGTAGTAAACTAGACAAAGTTGGAGGGACCAGTAACCTAGACAAAGTTGGAGGGACCAGTAACCTAGACAAAGTTAGAGGGAGCAGTAACCTAGACAAAGTTGGAGGGACCAGTAACCTAGACAAAGTTAGAGGGAGTAGTAACCTAGACAAAGTTGGAGGGAGCAGTAACCTAGACAAAGTTGGAGGGAGCAGTAACCTAGACAAAGTTGGAGGGACCAGGACCAGTACCCTAGACAAAGTTGGAGGGAGCAGTAACCTAGACAAAGTTAGAGGGAGTAGTAAACTAGACAAAGTTAGAGGGAGTAGTAAACTAGACAAAGTTGGAGGGACCAGTAACCTAGACAAAGTTAGAGGGAGTAGTAACCTAGACAAAGTTGGAGGGACCAGTAACCTAGACAAAGTTAGAGGGAGTAGTAAACTAGACAAAGTTAGAGGGAGTAGTAACCTAGACAAAGTTAGAGGGAGTAGTAAACTAGACAAAGTTGGAGGGACCAGTAACCTAGACAAAGTTGGAGGGAGCAGTAACCTAGACAAAGTTGGAGGGACCAGTAACCTAGACAAAGTTGGAGGGACCAGTAACCTAGACAAAGTTAGAGGGAGTAGTAAACTAGACAAAGTTAGAGGGAGTAGTAACCTAGACAAAGTTAGAGGGAGTAGTAAACTAGACAAAGTTGGAGGGACCAGTAACCTAGACAAAGTTAGAGGGAGTAGTAACCTAGACAAAGTTAGAGGGAGTAGTAAACTAGACAAAGTTGGAGGGACCAGTAACCTAGACAAAGTTAGAGGGAGTAGTAAACTAGACAAAGTTAGAGGGAGTAGTAACCTAGACAAAGTTGGAGGGACCAGTAACCTAGACAAAGTTAGAGGGAGTAGTAACCTAGACAAAGTTAGAGGGAGTAGTAAACTAGACAAAGTTGGAGGGACCAGTAACCTAGACAAAGTTAGAGGGAGTAGTAAACTAGACAAAGTTAGAGGGAGTAGTAAACTAGACAAAGTTGGAGGGACCAGTAACCTAGACAAAGTTAGAGGGAGTAGTAAACTAGACAAAGTTAGAGGGAGTAGTAAACTAGACAAAGTTGGAGGGAGTAGTAAACTAGACAAAGTTAGAGGGAGCAGTAAACTAGACAAAGTTGGAGGGAGCAGTAACCTAGACAAAGTTGGAGGGAGCAGTAACATAGACAAAGTTAAAGGGAGCAGTAACCTAGACAAAGTTGGAGGGACCAGGACCAGTACCCTAGACAAAGTTGGAGGGAGCAGTAACCTAGACAAAGTTGGAGGGAGCAGTAACCTAGACAAAGTTGGAGCAGTAAACTAGACAAAGTTGGAGGGACCAGTAACCTAGACAAAGTTGGAGGGACCAGTAACCTAGACAAAGTTAGAGGGAGCAGTAACCTAGACAAAGTTGGAGGGACCAGTAACCTAGACAAAGTTAGAGGGAGTAGTAACCTAGACAAAGTTGGAGGGAGCAGTAACCTAGACAAAGTTGGAGGGACCAGTAACCTAGACAAAGTTAGAGGGAGTAGTAACCTAGACAAAGTTGGAGGGACCAGTAACCTAGACAAAGTTAGAGGGAGTAGTAAACTAGACAAAGTTAGAGGGAGTAGTAACCTAGACAAAGTTGGAGGGACCAGTAACCTAGACAAAGTTAGAGGGAGTAGTAACCTAGACAAAGTTAGAGGGAGTAGTAAACTAGACAAAGTTAGAGGGAGTAGTAAACTAGACAAAGTTAGAGGGAGTAGTAACCTAGACAAAGTTAGAGGGAGTAGTAAACTAGACAAAGTTGGAGGGACCAGTAACCTAGACAAAGTTAGAGGGAGTAGTAACCTAGACAAAGTTGGAGGGACCAGTAACCTAGACAAAGTTAGAGGGAGTAGTAAACTAGACAAAGTTAGAGGGAGTAGTAAACTAGACAAAGTTGGAGGGAGCAGTAACCTAGACAAAGTTAGAGGGAGTAGTAAACTAGACAAAGTTGGAGGGAGCAGTAACCTAGACAAAGTTAGAGGGAGTAGTAACCTAGACAAAGTTGGAGGGACCAGTAACCTAGACAAAGTTGGAGGGACCAGTAACCTAGACAAAGTTAGAGGGAGTAGTAACCTAGACAAAGTTGGAGGGAGCAGTAACCTAGACAAAGTTGGAGGGACCAGTAACCTAGACAAAGTTAGAGGGAGTAGTAACCTAGACAAAGTTAGAGGGAGTAGTAAACTAGACAAAGTTGGAGGGACCAGTAGCCTAGACAAAGTTGGAGGGACCAGGACCAGTACCCTAGACAAAGTTGGAGGGAGCATTAACGACAATGTTGTAAGAACAGACACTGATATCAAAACAAGAAAACAAAATGCAGGATGAGTTTCTATTGCACTGATAAATATATAGATTTAAAAAAACACCCATCAAGCCCAACACAAAAATCTGAATTTTCAACTCAAAGGTCAAGTCAGTCCTATTGTATGGCTCTGAAACATGGAGAACAACAAAACAACAACCTAGATGCTACAAACTTTCATAAATGGGTGCTTGTGTAGAATAGCAGGATTGAAATGATAAGACAAGACCACCTGTGTGAAACTGATGACAGGAACCTGACAAGTAACAGTGGAACAAGAAGAAGCTGGCAATAGATAGGACACACTTTGAAAAAAAAAAAACCTACTGATGGCATTACAAGAAAATCCTTGTTCTAGAACCCTCAAGGTACAAGAGGCACAGGTAAAGTGAAATACAAGAATCTGAAAGAAGAGAAATGGAGACAAATGAAACAAGATTAGGAAGACATGTAAAGACCTGGAATGGATTGAACGCAACAGTAGGATTTGCCATGACCTTGTTAAAGGCCTTTGCTCCTTGAGCATGAAGGTCAATGATGATGATGAAACACTTTGGTTAATCAATGTTTATTTAAGGGATTCAACAAGTGAATGATTTATCACTGGATTCAACATGTGAATGATTTATCAATGGATTCAACAAGTGAATGATTTATCACTGGATTCAACATGTGAATGATTTATCAATGGATTCAACAAGTGAATGATTTATTGATGGATTCAACAAGTGAATGATTTACTGATGAATTCAACATGTGAATGATTTATCAATAAATTCAACATGTGAATGATTTTTCAATGGATTCAACAAGTGAATGATTTATCAATGGATTCAACATGTGAATGATTTACTGCTGAATTCAACAAGTGAATAATTTATTGATGGATTCAACAAGTGAATGATTTATCAATGGATTGAACAAGTGAATGATTTATCGATGGATTCTACATGTGAAAGATTTATCAATGGATTCAACATGTTAATGATTTATCGATGGATTCAACAAGTGAATGATTTATTGATGGATTCTACATGTGAATGATTTGAAAAGGATTTATCGATGGATTCAATTAGTGAATTATTTATCAATGAATTCACCATGTGAATGAGGTTCTCATCTCCATTCATACAAAATGTCTTTGGAAACAAATATCTCACATTTCAAACTCTTGCAGGACTTGTTAATGTTACATGAATACTATCTACTTATGCCTGTAATGACTAATATGTGAATATTCACATGTGTTTTACTAACTTCCAGTGTGTCTAGGTTAAGGGTTCTGAACCTGGAGATCCGTATACCTCCAGGAGGTACAAGAAACTTGTCAAGGGGATATGGGAAATATTTGGTAAATAACTATATTCATTGTCATCTTCTTCTACTGCGCTCCTTCACAGTCCCATGAACATTCACCTTGTACATGATGTTCACAGTCCCATGAACAGTTTTCTTGTACATGATGATGTTCGCAGTCCCATGAACATTCACCTTATGCATGATGATGTTCACAGTGCCATGAACAGTCAACTTGTACATGATGATGTTCACAGTCCCATGAACAGTCAACTTGTACATGATGATGTTTACAGTCCCATGAACCTTCACCTCATACATGATGAACATTCACCTTGTACATGATGATGTTCACAGTCCCATGAACAGTCACCTTGTACATGATGATGTTCACATTCCCATTGTACATGATGATGTTCACAGTCCCATGAACAGTCACCTTGTACATGATGATGTTCACAGTCCCATGAACAGTCACCTTGTACATGATGATGTTCACAGTCCCATGAACAGTCACCTTGTAAATGATGATGTTCACAGTCCCATGAACATTCACCTTGTACATGATGAGGTTCACAGTCCCATGAACAGTCACCTTGTACATGATGATGTTCACAGTCCCATGAACAGTCACCTTGTACATGATGATGTTCACAGTCCCATGAACAGTCACCTTGTAAATGATAATGTTTACAGTCCCATTGCACATGATGATGTTTACAGTCCCATGAACATTCACCTTGTACATGATGAGGTTCACAGTCCCATGAACAGTCACCTTGTACACGATGATGTTCACAGTCCCATGAACAGTCACCTTGTACATGATGATGTTCACAGTCCCCTTGCACATGATGATGTTTACAGTTCCATGAACATTCACCTTGTACATGATGATGTTCACAGTCCCATGAAGTCACCTTGTACATGATGATGTTCAGTCCCATGAAGTCACCTTGTACATGATGATGTTCACAGTCCCATGAACAGTCACCTTGTACATGATGATGTTCACAGTCACCTTGTTCATGATGATGTTCACAGTCCCATGAACAGTCACCTTGTACATGATGATGTTCAGTACCATGAACAGTCACCTTGTACATGATGTTCACAGTCCAATGAACAGTCACCTTGTAAATGATGATGTTCACAGTCCAATGAAGTCACCTTGTAAATGATGATGTTCACAGTCCAATGAACAGTCACCTTGTAAATGATGATGTTCACAGTCCAATGAACAGTCACCTTGTAAATGATGATGTTCACAGTCCAATGAAGTCACCTTGTAAATGATGATGTTCACAGTCCAATGAACAGTCACCTTGTAAGACATTCATGAGGGTGCAGTAGTCCTATTCTTTCTTTGTCTCTTCAGAGACCTCAGAGACCTCAGAGACCTTAGAGACCTCAGAGACTATACATGGCATTCTTTGTATACATCTATTGATATAATTTGTACACATTTGTTTTTTAAGCACAAGTTTCAAAGATCAAGCAGCACAAATTATGACATAAGTTGTCATGCACGTCTGATGAAGGACCCACCTGTGTTGTGGCTGTGATGGATACAACAAAAGAAGGTACAGATGAGCAACTCAAGTTCACTAGGCGACCCTGGTAAAGAGACACAAATGCCAGCATTAAAAAAAAAAAATGTACACATGCCAATTTGGAATTTACAGGTTTCAGAAAAAGTGCATGCTAAAATTTTTTGTTCAGGAAAAATGTATTCTAAATTCTTTTTAAATCTTTTATTTATTCCAGCAGGTGCTGACATTAATGGTGGCATGGAATTTTTATTAGTGGACAAATAAATGCTTAATAAAGAATGCAGAAATAATCTGCCAACCTTGGTAAAGACAACAAAAGCTAACATTTTAAACTGCACACATGCCAGTTTGGAATTGACAGGTTTTGAAAGTGCATGCTAACATTGTTTTTAATCTCTTATTTATTTAAACAGCTGTTTTCATGATAATAAGGAATTTTTATTAATGGACAAATACATCTAAAAAGTGAATGCAGAAATAGCAAGCCTTTCATTTAATTCAAAGCATGAATGTCTTCTTAACACATAAACTGATTTTGTGATGTCAAGTTACAGGATACATGAGCACATAAAGATGATAATGTGAATAAATTAACAGCCAGCAGTGCCAATCTTACCTCAGCCAGCAGGATGATACGCTTTCCGTCACCCCAGATTATGTGATCTACTTGGGACCTAACCTTCTCCCAGGTAAGTTCTGGAGTGCGCAGACTGGCCTGGAAAATAACATGTGAATATAAGAAAATGCTTCCAACGGGCTGATCACCCGTTTGCCAGTCACTTTGATTACGGAAACAACGGCGAACGGATTGATTTGTCGTTGCCCTAAAGACGCCATTAGGCGTGATGGGAACAACGGCAGAGAAAATCTATTCGCTGTTGCCCTTAAGACGCCACTAGGCGTAATGGCCACTGACTGCTTTGCCGGTCGTTGGCTAAGGACGGAAGAAGAAGAAGAAGAATAAGAAAATGCTGGAGCTCATTTTTGTTTCTCATTGTATTTTTGTTTCTCTATAATTGCACTTTATGTTCTACTTTAGCCTTGTTGTGCCTGGGACCTGGACTTTAGGAAGGAAATAATAAAACCGTAAGAAAATCCATTACTGCTATCGGAGAAGATAATAACATATGATGATATCAGAAAATTGCAGAAACTGCATCCTGCATAAAAAATATAGACAGAAAGAGTACAACGTGGTTTGGCTATTTCATGAGAATGGAGCCCCATCAATTACCACGCCATGCCTCCAACAGAAGAAAATCTGAATTTAGGTCTCACAGAAGACCAACAGGCAGGTGGATACACAATATTACAATGTATAGAGGCATATCCCGAGTCATCCTTATATGACCACCAGCTATGCACAGTGCTATAGTATGTAGATTTGGATTTGAACCTCTGTCTGTAAGGCTTAATACACCCTTACTGACTCTTGAAATCATCCACACATTTCCAGGGATTCCCCTATGGTGAAACACGATGAGGACCCAGCACTGCACAATAAGCTTGGAGGAGTCACTTGAGCCCCAGACGTAACTTTGGCTTTTACCTGGTTGCCTGCATGCAGGAGGATCTCACTATGGACCCTATGATAGGCAGGGGGAGCTGAGAAGGGGCTCTGTGTAGGACATGATGATTCCTTGGCAGAGCCCAGAACCAGAGCACAACATTTAAGCTCTGCATATTTGGAGAGCTCTCTTGGATGGTGAAGAATGCACAGTATGCCACATGCTTCTTCCTCCTAGCTTGGGACTAGACATGATGATCCTTTAAATGCAAGCCAAGCCGGAGAAACTGGAGCTCATGAATTCAACTCAACACGTTTTGGAATGGCAGAAAAGCAACAGGAAAAGACAAGATCTACAGTGTAGATAATACGAAGAACTCTTCAACTTGATTTTGGCTGCAAAAGAGCGAAAAGTTCAGCAGCTCTAGTTAAACAACAACAAAAACAACAAAACACGACATTACAGAAATCCTACAACAACAGGGGCTCACATCAGCCAATGAAACATACTTGGCTCAAGAATGACAACTTAGCTCTTCATTATGCTTGACAGCAAGAGAATGCAGTAAAGTAATGACATAATAAGACAACTTCTTACCTTTCAAACGTGCCAGAAATAGGTGACCTACATAAAGTCAAAGACAGATCTACCACTCACCTCTACTAAATTCAAGTGAGTCAATTTAAAAGGCAGCATCTGATGGGCAGAGCGGTTAGAGCGCTGGTCTCTTGCAGTAAAGGTACCGGGCTCGATTCACGGTATCAACATGCTCCAGTCTTTCTTTTGGATCCTTAGCACCTGACTGACAAAGCAGTCAGCGGCCGTCATGCCTGGTGGTGTCTTGTAGGGCAGCAACAAACTGTTCCCATTTTGCTCGGTCGGTGGCCATCCTTCGTGCCGTGCCCCAACTCTGGTTCATGCTTTGCATCTCAACCTTCGCTGTTCTCCGCCAGGTTGTCTTTGGTTTGCCTCTCTTTTGCCATCCTTCTGGGGTTCATAGTATAGTAGTTCTAGTGATGGTGTCAGGGTCCCTTCTGAGGACACGCCAACCCAGTTCCAACGTCTGCCTGCAATGATAGTGTGCATGCCTTTTTGACTGCATGGTATGAGCAGTTCCTGGTTGGAGATGGTATTTGGCCAAAAAATTCTCAGAAATTTCCTTAGGCAGGTTGTGTGCTATAGTCTATCCAGCTGTAAATGGGTACCTGACCTTGCTCTTGAGTTAGGGAAGGAAAAGGCAGTGAAGACAGGAACTGGTCACCTCCACCTCTTGATGCTGGACCTAGTATAGTGAAGTCTCTAACACTTCACTCCCCTACGGCAGTATCTGCTATGTGAGTACCTTTAATAATAATAATAATAAATTCTTTAAGCGCCAAACACGGCGCATAAGGCAGAAACCAGTGCTCTCCAGGTTGTTCGTTGTGACGCCACTCCTCTTAGCTCTTGCACATTATTTAGGCCCAACGTTCTTCCTTCTCTTATTATTGTTCTTCTGAGTGTTTCTTTTGGTCTTCCTTTTTTCCGCTTACCCTCAGGAACCCAAGTGAGCGCCTGTAGTGGTATTCTGTTGTTTTGCATTCGTAGGACATGACCGATATATGACCATCGTCTTTTCCTTATATAGTCGGAGACATATTTCTGCCTAGAGTCTTCTCTTATTGTCGATTAGTCTTGAATTCTTTCCAACTGATGTTCATGAGTTTTCTAAGACATTTGTTCTCGAATGTATTCAGCTTGTTCTCCAATGATTTTGTCACAGCCGTATGTAACACTGAGATAACATTTGAATTAAACAGACGAAGCTTGGTATGTATATTCAATGATCGTAATTTCCAAATGTTAGATAATCTATTGAAGGCGCTAGCTGCCAAAGCAATTCTAGTATGGATTTCTCTTGTTGTGTCACCATCCTGAGTCATTTTACTGCCTAAATAATTGAAACTTTCAACTTTCTGTAGTTTTTCCCAATTCAAGATGATATCAAAGGTCTCGTTAGAAAAGTTCATAGCTTTAGTTTTAGAGGCATTTATTTGGAGACCTATTTTAACCGAGAGATGACACAAATTATTTACTGCTTCTTGGGATTGTCTTGGTGTTGAACTTAAGAATGCTACATCATCTGCGAAATCCAGGTCCCCCAGGAATTTTTCCATTTGTCCATTTTATACCTAATTGTTCATTGTGGGTATAGTTTCTCATAACCCAATCAATAGCTATTCCAAAAAGTAGTGGTGACATAATACAGCCTTGTTTCACCCCTGTTTCTACTGTAAACCATTCTGTATTCCCTTTATTTGTTCTAACACAACATCTTGCATTGTCATATAGCGCTTTGATTATATTCACATATTTTGTTTGGAAAACCATAGATTGTAAGTATCTTCCACAATGATGGGCGGTGTAGACTATCAAAGGCTTTTTGAAAATCGACGAAGGTGATAATAAGTGGCGATTGCCTTTCCACTGATTCTTCTATAATTGTTCTTAGTGTGAATATTTGATCAATACATGATCGTTTCGGCCTGAAACCCGCTTGTTCTTCTCTGATCTTTTCGTCAGCATGCAATTTAAGTCTTTCTAACATCATGCAACATAATAATTTTCCAGGTACTGATAATAGAGATATACCACGCCAGTTATTACAGTCTGATAGATCACCTTTCTTCGGTAACTTTACAATAATACTGTCTTTCCATTGTTGTGGTGGTTGTTCTTCTCTCCATACTTCATTTATAATATCTAAAATTCTCAAGAGGTTGTTGTCATTAACTGCTTTAATCATTTCCCCTGAAATTTCGTCAACTCCAGCAGCTTTAAAAATTTTTTTAATCTTTTAACGGCTTGTTTGATCTCGTCCAGCGTGAATTCATCGCAAGTTATTGGCAAAGTGGTTGTGGATGTTTCATTATTAAAATCAGGTGTTACTGTTGGTGGTGGTCTGTTTAGCACCTCCATGAAGTGCTCAGCCCATCTCTTCATTTGTTCTTTTTCTGTTGGTATTGAATTCCCTAATTTACCTTTAACAGGTGTTTCCATAGCAGTAGGCTGGTGACATAGTTGTTTTGTAATTTGATAAAGGCACCTACTATTACCAGTTCTTGCAGCATTTTCAGCTTCTACGGCCAGTTCATTGATGAAATGTCTTTTATCTCTTCGAGTTTTTGTCTTCACTTCTTTATTTAACAAGTTATAAGTTAGTTTGCAAGATTCAACTGCATTATGTGTACTTGCCGCTAGTAGTTTAAGTTTTGCTGTTTTCCTTTCTTGTATTTTATCCCAAGTATCTTCTCTCATCCATTTTTTCTTTTTATGTACTAGGTATCCGGATGGTCGCTACAGCTGCTTCTGTCATTGCTGTTCTCAGTTGTTCCCATTTAGTATCGATTGTCTTGGTGGTGATATCGTTGTCAATTTTGCCTAAAGCATCGAAATAGTTGTTCATTTTGACATTATATTCCTTCTTTATATCATTTGATTGCAGTCTGTGTACATCTATTCTTCTATTTTTATTCGGTTTGGTATAACTTCTTCAGTTTAATTCTCATTTTAGCTATGCAGAGGTTATGATCGCTTCCGATCTCTGCACCTCTGTATGCTCTGACGTCTTGAACTGATGAGCGAAATTTAGCGCTTATGCAGAAGTGATCTATCTGGTTCTTAGTTCTGCCATCAGGTGAATTCCATGTTATCTTGTGGATATTCTTATGTGGAAAGATGGTGTCTGCCACAACGAGGTTTGATATTTCACAAAGTTCTAGAAGTCTTTCGCCATTTTGATTCATACAGCCTATGCCATGAGTACCGAGATATCTTTGTACTCCATCGTTGTTGTCACCTACTTTGGCGTTAAAATCACCCATGACTGCTATTATGTCATGCTTGGGTATTGTGTTGATGGTACTTAGAAGTGCTTCATAGAAGTCATCTTTTGTGGTATCAAGAGCGTCGTTAGTTGGTGCATAACATTGTACAATTGAGAGCTTGAAAAATCGTGTCTGAAATCTAGCTAATATTAGCCTCTCATTGATAGGTACCCAGCTGATAAGCGATGCTGCTGCTTTCTGTGTCATTAGGATGGCTACTCCCTCTGTGTGACGATTATCATTACTACCAGAGTATATAATTTGCTTAATGAAAAAGGAACCACATAACCCAAGATTTTTGCATCAGAAAAAAGGACCACATGGAAGGAAATAACAGAGACATTGTGACCATGATGATGAATGGAGGGGATCATGCCAAGAAAGGGACTGAGTGAGTGGTAGACAATGTTCCCTCCAAACCGTGCACACACAGGTAATAAAATCAGTGCACAATAGGAAATTGAACTGCTTAAGTTAAAAAAAAAAAAAAGCTAACAAAATGATTCTACCGTAATTAAATAAATAAGGAGGTTGCTGTAAAGATGGTAAGGAAAGTAATATAAACATTAAAAAATAAACTGGTGTGGTAAAAGTGATTCCATACCATTTTACAAAATTATTACATTACAGCAAGTACATTTGTCATGCATTATGTCTGGTTTATCTGCAAACACACTAGCTACTGGCTCTATACATCTTACTTTATAAATCTCTCTAAGATGTGCTAACACAGAGTACACAGCTTTCATTTAATCTTAATTTGCTGCACTGTGTACTTTCTGTGCTTCTCTATGGTGCTGAATGCTGGAGAGTAACAGGGAAGGAAATGTCGAAATTGTCCTCCTTCCACACAATCTGCCTATGGAAAATTCTCTGAATATTTTGGCTGAATACCATCACCAACCAAGAACTACTTACTCGAAGTAACCAAGAGGACATGCACAACATCATAGCTGGCAGACACTGGAGTTCGACTGGCCACGTCCTCAGAAGAGACCCCGATGCCATCACAAGAACAGCTATGCTATGGACCCCTGAAGGAAAGCAAAAGAGAGGCCGACCAAAAACAACTTGGCAGAGAACTGTGGAGACCGAGATGCAAAGAATGAACCAGAGCTGGGGCACTGCACGAAGGATGGCCGCCAACCGAGCAAAGTGGAAGCAATGTGTTGCTGCCCTACAAAATGCCACCAGGTGTGATGGCCATTGACTGCTTTGACAGTCGACGGCTAAGGATCAAAGAAGAGGAAGATATGCTAAATTCACTCTTCATTCAGTACTTTTAAAGCTCTCAGCTAACGTCATATACATCCTGGCTTCAAGCTATGCATGTAATACTATCAGAATGTGATCTCACACTTGACTCACCACATCAATCTCTGTGTTGGAATGGCCCATGTTGCACACAATGCATCCATTCTTCATCCTGTCTAGATGAGCTCTGGTCACTACGTTCTTGTTACCTGTGCAGGTAATAACTAAATCTGTGGTTTTAATGACTTCTTCCATCTTGACCACTCGGAAACCATCCATGCTGGGGATCAAATAAATAGATGGTTTCAGCAGCTCACAATATGTCCCTTTACAAGCATAAACAAATGAGAAAAACTCAAATCTGAGGACAAATATTACATGCATTTGCTACGACAAGTATTTTATACATATTATAGGTAGTGTTACCATACAAGGGGATTGACATAAGTCTTGGGCCTGACCATGAAGGACATGTCACAGAGAGCTGAAATTGTGTATAGTGTTTATTCCTTTTCAATATAGCCACCGTCTGAATTGACACACTTCTGCCATCTCTGATTGACATTGAAAAGACCTTGGGAGTAGAACACCCTATTTTTCAAACTAAACCAGTCATCACATGCCAGTATAACCTCTTCATCGCTGTCAAAATGATTTCCTTTTAGCTGTTTTTTAAGATTTGGGAATAGAAAAAAGTCTGATGGAGCCAAATCTGGAGAATATGGAGGGTGTGGAAGAATTTCAATATTCAAATCGTTGGCTGCTAGCTGCACAAGCCGTGCTTTGTGAGAGGGCGCGTTGTCTTGAAGCAAAGGAAGATTTTGAGTGCGCGTTATCCCTCATTTCCTGGTCACAACCTTTCTTAGTTTGGTGAGACGATCTGCATAGTACTGTCCATTAACTGTGTTGCCACGAGGCAGATAATCTTTCAAAAGGACACCTTTGCCGTCCCAAAAGACAGTCAGCATCACTTTTCCTGCAGATTTCTGCGCTCTCGGCTTGACAGGTGTTGGGGAGCCCAGGGTTTTCCATTGCATGCTGGCAATTTTGGATTCGGGGTCATAATGGTGTACCCAAGTCTCATCTACTGTCACCATGGTCTCCAAAAAAATTTTTGACTGACACTTTTTGAGCAACTGTTGACAGCAATTTACTCTCGTTTGCTTCTGTTCACGTGTCAACAGTCGCTGAACCCAGCGTGCACACACTTTTCTCATGTTCATTCTGTTGTGTAAAATTCTATAAACTGTTCTTTCATTTTTAGTTTTACTCTACTAGCTATCTCCACAATTGTCATTTTTCGATCCTGGTCAATGATTTTCTTCACTCTTGTTGCATTTTCATCGTTGCACTCTGAGGCTGGTCTACCAGATCTTGGCAGATCAACAACATTTGAGCGGCCGCACTTAAACTGTTGACACCAGTTTTTTTACCGAAGTATATGAAGGACAAGAATCACGAAACACTGGTTCCATCTCCCTGTGTATTTCTGTAGGTGTTTTTCCCTGAAACATCAGAAATTTTATCACAGCTCTGGCCTCCTTCTTTTCCATTGTTTTGTCAAATCTTTGGAGCAGCAGATCCGGTCAATAGAGTACATTGCGCCGTGCACCGTAGCAGGAAAACCCATTGAAGAAACAAAAGCGTACTTCACACATTCAGTGCAAATATGATGAACTTTAAATGTGCCAAGTTTCATTTTCCTCCTGTGACTCCTTCATGGTCAGGCCCAAGACTTATGTCAATCCCCTTGTACGTCCAGATTTGGCAGAATTTGTCTGGCTTTTGATGCCTGGAACTAAGGATCAAGCCGCATTTCTTTAAAATGTTGAAATATCCGGCTCTTATGTGATTTATGATGATAGGAAACTCTTTACAGAGCGATACAACAGGAAGCAATCTGATTGATCAGCAGAAGAAGTCCCCCCGTCCGACAAGTGTTTCGGCCCGATATACTCCTTTACACTCTAAGGGGGGGGGGCGGGCCCAGGCCCACTTGGGTCATGACTCCCAAGCGTCTCAGCCTCCTGTTGTCTTGTATCGAAAATGAACCCATTTCACTTATGGTAGCAACTTTAAAATCCACAATTCCGCCAGCCATGGAGGCAATTGTGAAAGTAACAAAGGGAAGACAAATTATTCTGTTCGTTCCGTCGCACATCACAACTAAGGACACACACTGACACGCCTGCGCGAACCCGACGAGTCTAGCCACTGCGCGATAGCCACTGAAATTCTGTTCCTGACACCCCTTATAATATACACCGCCTGTCGCCCCTCAGTCACAGCCCGTTCACTAGTACATCAAAAAACTTAGCGTATTGTAGACTTAGTAAAATTCCTGGTGTTTTCTGAACCGCAGCGCCTATTGTCACGATTTCCATTGCCCATTGCGGTTGTTCCACAGCCAGCATGATGCCTTTTCGGCAGTTTCACTAAGCCTCTTCAGTGCCCTTGTTCTCGACTGTCCCCTCAGCCCAACAGTTTAAATAAATCATACACTGATGCAGCCATAAGCCCTCTTGCGCCTACTTCAACAGCCATGACCCTTGCAGTGAACCCATCATGTCTCAGATCCGCGGCCAGATCATTATACTTGGCCGCTTTGAACGAATGTTGCTCGTCTAATCTGGATTACTAAATAACGGCATTTAAAAAATTCCACATCTGAATTTCAGTTCCGATGACTGAATTAAAGTTGTCATCTCCACAGTATCCTGTCGCCTTGTCTTTTCATACTCCTCATGGACGATGTCATCAAGGCATGTGGGGAGAGAACAAGAAAGTATTCAGTGGGGTGCTGGAGGATGGGGCGGGTCTGTATTTCAGAGCTGGCGTTTGCTGATGATGTTGTCCTGATTGCTAAATCAGAGACACGTCTCCGGTCCGGCCTGCGGGTCTGGAGGGGGGAGCTGGGGAGGAGAGGGATGGTCATAAGCAGCTCTAAAACAAAATCCATGGTGATATCACGAGAAGAGAGAAAACATCAGATTAAGTTGAGAGAACAGGTCCTGGAGCAGGTCGGCCGCTTTAAATATCTCGGAGCTGTTGTGGACCGAAGGGTGGGCGTCGGAGAAGAGTTGGCCACTCGAGGGGCAGCGGCTGGGAGACTTTGTCAGGCCATGGATCGAGGATTCCTCGGCGGGAGAGAGGTTGGTAAGAAAACGAAGATGGCTGTATACCGCTCCACCTGTGTCCCAGTCTTGATGTATGGATGCGAGTCATGGGCAATGACTACAACCCACAAAAGCCAGATTCAAACCTCAGAAATGAGGTATCTGAGGAAGGTGGTTGAGGTAACAGGAAGAGACATGGTCCGCAACCAGACGATACGTCAAGGCCTAAAATCCCACCCGCTGCAGACTCAAATAGAACAGTCCCAACTGGGATGGTTTGGCCATGTCTGCAGAATGGGAGAAGATCGGCTACCACGACAGGCATGGGAGACAGGGAGCCAGGGATCCAGACCTCCAGGACGACCCAGAGTCCGCTGGGAGGACAACATTAGACAATCTTTGAAGGACCGAGGACTAGAATGGAACCGGGCCGGGAGGGGGACAGCCGATGGGATAGTCTGGCGCTCTCTCTTCCAAACCTCTACACCTCATGGTAGAAGAGGAACGACTAAGTAAGTAAGTATCTCCACAGTATCGAGCAACGATTGTTTATAATAAATTATTATCTTATTTTAACTCAGGTTTTGTAATTTTCAGCCGGGCTGAAAAAGGAGAAGGGCGGCATGCATGGAGGCCGTAAGGAGGTAGCCCCTCTATCTTGCAAAGGCACAACAGGCCAATCACCTGTTTGCCTTAAAATACGATTTCAAGAACCAATGGAGAGAAAACCGAACTAATCTTAAAGGTGACAAACTGGCATAAATTATGGACAACGATTTACGGATCATGGCATTGTAGAAGTATTAATAAGAAAGAGGAGGAGCTAGTGGAGATAAGGAAAATAAAATGAGAAATCTTGGCTCTGATGGAAACTAAGAAAAAAGGGCAAGGAGTTGTGGACCTCAATGGCAACATGTTGCTCTACAGTGGAGTCCCCACACACAAAAGAGCTAAAGGGGGTTTGGGTTGTATCAAATGATGGAACTTTGTCTCAGAGCACATTATGGTGCTTAAGCTAAAAGAAGGAGAAACCATAGTCAACCTTGTCATTGTGTATGGCCAAGTGAAGATGAGCGAGCAGATGTCAAAGAAATATTCTTTGAGCTGCTTCAAAAGACAGCAGACAACTGCCTGGATGAAATTATCCTCCTCCGAGATTTCAATGCCAGAGCTGGAAATGACCAGGCTATATGGAGTTGACTTATTGGAAGATATGGAGAAGATACACTAAATGACAATGGAAAGCAAATCCTTAGATTCTGCACTGAGCAAAACGTTGTCATTATGAACACAAAAGTTCCCCCAATAATCGCATATATACACCAGATATGAACCAACTAAGAATGAGAATTCAGTCATCAACCATGCCATTGTTAGAAAGAGTTCATTCAAGTATGTGCGGGATGGTAGAGTTTGGAGAGGGTGAGAGATTGAAGTGATCACTACCTGCTGATAACTAAAAGAACAACTGAAAGAGTTGCTCGGCCTAGGCATGGCCTATCATCATGCAAGAAATAAATAATCAAGCAGGAGAGATGAGGATTAAGGTCTACAAGCTATGAGAGTCAGAAGTTAAGACCAGGTATCAGGGGCTTGTTGTGACAGCAGGGAGGAACCATAGAAGAACGACCTGATGACCTAGAAACTCTCTGGCTTCAATTTAAGGACATCATAAAAACAGCTGCAGCAGAAGCATGTGGTGAAGTTTGACTTGGGAGGAAGGGAAAGAGGACACCTTAGTGGACAGAAGAAGTTAAAGAGAAAATAAGAGAATAGACAAAGGCATGGAAACAATACTTACAAGCTAAAAACACAGCAGGAAAAATAGAGAAATATAGAGAATTTGTGACACTCAGAACAAAGAACAAGGTGCTAGCAGCAATACAGAAATCCTGAGAAGAATTTAGAAAAAAGCTAGAAGAAGATGCTCAAGAAAATCAGAAATTGTTTTACAAGGCCCTAAAGAACATGAGGAAGGAAAAACAGTGCCCTCTTAAATTTATAAAAGACAAACAAGACAAATTGCTTACTACCCTAAAGATGGAAAGAATATTTCTCAGAGTTCCTTGACTGTGAGCAAAGTCAAGCTTCAGAAATGATAACCACTATCATAGAAAAGGAAACTAATGGTGATGAAGATGACATCAAGATGGAAGAACTGATGGAAGCACTGGAGAAAATCAAGGTGGGCAAAGCTGCAGGACATGATGGTATAACACCAGAAATGGTTAAATACATGGGAACAGCAGGTGACCTATTACTCCTGAGGGTCCTTCAGGCAGCCTGGCACCCCAAGACCATACCAAAGGATTGGGAGATAGCCATCATAACACCCATTTTCAAAAAGGGTGACAACCGACAATGCAGAAATCATAGAGGCATATCCCTGCTTTGTGTCCCTGGTATAATGTACTCTAGTTTACTGGAGCAGAGACCAAGACGCCTAGCTGAGCCACAAATAGATGAGGTCCAGTGTGGCTTTCGAGCAAACTGAAGTACTCAGGACATATCTTCACACTCAGGCAGCTGAGTGAAAAGGCCCTTGTGTATAAAGGTGAGATGCATCTTTGTTTCTTGGATCTGGAGAAGGCATCTGACAAGGTCCCCTAGAGCAAACTTTGGGACTGCTTGGCAAAAAAGAACATTCCAGCACCTCTGATCCATGCTATACAGAGCTTGTACAAGACTTGCAGAAATTATGTGAGGAAGGCAAACCATAAGTCGGAAGAATTCAGGACCACCACTGGTGTAAGACAGGGTGATATTCTGTCACCTTATCTTTTCATACTCCTCATGGACGATGTCATCAAAGCACGCAAGGAAAGGACCAAAAAGTATTCAGTGGGGTACTGGAAGATAAGACAGGTCTGTATTTCAGAGCTGGCATTTGCCAACGATGTTGCTAAATCATATCTTCAACCAAATCTGCAAGTCTGGATGTAAGAACTGGAGAAGTGAGGGATGATTATCAGTAGCTCCAAAACAAAAACCATGGTGATCTCAAGAGAGGAAAACAACCTTTCCTATTCTACTATGACCCATCATTTATTGGGTCACTGTTTCGCCAAGCTTCATTATTTTCCATCACCACTAGGCAGTAAGTGGATATCATTGTTGCGTCTTCACTAAGACAGCCAACCATTACCAATCCAATTCTCCCTAGCTTCGCCCATACATGTGTGGTCAATTATACCTTGTAGCCAATGCTAGCTACACATTGGTGGCCATTGTCTTTTGCTTTCCTTAAAGTCAACACATCCCCGTACACATGACAAGGTCACGTCTTCAATGACGCCAGAGGCTAATTTTACCAGCAAAGAATTAGGGACGGTGAACCACTGAATCCCAATACCTATTTTAATGTGGATTATTAGCATACCTACCAGTCCATCCCTGCATGGAAGGAAAATATTTCCTATTCACTGGATTTCCTATTTTGCTCACACATCTGGATAAGTTACAGAGAGATGGAAATTGTGGACTGGAACTCAACTATAGCGTGGTACTACCAGTGGAGTATTGGCGAGTTGAAATTAATTGGCTGTCCTTAAGACGAAGACTATTATACTTTATTTCTAGCTATCTTTTCTTGTTTTCCTTGCGCGCCACTTAATTGTTACAGTGTGTGATATTTACTGATGTGTATCTATATATATATTTTTGGGGACTAATTGTTGTCCTTATAAAAATTTCTTTTTTTCTTGTAAATAAAAATATATTGTATAGTGGTCAGAATTACTTCACTATTTCATCTGTCACCTTAATGCTGACTTTTCTTCTTACTATATTTCATATCTCAGAACGCCCACGATGACCGTTGCCCCAATTGGCTGTGTGTGGTGTACCCAGAAATGGGGCCTCCCAGTACTGAGGCACAGTTAAGTCTGTGATGTCGCTTATTGGTGCAAAGTTGAGAGAGATGGCTGAGCGAAATGCAAACAACACAAATTGGCTCAGCATCACAATCCCCCCTGTGTTGCAGCATGTTGAGAACCCAGCATTGCACACTGAGCTTGGGGGAATCACATGGGCACCAGACTTAATACTGGCTATTGACTGGATGGCCGCATGCAGGAGATTTCTACAATGGAGAGATGGCAGGTGGTGGGTATCTGGAAGTGGCTCTGTGCAGGACGTGAGGATTCCTTGGGAGAGCCCAGAACCAGAGCACAGCATTGTGCAAGCTCTGCATAGTTGGAGAGCCCCCCTGGATGACGGGGAATGCACAGTATGCCACCCCACCTATCCCCAACTGCTAACTTAGAACCAGAAGTGGGGTCCTCTGGATGCGTGCCAGGCCAGGATAAAATGCCTGGGAAAGAGACTGGAGCTCAGAACTCCCCAACTCAAAGTTGCAGGATGGCAGAAGGGCCACGGGAAGGACAGGTCTATTTTGAAGATAATGCAACCATATTTTCACCATACGAGCTCGGACGCCGCCTCGGTAAACAAGGTCCGCGCAGAGCAGTGACACCCCAGGCTGCTTGCGAATAGTCTACTAGTGGGAACATAAACAGATTAGGGATGAGCCCACGCTCCTGTTGAAGAGGTGCTGAAGTCGTAGATACTGGGCCAGAAGGTGCACCGGAAACCACAGTATCACGCAACTCGCTTTTTTCTATGGATGAGTACACCGTCAAATAAATCTCGTACTGGTGCTCGCCCTGTGGAGCTCCACCAGGCAGGTGCAGTGCCGGGCTCTGAGCCTCGACACAGCCCACCCTCAGCTACTGGAGGACACTCTAGACCGTCTTGTGGAGTCAGCAGACGCGGAGGAGAACTACTGACCGAAACAAAACAGAAAAAGAGAAACCCAGAGTGCCACTTGTCATAATGCACTGGAATGCAGAGGGAGTGAACAGCAAGCAGGCTGGATACAGCAAAAAGACGGAGCTGGAAAACATCTTGTATGAGAAGCAAGTCAGTGTTTGTTGTATCCAAGAGACTCACTTGAAAGCAGATCAAACCTTTAAAATAAGGGGATATCAATGCTTCAGATCTGACAGACAAGGTAGACGAAAAGGAGGAGTACTTGCTCTTGTAAGGAATAACATTCATGTACACGAAAGGAAAACCTACATGGACGGAGCAGAATATCAGCTGTTGCAGTTAAAGGTAGACAAGATGGAAATAGAACTTCTGAACTATTACTGTCCAAACAACAAACCCCTGAGTCTCAGCTCTATACAGGTACCAGCCACCAACTTTATAGCAGTAGAGACTTTAATAGCCACTCCCAGAGCTGGGGCTATAACCATCTAGATCACAGAGGTGAAGAGGTTGAAACATGGCAAGACGACCACTCCCTAATCCTAGTCAATACTGCCACAGATACTCACTCCAGATCTTGCCTTCGCCACCCCAGATATAGCTGGACTTATTAGTAGAGAAGTAGGAGACCAACTAGGAGGAAGCGACCATCGCCCAATCTTTCTTACTGTCCAGAGTGCAACTCTCAGTACAGGCCCAGCCATTACAAGATGGAACTACAAAAAAGCCAACTGGGGTTTATTCAGGCATCAGGTGAACACGCTGCTGTCTACCCTCAAGGTACAGAACAGAGACATTAATTAAGTGGTAAAAGACTTCAACAGATGCATACTACAAGCTGCAAAAGAAACCATTCCCAAAGGATGCCGGCGTAACTACATACCATACTGGTCCAGCACACTCCAAGAACGCCAGGAAGCTATGGACAGGGCTAGAAAGGACGCAGAGTCTCAGCCTTCACTTGAAACTCACAACAAATGGAAAAAGGCTGTAGCAGAGTTTCAGAGAACAAAGCTAGAAGAAAAACGGAAAAGCTGGAGAACTAAAACGGCATCGCTGAACCTTGAGAAAGACGGCAGGAAACTTTGGAGATTAGTCAAGTCTCTAAATGAAGAGCGTTCCTCACCTAGGCAGACTATCACATTGGATGAAGGTGGCAAACTTTTCAGAGGAAAACAAGCTGCAGACTTGTTTGCTAGAAGATACAGTTCAGAAAGCAACTTACCCATTAACATAGATCATCAGAGAGAGATAAGAAAAGAAATACTGGCAACCATGGGACAGACAGATACTCCTGCCCCAATGAGGGAACCCATCACACTAGGAGAACTACAGAAGGCTTTTTCCAAGCTTAAGTTTCAAAAGTCACCCGGCCCAGACAAAATCAGCAACGAAATGCTAGTAAATCTGAGCTCAGCAGCAAAGACAAAACTGCTTGAGATATTCAACCACAGCTGGTTGAAAGGAACGGTACCCCAAGTATGGAGAGAAGCCATCACAATACCCATACTAAAGAAAGGGAAATGTAAGACCGAGGCTGCAAGTTACCGGCCAATCAGTCTCACAAGCTGTGTTGGGAAGACTATGGAGCGAATAGTCAACCACAGATTGAAATGGTATTTAGAGTCTGAGCAGATCCTGGTGCTGGAACAAGCTGGATTTAGAGAATGCTACAGTATAGAAGACCAAGTTACTTACTTGTCTCAAGCAATAGAAGATGCCTTCCAGGAGAAGAAAAAGGTCCTAACGATCTGGGTCGACTTCAAGCAGACCTTTGACAAGGTGTGGAAAGATGGCCTTATTGCAAAACTTAGGAGAAGTGGAATCCAAGGCAACATGATGAAATGGATCCAGTCATACTTGCATAACAGGAGAACTAGAGTCACTCTTGACGGTCTGCAGAGCAGAAAAGTGTTGCTCCATCAGGGGGTACCTCAAGGAGGAGTAATTTCCCCAACACTCTTCCTTGTTTACATCAATGACCTGGTGAAAGATCTCCCTGCAGGAGTGAAAGCTGCCTTATATGCAGATGACCTAGTACTCTGGTGCGCTGATGAAAACGTCACCACAGCAAATTATAGAATGCAGCGGGCAGCAGACATGCTAGTGTCATGGGCAGAGAAATGGCTTATCACAATAAACACAGACAAAACCTCCTCAACACTGTTTTACCTCGCCGCCAAGGACAAAGCAGCTAACATACACCTAGGGACAACCATGATCAAATAAGAAAGCTACCCCACCTATCTTGGGGTGACATTTGACCAAAAGGCTTACATGGAATAAGCATATGGAAAATGCAGAGGGAAAGGCCCGAAGACGACTAGGCATACTCAGAAAATTAGAAGGTACCAACTGGGGAGCAAATGAACGAACTCTAAAGAAGATTTATAATGGAGTAATAAGACCACACTTAGAGTTTAGCTCAGCAGCATGGTCATCAGCTGCTAACTCACATCTGCAGTCTTTGGACAAGGTGCAAAATCAAGCTCTCAGGCTCATTACAGGAGCCATGAAAACTACACCAATAACAGAGATGCAGAAGGTTGCTGGATTACAGACATTGTCCTATAGAAGAGACACAAAAACCATGATCCAGATGGAAAAGTACAACAGTATGCCAATGCACCCAATGAAGGCAAGACTAGATGATCTGGCATTGGGACGTCTAAAGCGTAGCAGCTTTGTGCATCGGGGAAAAAGACTTAAAAGACAGCATCAAGAAGACCTATCCATGAAGACAACACCACTGAAGCCCACCCTATACCCTGTACCATGGGAGCAGGCCAGCAGTGCCCTCCAAATTAATACATCAGTCAGTGGTCTCACAAGTGGATATGAGTATAATGATCTGCAAAAACGAACTGCTACATTGAGTATGATCCAAGAAAGCTATCCCGATCAATCATGGATGCAAAAAATTCTGTTAGGAATGGAGGTGCCGGTATCTTTATCTCCTATCCGAACAACCACTATGAGACTCGGCACATTCCCACTAGTAAATTCTGTTCCAACTATACAGCTGAGGTTCAAGCTCTAGAGCAAGCTGCAAATATGATTTATAACACCAACTCTGACTGCCACCAGGTAGTCATCCTCACAGATGCACTGTCTGTCCTGCAAGCTCTCAAGGGTGGTAAACTCCTGCATCTGAGAAATGAACTAAACAAGGTAGCTGCCAAAAAGAGAACCATACTTCAGTGGGTACCATCTCATTGTGGTGTACCCGTAAATGAAAAGGCAGATAAACTTGCAAAAAAGGGAGGAGAATGTGAACAAGAAGATAATGAAATCACATACACTGAGAAAAAGAGAGCTATCCAGACTATCAGAAGAGAACAGAATCAACCCAACGACGACTACCACACTCTTGACCGGCAGGGACAGATAACCATTTTTCACCTCAGGACAGGGCATAACAAACTGAATAAACACATGCACAAGCTACGATTGTCTGCTTCACCACTGTGCACATGTGGATTAAACGAACAAACTGCTGAGCATGTTCTACAGGATTGTCCTCTGTATGACCAGTTAAGAAAGATATACTGGCCCAATGACTTAACACTAAACTCAAAGCTATATGGAGCTAAAGAGGAACTTCAAACAACAGTCAAATTCATCATGAGAACTCGTCTGATGGTGTAAACATCAAAGATGCGATTGCAAGAAGAAGAAGAAGACATATCTCAGAGAGAAAGGAGTGTATGTATGACATTTAAAAACATGAGTGTGGCAGGATTTAAGAAAGTGAATATATATCTTCTCTCCTGACTGTCATACAACACTCTCCATTCACATTTGTGAAACTATATCTGTCTACTGACAAGCATCTCACTTACAATTTAATTGCCTTCAGTCATATTCTTCAACTACCTCACGACACTATTCTAGGTACTGCTTTATGCAGTGGGTTGACCAGTTCCCTTCCTAGCCTCCATTGCTTTCTTTAACTCAAAAGCACATTCAGGAACTCATCTACAGATGAGTAGCCCCATGTAGTTCTTTGGGGGGGGGGGGGGGGGGGGGGGGGCGGGGGGGGGGGGGCCTCTGAGGAGACGAAGAAAGAACAGCCATAGTGCTCCCTCAGGCATGTAATAAAAAGTGAATAATAGGAGGTTGCACATGGGGCTGGGAACCTCATGACATTAACAAAATTGCTCCAGAAACCACCACTGCAAGGGTTTGTGCTTCAGCATAGGCTACCTTGGGGAGGGCCACCTGCAGTGATGGGTCTATGCTCCATAGACAGCTGTAAAGGAGAAGAGAGACTGGAGGTAAAGGATCCTGTTACATGCTCATTGAGGTATATTGGGAATATGGTGTTAAGAGAGACTGGAGCATGATACTAAAAGGTTTAAAACCCAGAACATGGTTAACTTTTTTTTCAGGGGGTCTAACACTTTGTCACACCATCAGATGAAGCAACAATGACTCACCAGGCCTGTAGGGCACAAATTGGATCGATCTCCGTCACACTAACAATGGCCCCAAGACCCTTCAGAGCTTGACTACAACCTTTGCCAACCTGAGTGAACAAGAAGTACAACTTCAGCAAAAATGATTTAAAAAATTGTGGGAACATATAACATGTGATGTAAATGGTTTTATAAATTGTTATCTTCTTCTAAGATGGTTTCCCATGTCTGCAAAATGGAAGAAGATCGGCTACCACGACAAGCATGGGAAACGAATAGCCAGGGATCCAGACCTCCAGGACAACCCAGAGTCCGCTGGGAGGACAACATTAGACAATCTTTGAAGGACTGAGGACTAGAATGGAACCAGGTCAGGAGGAAGACAGCCGATAGAATAGTCTGGCGCTCTCTCTTCCAAACCTCTACACCTCACGGTAGAAGGGCAACGACTAAGTAAGAAAGTAAGTATTTTCTTCTTCAAGTAGCATGCCTGGTGGTGTAAGCAATTATGTCTTTACACAACTTTATGTCTTCATTATTATTTATCAATTCTGTTGATGACTTCTTGTCATGCCACGATGTCAAACTGTCTAGTGCCTTCTCTCTTTGTCATCCTCTTAAACTGTCTAGTGCCTTCTCTCTTTGTCATCCTCTTAAACTGTCTAGTGTCTTCTCTCTTTGTCATCCTCTCAAACTGTCTAGTGCCTTCTCTCTTTGTCATCCTCTCAAACTGTCTAGTGCCTCCTCTCTTTGTCATCCTCTCAAACTGTCTAGTGCCTTCTCTCTTTGTCATCCTCTCAAACTGTCTAGTGTCTTCTCTCTTTGTCATCCTCTCAAACTGTCTAGTGTCTTCTCTCTTTGTCATCCTCTCAAACTGTCTAGTGCCTTCTCTCTTTGTCATCCTCTCAAACTGTCTAGTGCCTCCTCTCTTTGTCATCCTCTCAAACTGTCTAGTGCCTTCTCTCTTTGTCATCCTCTCAAACTGTCTAGTGTCTTCTCTCTTTGTCATCCTCTCAAACTGTCTAGTGTCTTCTCTCTTTGTCATCCTCTTAAACTGTCTAGTGTCTTCTCTCTTTGTCATCCTCTTAAACTGTCTAGTGCCTTCTCTCTTTGTCATCCTCTCAAACTGTCTAGTGTCTTCTCTCTTTGTCATCCTCTCAAACTGTCTAGTGTCTTCTCTCTTTGTCATCCTCTCAAACTGTCTAGTGTCTTCTCTCTTTGTCATTCTTTATCTCATTTTCCTTCTATCATTCCTGTTGTCATGATATACTCCAGACCTCTTCTTCTCATAACATGCCCAAAGAAAGTGAATTGCTGTCTTCTAACACGAGGAATAAGCTTTTATTTGTGCATTGGCCTCTCTCATGACATCCTCATTACTCTCTTGTTAGCTGTCCAAGGTATTTTTTAACACTCTTCTGTAAAACCCCATCTCTGAGACCTCTAGTGTTTTTCCTACTTGTTTACTAAACAAAAGTAAAATACTTCTTTTCCCCTTTTGCACCGTATAGCATGGAGCCATCACTGTAGCTGGTTCCCTTGCAGCCATCACTGTAGCTGGTTCCCTTGCAGCCATCACTGTAGCTGGTTCCCTTGCAGCCATCACTGTAGCTGGTTCCCTTGCAGCCATCACTGTAGCTGGTTCCCTTGCAGCCATCACTGTAGCTGGTTCCCTTGCAGCAATGCTGCCATCACTGCCACTGGTTCCATTACACAATGTAGCCATCACTGTAGCTGGTTCCTTTGCGGCAATCCTGCATCAAGGTAGTATATGCACATGCAGCAATCCTGCATCAAGGTAGTATATGCTCATGCAGCAATCCCGCATCAAGGTAGTATATGCTCATGCAGCAATCCTGCATCAAGGTAGTATATGCTCATGCAGCAATCCCGCATCAAGGTAGTATATGCTCATGCAGCAATCCTGCATCAAGGTAGTATATGCTCATGCAGCAATCCTGCATCAAGGTAGTATATGCTCATGCAGCAATCCTGCATCAAGGTAGTATATGCTCATGCAGCAATCCCGCATCAAGGTAGTATATGCTCATGCAGCAATCCTGCATCAAGGTAGTATATGCTCATGCAGCAATCCTGCATCAAGGTAGTATATGCTCATGCAGCAATCCTGCATCAAGGTAGTATATGCTCATGCAGGAATCCTGCATCAAGGTAGTATATGCTCATGCAGCAATCCTGCATCAAGGTAGTATATGCTCATGCAGGAATCCTGCATCAAGGTAGTATATGCTCATGCAGCAATCCTGCATCAAGGTGGTATATGCTCATGCAGCAATACTATCTTGTAGCAATTTGTTTGACATGATGAAGCTGCCAGCTCCTGCACAACCTCACACTATTTATCTCTGCATGAAGGAGCTGTATTTTTATTCATTTTTGTTGCCTCCTGGGAACTATAGAGTCACAACTGTAGTTGTTCCTCTTGCAGGAAGCTTGCACAAAAGCACTCATGTGTTCTTGTAGCAGGGGGTTTTTGTAGCAATTAGTTTTATATGAACAGGCTGCCAGTTCCATGAGCCTGCTATGACATGTCTGATATAACAGTAGTCCTATTATTTATTTGGCTTTTACAGAGACCCTTGGGAATAATGCAGGGAATTGAAATAAATATGCTAACTCATAAATGATCTCCATGAAGAAAGGCAGACGGGTGAAACAAGAAAGCAGAGACAAGACATAAGAAGACAAACATAATAAACAGACAGGCAAGAAAGGATAACAGATAAACAGAATGACAGATAAGCCAGATTATTAAACATGCTTAATATGGAACTGATAACAAGAAATGGCTAGGTGCCAGTATGACAAGATTACTAATATGGAACTGATGACAAAAACTGGACAAGTGCCAGTATGAAAAGATCACTAATGTGGAACTGATGACAAAAACTGGACAAGTGCCAGTATGAAAAGATCACTAATATGGAACTGATGACAAAAACTGGATAAGTGCCAGTATGAAAAGATCACTAATGTGGAACTGATAACAAAAATTGGACAAGTGCCAGTATGACAAGATTACTAATGTGGAACTGATGACAAAAACTGGACAGGTGCCAGTATCAAAAGATCATTAATGTGGAAATGATGACAAGAACCAGGTAAAGTGCCAGTGGAACAAGAGATGAAAAGAAGACGCTGGAGAAAATGGATAGGAGACACACTGAGGAAACATGATGATAGCATTCCAAGGCATTGTTATTCTGGAATCCCCAGGGTAACAGAGGTGGATGGAGACAAACAAAAAAAAAACACACGGAGATGAGAAGTGGAGACAGAAATGAAAAAGTTGCAGAAGACATGAAAAGACCTTGACCTTGATGTCATGTAGCAGGATGACCTGAACTTTGATGAAGACCTATGCTCCTTGCAAAGGTAAAGAGTAATGATTATAATTAAACATGTTGAAGGAATCCCTATCAATCACTGACCTCACCATATCCACAAATTAGTACTTGCTTGCCACCAAACATGACATCTGTCGTTCTCTTCAATCTGTCAATAAACATACATGTCATTTAGCTGCTGTCAAACTGTCAAAAGAGTATCATGACCGCCAGTTATTTTCTTCCATTTGCACGTAATTATTATAATTAGTTATCTTCGGAGTATCAGCAAACAATTGTGACAGTTACTTTGTTCAATCCATCAATTAAAAAGAAAATAATTTGGCTGACCTATTCAATTTATAAGTGAAAAAGTGATAAGACACTGCAGGAGAAATATATAATAGGACGTCATTTGAGCATCTGATGAGTTCCACCTTATTAATGAAGCCCACAGAATGTTTAGCATCAAGCTTTCTAACATTGGTGAGAGACAATGAATACCCTGGTAGAAATTATAAATTTTTTTTTTCTGTAACTGTGGTAAGTTAGAATACACACCATCTCTTCCCCCATTTCTATTTAAAGACAGCCACAAGATTCCCCCCTATAACTGCTGACTATAAAACAAGATCAATACTCATGTTTACACCTGTATTCCCCCCCCCCATTACGCCCTTACTTTAATAGTCTCCTTTATGCGTGTGTTACCTTCTATAAACACTAAAATTGTCTATCCATAATAAGTATATCACTACACTTGTTCGCCAAGATGGCTCAATAATTTATTTCAGATCCAAAGAAAATGGTAATGACAAATCAAAGATAGCAGTGCATGACTTACGCATCCAGGATGGATTCCCTGCAGCTGTATAAGTTGTCAAATTTCGTCTGAAAAATAAAAACTGATAATCAGAAGCATAACCAACATAGAAAGGAATAGGACAGATAATTTAAGAAAACCATTGGCATAACTTTTTGACACTAAGAAGGTAATGACCTGTTCATATTATGAGTAATTTATCTCAATTTCCAGGTATTTTACCTCCCTTGTCAGGTATTTTATCTCCCTTGCCAGTATAGCCATGTTTGTGTGGGAATACTTCTATTAATGAAAGAAATGAAGACAATTTTAAATACGATATGCTCCGACCAAATGAGAGCCAACAGATAAGGACATTTAAATAGAAATGGTGATATGTGAAGGGGGTTGGTCTTTGAGTATCATGAACCAACAAGGTGTGAGAAGGAGCAATGAACATATGGAGGAGTGGCAATTTGATAAAACTCACTATAGCACTGAAGGTTGGAAGACAGACCTGGAGAATGGAGATAAATGTGAAAACAGGAAGACCAAGGAACAAAGACACACAAAAGACAGTGTGACAGATTTGATGGATGGAGGGTGGACATGAAGAGTGTTGATGGATGGAGGGTGGACATGAAGAGTGTTGATGGATGAAGAAAAAGGCAGACCAAGGAACAAGCATTCAGAACAGACAGATTGGCAGAAGTTAAGTATGGAAGATAGATCTGTAGAATGCTGAAGAATGCAAAAAGAGGAGGGCCAAGGAACAAGCATTCAGAACAGTCCTTGTGACAGATTTAATGAAAGGAGCGTAGACCTGAAAAAGGAAGAAGGATGTAGAAAGAGGAAGGCCAAGGAACCAGCATTCAGAACAGACAGTGTGGCAGAAGTGAAAGATTGAAGCCTGAAAATACAGTGTGACAGATTTGATGGATGGAAGGTAGACCTGAAGAATGAAGAAGGACGTAGAAAGAGTAAGGCCAAAGAAGAAGAATTCAGAACACACAGTGTGGCAGATGTGAAGGATGGAAGACTCTAGTGGTTTATGCTTGACATTATTTTTTCTACTCATCACCCTAACAAATTGTCAGTCACACAGCTCTAGTGGTTTATGTCTGACATTTCCCCCAGCTGATCTCCCAAAGAAATTGTCAGTCACACAGCTCTAGTGGTTTATTTTTGACATTTTCCCAGCTGATCTCCCAAAGAAATTGTCAGTCACACAGCTTTAGTGATTTATTTTTGACATTTTCCCCAGCTGATCTCCGTAAGAAATGTCAGTCACAGTGTTCCAGTTGTTTATATTTGAAGTTTCTTTTTTCTCAGCTGACCTCCATACAAACTTCTGTCTTGTCTTTTAAAATCACGAAGCTGCTAACTGACCAATGAGAATACATTGTCAATCTAAACTTTCTTTTTTTTTTCTTTGATCCTTAGCTGCCGACCGTCAAAGCAGTCAGTGGCCATCACGCCTAGTGGCGTCTTGTAGGGCAACAACAAATTGATTCCACTTTGCTCGGTCGGTGGCCATCCTTTGTACAGTGCCCCAACTCTGGTTCATTCTTTGCATCTCAGCCTCCACAGTCCTCCGCCAGGTTGTTTTTGGTCAGCCTCTCTTTCGCCTTCCTTCAGGGGTCCAAAGCATAGCTGTTCCCATGATGGCATCGGGGTCTCCTCTGAGGACATGACCAACCCAGCTCCAGCGTCTGCCAGCTATGATGGTGTGCATGTCCTCTTGCTTGCTACGAGTAAGCAGATCTTGGCTAGTGATGGCACTCGGCCAAAAGATTCGGCGAATTTTTCCCAGGCATGCCGTGCGAAAAGAGGACAACCCCGACATCTCCCTCTCTGCAACCCCCCAGCACTCCGCACCACAGAGAAGCACAGAAAGCACACAGCTCTGATATAATCCCAATTCTGCGCTTGCGCTGCACCGGGAGGACCTCCAGATGCCGTCCAGGCTAAAGAAGGCTGCTCCTGCCCCATTCACCCCGACGTCGACGTCCCTGCCCGCCCCGCCATCTGGTGTTACTATGCTTCCTAGGTATGTGAAGGTATCTGTCTGCACCAACCGCCGACCCCCTACCGACATGGGCCCAGGGCCGCTCACACCGAGCGCCATGACCCCAGACTTCTTTAAACTGATGCCCAAGCCCACCCGCTGGCTAAACCCATTGAGTCTATCCGTTTCCTCCCAGACGTGTTGATGCGAATGTGCCAGCAGTGCAATGCCATCCGCACACTCCAGATCTTCCAATGTAGAAAATGCTGTCCATCCCATTCCTCCCGGACTGCCCTCTGCTGTCCGGCGCACCACCCAGCCCACGACTGTTAAAAATAGTGGTCGACAAGGGGCACCCCCGCCCCCACCTCATAGGCCAGGTTGCCCCACCCAACACCACACGTAAAGTTGGCATAGAGGCTTTTTATGATTGACACTATGCAGCTTGGAATTCCATAAGCCCTCAGTATTTTCCATAAACTGTCCCTATGAATGCCGTCAAAAGCCCCCTCAAAATCAACAAAATTAATGTAAAGCTGTCCCTGCCACTCTGAAACTTTGTTAAGAACTAATTTCGTAACCTTAGTAACAGTCAATCTTAATTTCATTAAGAACTAATTTTGTAACCTTAGCAACTGTCAATCTAATTTCATTAAGAACTAATTCCGTAACCTTAGCAACTGTCAATCTTAATTTCATTAAGAACTAATTCCATTACCTTAGTAACTGAGTCATTAACGTTCATGGCTGGCACTGTCAGCTTGCCTGTCTTGGACAGCTGGTACAGACGGTGGACTCCTGTAACACTTTCCTCCACTATACCCTTGACCATGTTAAACATGGCTGGGTACTTCTTCAACAGCCAGTGAGTTGCATCTCCTCCATCATCCAGGATCTGAGAAAGGAGTGTTGTGATCTATATCTATACATGTACTAATAGCATGGCAGGAAAGAGCGATGTGTTCTATAAGTGTATAATCATGGGGAAGAGGAAAACTGAGAAGATCTATACATTCATTTCTAGAACAAGAGAGATGAAGATGAAAGAGATCTATATATTCATATTTAGAACAAGAGAGAAGATGGAAGAGATCTATATATTCATATCTACATCAAGAGAGAAGATGGAAGAATTCTATATATTCATATTTTGAACAAGAGAGAAGATGGAAGAATTCTATATAATCATATTTAGAACAAGAGAGATGGAAGAGATCTATATATTCATATCAAGAGAGAAGATGAAAGAGATCTATATATTCATATCAAGAGAGAAGATGAAAGAGATCTATATATTCATATCAAGAGAGAAGATGAAAGAGATCTATATATATATATATATTCATACTCAGAACAAGAGAAGAAGAAGATGGAAGAGATCTATAAATTCATATCTAGATCAAGAAAGAAGAAGATTGAAGAGACCTATACATTCATTTCTAGGATTAATAGGAAATAAGATGAAAAATACCATACATTCAATTCCAGATCAAGAGAAAAGAAGATGGAAGAGATTTATATATTCTTTTCTAGAACAAGTAAGAAATAAGATGGAAGAGATCTATACATTAATTTCTAGGACAAGAGAGAAGAAGATGGAAGAGATCTGTACATTCTTTTCTAGAACAAGAGAGAAGAAGATGAAGAGATCTATACATTCATCTATAGGACAAGAGAGAAGAAGATGGAACCAATCTACAAATTTATATCTAGAACAAGAAAGAAGAAGATGGAAGAGGTCTATACATTCATTTCTAGAATAAGTGAGAAATAAGATTGAAGAGATCTATACATTAATTTATAGAATAATTGAGAAATAAGATTAAAGAGATCTATACATTAATTTCTAGAACATCAGAGAAAAGATGGAAGACATCCACACGTTCATTTCTAAAACAAGAGAGAAGAAGAACAAGAGAAAAGATGAATTAGATACAGTAATCCCCTGTTTATTGCTGTTAGTTCGTTCACTAAAACTCGAGCGATAACCGAAAATTGATTTCCCATCAGAATTCAAAGAAATTTTTTCGTTCCCGAGACCCAGAAAGCTGTATCAAAATTCATTAAAATTTGATTTTTAAAAACTAATTAACATTTATTAACTACATATAATTATCAGACAAACTGAATACAAACAACATATTACGTATGTACTGCACTTAAAAAAAAATTATAAGATTTTAATCGCTTCTACTTCCGTCACTTGTGGCTACAGTTGTCACAGCAGAGTTGTTTTTAAGCATCAGACGATTGGTTAGCAGAAGGTTTTGCAGGTACTGAAAACGTTTTTTTTTTGGCTCCAGATGCAGAAGGTACTTCTGTTTGGTCAATGGGGGCAGAAGATTAAAAAAAAAAACAACAAAAATCGAGCTTGCTTTGTCACCTTCTTTATCTCTTCAAGAAACATCTTGGAGCAATAAATATTTTGTTCTATGTTTGGATTCTATGTATAGAACATAGAATTGAATTCCATTTTGGGGGTCATGCTTCATTATCCTAGAAATCACAATGCGTCTTGGTCATTCCACTGCCCTGAATAAAATTGATGAGCATGCAAACGTT
The DNA here is from genome assembly GCA_024509875.1 of Oreohelix idahoensis. NCBI lineage: Eukaryota > Metazoa > Mollusca > Gastropoda > Stylommatophora > Oreohelicidae > Oreohelix > Oreohelix idahoensis. The sequence goes on from JAMPIV010019217.1 coordinate 136,162, forward strand.
ATATTTCTACCTCCAATTGAGTTCAGCGCCCAGCATAAGACTGAATTTTTAAAGCGTATAACAGAAATATGGTACCAAATACAAACAGCGTTATATTTAAAAAAAATACTAACCAAAGTGCATAAGACCGGGGGATTGCTGTATTTACAGTGTTCTTCAACCTATTATTACTAAACCCCCCCAAGGGCCTGCAATTTGGGCTTAGAGTGGAAATCAGGCCCAACATGATATGAATATTCAAGTACTATAAAGCAATGCTTCTCAACCTTTTAGGAAGGAAGGACAGATGTCTTGAGACCCAATGCCCAAAAGTATGCAACAAATAGAGGACAGAATAGCCAAAATAAAATTATGGTTTGGTTTTAATGACCATCTTCATTGCACACAGACAACTCCATTAGTGCTCCAATCTCCTCTCTTAGATCACACAAGGACAACTCCATCAGTGCTCCAATCTCCTCCCTTAGATCACACAAGGACAACTCCATCAGTGCTCCAATCTCCTCCCTTAGATCAGACAAGGAGGATCGCAGTGACTGTGCACGAACTCTGTAAAACTGGCGAGGATCCCAATGTGTGTATACAGGAATCACACTTTCTATAAATTTTTTTGTGGTGGGTAGGTTTCCATAATTTTTTAATTTTGCCAGGGCAGCGGCCTTATGGCCTACTCTTTACGATTTCCAACTGCAGAGGGATTTTTAACGTGCACTGCTTGCACACAGGACCTCCTGTTTTTATGCCCTTATCTGAGAAGGTTAGGCATTCGATCTCACTATCCAGGAGATCTCACTACCCAGGAGATCTCACTACCCAGGAGATCGGGGGGAGCATGACATTATTTGGAACCATTGGTTCTGAAAAAAAATTTCCATCAATTATTTTCCCTGTACTGGGAGCGAGCCTGGTACCTTTAGAAATAGAGGTGGGTGCCATACCTCTTAGCCACTCCGACCCCCCCAAAAAAGGAATGTAAAGTAAACAATAAGATACCAAATGGTGGGATACTGGGCAGTTCAGGGATTTACTTCTCCACATAACTGGATACTGGGCAGTTCAGGGGTTTACTTCTTCATATAACTGGATTATTTAGTAGTTTACTTTTCTAAACTGAACATTGGATGGTTTAGGGGTTTACTTCTCCATATAACTTGATACTGGACAGTTTAGTGGTTTACTGCTCCATATAACTGGATACTGGACAGTTTAGTGGTTTACTGCTCCATATAACTGGATAATGGCCAGCTCTAGCAGTTTACTTCTCCAGATAACTAATTATTGGCCGGCTTGAGCCATTTATTTCTCCAGATAACTGGATATTGGCCAGTTTTAGTGGTTTACTTCACCAGATAACTGGATACTGAACAGTTTAGTGGTTTGCTTCTCCCCATAACTGGATACTGGACAGTTTAATATTTTACTTTTTCATTTTTTTTTTTTTACTTAAATATTTCTTAAAAACAGGCAACAGTATACCAAGCACGTAATTTGATATTCTTAAACTACCAACCTGATACCAACATCATCAAATGGGTACCTTCAAATATGAGACATACACCACCCCCAGAAGTGCTCAAACTGCTAACTCGTTACCAATAATTGTATTTTATTTTGCTGTAAAACTCAGTGCCAGCAAATGTAACTTCCCAACCAAGCACCTAACACTTAGACTGCCAACCAAGCACCTAACACTTAGACTGCCAACCAAGCACCTAACACTTAGACTGCCAACCAAGCACCTAACACTTAGACTGCCAACCAAGCACCTAACACTTAGACTGCCAACCAAGCACCTAACACTTAGACTGCCAACCAAGCACCTAACACTTAGACTGCCAACCAAGCACCTAACACTTAGACTGCCAACCAAGCACCTAACACAGACTGCCAAACAAGCACCTAACACTTAGACTGCCAACCTAGCACCTAACACTTAGGCGGCCAACCCAAACCTACCATGTTAGACTGCCAACCCAGCACTTACCATGTTAGACTGCCAACCCAGCACTTACCATGTTAGACTGCCAACCCAGCACTTACCATGTTAGACTGCCAACCCAGCACTTACCATGTTAGACTGCCAACCCAGCACTTACCATGTTAGACTGCCAACCCAGCACTTACCATGTTAGACTGCCAACCCAGCACTTACCATGTTAGGCTGCCAACCCTCTGCATTGACGCACTTGTCGATGCACCACCAGAAGTCTTCCTCTGTCTCCCCTTTCCAGGCATAGATAGCATATCCAGCCTCAGCCAGAGCAGCAGCCACTTCATTCTAAGAAAGATATGAAATTATGAAGAGTTGTCTTGCATTAACTGGCGCTCTCTCTTCCAAACCTCTACACCTCACGGTAGAAGGGGAACGACTAAGTAAGTAAGACTTGCATTAGTAGACACAAATAATAAGAAATAATAACAACAATACTCTGTGCCATTCTTGGGGATCTCTGAAGAGGTAAGGAAAGAATTGGGGGCTACTGTACAGAAGTGAACATGATGAGGGAAAAAACCTTGGATGGAACTTGAGCTATTGGCACGTGACAGGAGGACTTGTCATGTGTTTGTTGAAGGCCTATGCTCCTTGGGAGGCTAAAGGGTGTTGATTAGATTCCAAATAAGAAATAGTGCAGAGATTAAAATTATTATTAGATAACAAATAAAAGGTCATAAGGGCACTAAGGCTATTATACTTCTATAACAGATTTAAAAAAAAAGGGAATTTACGTTTTATTTATTCATTTATTACCCCTTAGCTCTCCAAGATGCATAGGCCTTCAACAAACACATGCTAAATCTTCCTGACCTGTGCCATCAGCTCAAGTTCTTTCCATGTCTTCCTCATGTCTTTCATTTCTTCTCCAGTTATCTTTTCCATGTGTTTTTCGTTCAACCTTTGCTTCTTTCACACTGGGGATTCTAGTACAAGGACTGCCTTGTAATGCTATCGACAGGTTTCCCACCCATCGCTAGCATCATCTTCTTATCTCCTGTTCCTATAGCAGCTGTCTGGATCTTGTCATCATTGTCATACTGGTGATCTTGTTGTATCATTTCAATCCTTCTATTCTAGGCAAGTACCAGTTGAAGTACCCATTTATGAAAGTCTGCACTTTCATAGTTGTTTTTCCTGTTCTTCATTGTTTTTCCTGTTCTCCACTGTTTTTCCTGTTCTCCATGTTTCAGACCCATATGATAAGACTGACTTGGCTTCAGAGTTGAGGATTCTAACTTTGACAAGTTTTATTAGCTCTCAGACAAGAAGGCATGGATTACATTAGGAACTATGAGATATTATCACTATCATTATACCATATCTTCCAGGTGAACCACATCATATATCATTCGATAATCTCATATCAAGCATATCTTCCTTTTGTCATACATGCAAGTTCTTTCCGTCTCGTTTTTATCGTTTTAAGTCTGTGTTAGATTCTCTTCTGTATGACTTTCTAGCTCGTTCTCTCATTCTCTATTTCTTTTACATTGGGGACTCCACAACACGGACTACCTTGTAATGCTCTCAGCTGATTTCATCAGCGGACAGCCACATAGAAATCACGTGTGGTTTGAAACGCGCATGTGCACTAAGCTACTGACATGCTTCCTTTTATGACATCGCAGAACCAAAAGCTTCCCTGTTCTGAAAGAAATAACGTGCCATGCCCACGGGTAAATAAGTTAGCAGACCCAGCTAATATAACACGAGGCAGCAGATCCACTCACCAGGACAGTGGGTAGTAAAACCGCCATTAATGAAATGAGAGCGCGTGGACCGGAAATTAAAGGATGCTGAAGATCCAGTTAATCCCAGATGTAACAGCCGACCCATTCAATAATCGCTAATGATCTCCTTGTCACACACACTTTCTCAATGACTGATGCAGTCTATACAGCGACTAGACCAGGCGCTCCCAACTTGGGGCACGCGTACCCCTATGGGGGTACACGAAGCTTGTCATGGTACGGGGAATATTTCGTGAATAACTATATAACAATACCGAAATATTATAAAATTAGTACTGTTAGCGTTCGATTAGAGTAATGGTTTGGCGCGATGGCCTCTGGCGGCAAAGAGTTCGTAACACAGTGACGTCACGCTCCAGTCTACTCAGGTGTAAATGGGTACCTGACTCTGTTCTTAACTAAAGGAAGACAAATGCAGCAAGGAATGGAACTGGTCAACCAATCTCTTGTGGCTGAGCCTAGTTTACTGAAGTCTCTCACACTTCACTCACACATGGCAGTATTTGCTAGGGGACCACCTTTTCGTCTTTTAATGCCTGTATTAGAGAGAACGGCCACCTAAAGCCGGAAACAAACTGGAGGCTGAACATTATTTCTAGGTCATCTCTTTCAAAAAACTGTACCAAAAATAAAATTGTTGGTTGACAAGAACCAAATCAAGGGTTGCACCAATTTATTTAACTGTGCATTGACAAACATTCATCATCATCAGGTGCCATCTTCACATCGACAGTCGGCTGCAATGGATGGATCTCCAAAGTCGTCTGTCTCTTGTCTTGATGGTGCACTCTGATAGACTTTGTCCTGTCCATCTCTTGATGTTATCTTCCCACTTTATAGCGATGTCTTCCTCTTGCAAGTTTGCCTTCAATTCTGCTTTCTATTATGGTCTTCGGTAAGGTATTATGTCTATTTCATATGGCCAACATATTTTAGCTGTCTAATTTTGTCTTATGACAAACATTACCAAGTTAATACTATTTTTTTTTAAAAATGTTATGTACAAAACAAAGTTGTCTCGATGAAATATTAATTATTCTGTTTACTTATTTTCTTATATGTATATGCAGGGTAAATTTGTTTTCTTATGTGCATATGCATAGTAATCTCTAAAATTTATTTCCCCTCATAATGAATAGGAAGAAGATTGCATAACCGACTAGCAGGTCAGGAAAAACACGGAGAACGGGAAAACCAACGGAGAACATGAAAAACACGGAGAACATGAAAAACGCGGAAAACATGAAAAACAACGGAGAATAGGATAAACATGGAGAACAGGAAAAACACGGAGAACAGGAAAAACAACAGAGAACGGGAAAAACAACAGAGAACGGGAAAAACATGGAGAACGGAAAAAATACGCAGAACTGGAAAAACACGGAGAACAGGAAAAATACGAAAAACAGGAAAAACATGGAAAACAGGAAAAACACGGAGAACGGGAAAAACACGGAGAACAGGAAAAATACAGAAAACAGGAAAAACAAGGAGAACGGGAAAAACACGGTGGTACGGGAAAAACACGGAGAACGGGAAAAACACGGAGAACAGGAAAAATACGGAAAACAGGAAAAATACGGAAAATAGGAAAAATACGGAGAACGGTAAAAACACGGGGTACGGGAAAAACACGGAGAAGAGGAAAAACACGGAGAAGAGGAAAAACATGGAGAAGAAGAAAAACAACAAGTGTGAAAGTTACAGTATCCATTATTAATCATTTTCTCATGTTTCTTACTTAGCTCTCGCTTTCTTTCCATTCCATGGACGAAGCCCTTGTAACCGCAACGAAGGCATTTTTGTTGTTGTCGTTTGTACTAGTAAGACGAATTACCTTCTTTTCCTTTTAAATTCACCCACCCTTCATAATGAATAGGGGATACAGGAAGATCTACTAACATCCAAGGGAGCACAGGGATCGAAGAAAGGTTGGGAACATCTGGGATAGATAGAGCGAACGTTGCACTGGTACTTGATATGCCCATGTGTAAGGATGCCGACTCAGAAAGGTCACTACCTACAAAAATACAAAATGATCATCAACGATCTTCATGTTACACACTTCATCGCTGTTGGTGGTGAATCCAGTACGATTTCGTTTGTCTCCCTTTTCCGCACACGGCCCACACGGCACGCGCCTCACTAGGCTGTTCACGTGCTATAGGGCTCAGACACCTAATTACATATAATCGTTAAAATCGTAAGCAACCAAAAGGCTACGGACTTCCATAAATTGATGTTTGCGTAGAATAGAAGGATTGATGTGGTATGACAAGATTATTAATGCGGAACTGATGACAAGTGCCAGTGGAGTAAGAGATGGGAAGAGGAGGCTGGATGTGGAATCCTGCAGATAGCATTACCATGAAGTCCTTATTCTGGGAATCTCCAGGGTAAGAGTGTTACAGGGGGACCAACAAACACAAGGAGAACTGTAGACATATATGAAGAAGACAGGTACAGACTTTGAGCTGATGGCACGGGACAGGACGACTTGGCATGAGGTTCGTTCAAGACATATATTCCTCGGGGAGCTGAAAGGTGGTGATGATGATTAAAAATACCTCTCAGTTCCCAGAGGAGCATATGTCTTCAATAACATTCCTGCCACGCCTTCCAGTCCAGAGCCATCCACGAAAATGTTTACTTTATCTCTTTCAAGTGCGTCTCCAGTTCACGGCAGGTCGTATTTTGTTCTTTTTGTCCGTCTGTCTCTCTTACCCCGGGGTTCCAGTACAATGAGTACCTTGTAATGCTATCAACAGGTTTCTTCAATGTGTGTCATATCCAAAGATAGAATTTTTTTTTCCCCAATCGTAGCTTAAATAATTACATAGGAGGTAAAGGATCCCGTTTACACGCCCATTGAGGCATATTGGGAATATGGTGTTAGGCCTATATTTTCTCGACCATCTGCAACCTAGGGGTGATGTGGTCAGCATCACGCCGGCCGCCTTAACCTTCCCAGAGTTGCTCTGATTACATACTCAAATCAAAATCAGACATCCCCCACTTGCGAGAGGTGGCTCTTTGTTTTACATGATGAGGTTGCCAACCCCATGCACAACCTTATGTTAGCTGCCTTTATATACATATATATGTGTGTATGTGTGTGTGTTAGGCAGTCCATACTGTAAAAGAAAGAATGAGACCCACAACACACGGAAAAAGGAACTGGAGACAGATACAAATGGTATAAAGAAAACATGGACATGACTTGAGCGGATGGCACAAGACAAGAAGGCTTGACATGAATCTGTTGAAAGCATATGCTCCTTGAGTATCCGAAGGATGATGAATGATTTATAAGCTGGCAAAACCATATATAAGATCATCAAAGACATATGATGGCCAAACAGCCTAACTCTGCAGAGCTAGATCAGAAAACACGCGCACATGACGAAATCTAGCGACCATGGGTGGTAAAGTGCAAAGAAATAGCGGAATTCTTATTCAAATGTCGATTAAAGTAGTTCAAGCAAGAAGCTTGACTGAAATACTTCTTGAAAACTAACGCTGTTTTCATATAAAAAACTATATATTATACGTAACATGTTTTTTTTTCTTTCTTCTTAAATCTTTGTCAGAAATATATTTTGGATGAAATAAACGTATACACACACAGTGTTTTTTGGAATTAAGTGCAGCGGATATGTATCTTTTAATCTTTTTCAGTTCACGAACAGAGTGAATTTTATAAAGCAAGCTTGCGGGTTTTCACTGTGAATTCAGTGGAGTGCCTTTACATCTAGATACACTGCACTTTTAAGTGGGGGCTAGTCCCAAATTTACCTAGGTCAAAGGTTCTTTTTTTCTCCTATCCGTCACCTACAGATTTACCAAATGATCCACTGGGATCTACCGGTTGTTACGTTCGACCAGGTACAAAACTCTGTCATAATGTTTCTAGTATTGATAGTATTACAAGGCAGCTTTTGTTCTGGAATACCCAGGGTAAAATAGTTAGAGGAAAACTAGAAAACGGGTGGAGCAGAGAATCGGAGAACAAAATTAAATGGATGAGGAACACATGGAAAGACTTTGAGCGGATGGCCCGGGACAGGAGTTTGTTCTGGGCTTATGCTACTTGGGCAGCTAAAGGGTAACGGATCAATAGAGTACTGGCACAGCACGTAATCTACCTACACAGAAACAAATGTAACATGACTACCATGAGACCCACTTGTGGGGAAAACCATTTAATCTATCTACACGGAAACAAATGTAACATGACTACCATGAGACCCAATTGTGGGGAAAACTGGAAAACCATTTAATCTACCTACACAGAAACAAATGTACCAGACTACCATGAGACCCACTTGTGGGGAAAACCATTTAATCTATCTACACGGAAACAAATGTAACATGACTACCATGAGACCCAATTGTGGGGAAAACTGGAAAACCATTTAATATATCTACACGGAAACAAATGTAACATGACTACCATGAGACCCAATTGTGGGGAAAACTGGAAAACCATTTAATCTATCTACACGGAAACAAACGTAACATGACTACCATGCGAACTGCCTTTGTGGAGTACTAGCAAACCATATAATCTACATACACGAAAACAAATGTTACAGACTACCACGTCACTTGCTTATGTCGAATACTGACAGACTACGTAATCTGCCTACAGGGGAACAAATGTTACATACAACCACGGACTTACCTGTGTGGAGTAAATGTTGCAGGCACACCATCTGATCGAGGCGCCCAAAGCAGCCAATGTCTCAACCAGAACCTGGAAATATAAAAATTCATCATCTGAATCCAAGTATAAAAATTAATTTTAAAAAAAATTAGTAATTGTAGTAACTGTGTCCATTATTATCAGCATGAGTATCCGATTTGCAAAGTGATTAGATCGCTTTATGGGGAGAAGGGGGGGGGGGGGGGGGGGGGAGGGGGGGGAGGAGGGGGGGGGGGGGGGGGGGGGGGGGGGGGGGGGGGGAGGGAGAGAGAGAGAGAGAGAGAGAGAGAGAGAGAGAGAGAGAGAGAGAGAGACAGAAGAGAGACATTCCCATCCTCGCTGCCTCGTAGTTAGGTACCTAAGAATATCCAGGTAGATTGGAGCGTGACGCTACCAGGTTTTAAACCCGGAACCAGGTATATTTTCTGGGACAGGCTGATGCTCTAACCACTCTGCCACTAGGATGCTCGTTTTCTTATTACCCACTGAAACCAGACGAAACGCACACACACAAAATATGAACACAATAAAGAAATAAAATAATTAACCGCTAATTTTTATTTATTTCTTTCTTTTTAGGTGTGGTTTTTTAACTGCTTAATGTGTGGTAATTGTTATTTGTTGAAGTAACAAGAGATCTGGCCCGCAACCAGACGACAAGCCATGGCTTTGAAACCCAGCCCCTGCAGACCCGAGTGGAACAGTCCCAACTACGATGGTCTGGCCATGTTTGCAGAATGGGACAAGATCGGCTACCACGACAAATACGGGAAACCAAGAGCCAAGGATCCAGACCTCCAGGGCGACCCAGAGACGGCAATCTCTGAAGGACCGAGGACATGATTGGAACTAGGTCAAGAGGGGGACAGCTGAAAAGATAGCATGGCGCTCTCTCTGGCAAACCACTACACCCCCATGTAGAAGAGAAACGACGAACTAAATAAATAATTGTTATTTGTTGTTCAACTGTGCTGATTGTGTGCGTTCTTTAAGCTGAAGAAACTTTGATCATCCATTATTGTCAGTTCTTCTATGCATATGTACAATTTACATAACACATTTTATCTTTAGCAATATCCTAGTACTTCACTTTATAACTGTTTCCTTGAAGCGATGAGAGAAACTAGCGTTTTCGTTCTTGAGTCAAGTGTGTGGCAATGGTTGCTTGTGAGGCATTTTTTACTTTACATTTCTGTATTTAGCAGGATTTCTGTATTATTGTCTATCCACCTGCCTCTCACTCTTCCTCGTGCCCACCTGCCCCTCACTCTTCCTCGTGCCCTAAATCCACATCTTCTACTGTTGTAGGTACGTAGTGTTGTAAGTGGGGGGATCGGAATCCGCCTAGAATTCTAGAGGTACTGGGTTCGATTCCCAGTAGAGGGAATATAATTTATGGAATTTTTTTTCAGAACCTGTGTTTCTAATGATGTCATACTCCTCCCTGGTCTCTAGGGTAGTGAGATCGGATGCCTGGAGAAAAAATAGGAGGTCCCGTGTGCAAGTTGCGCACGTTGAATATCCCAGGGCAGTTGGAAATCGTAAATAGAAGGCCTATCAGGCCGCTGCCCTGGCAAAATTTAAAAATTAGAAACCTATCCACCACAAAAATATTTATAGAACGTGTGATTAATATATACACACATTGGGATTCTCGACGGTGCTACGGAGTTCGTGCACTATGCTGAGATCCTCCTTGTGTGATCTAAGAGAGGAGATCGGTGCACTGATGGAGTTGTCCGTGTGCAATGGAAAAAAAAAACCAAACCAAATCAAAGTGCGTAGTGCTAACGGATTGCACCTGTCTCAGGAGATGGCCAAACCAATTTATATTCAGCCTCTCTATATATCTGATGCTGGATGTAATTCCTTCAGTCTGTCTCAAATACTCATTTCTCATTCTGTAATGACGTCAGACAAATTGTAGGCGCGACGTTATGCATCAAATATATAGAGAGGCGGACGTTAAAGTGGTTTGGCCATCTTATCCCACTACCAATTTTAATTTATCAACTATATCTTGTATCATTTACCCCCTAGTTCTATCTACGATGGCTGTGACGATGTAAACGTTACAACACAATGAATAGCCATGCAGAACTACGTGAAGCTAATTAAAAACTTTATCAATCGAGTGCAGTCAAAAATAGCCAAATACAACTTCGGCCAGAACAAACTCGTAGTTTAAAAAAAAAAGTATACGGTTCCACAAATGTCTACTATTTTGTTTTGTTCAACATTACCGAGTGGGACAGACTTAACAAATTTTGAAATTTAATCAACGTTTACGGTATCTTGAGGTATAATCAATACAGATACCGCTTTCAACAGTTCCCAAGTGAATGGACTAATAATGACATTAGCTTCCACTCAATGAATGGATTTCTACACGTCAATGTCTGTGAAGCTCTCGCCACTTTCATAACAAAATCAAATTATTTTTATGTGGCGAATTCTATCAATGGTTTCATTATTCCTGCACCAACGAAAACACAGCTACATAAACACATCCTCAACAGACGGCTCCGGACTATCAGTCACCACAATAAAAGAACTGAACAAAAACATAACCTACAGGGAAAAAACCTACAGTGAAAACCCCCCAGGACCTGCAAATATGAGTGAGTGATTTTGTTTTACACCGTGAGTGTGGCAAAGAAAAATCGATATAATTCATTTATCATTCAATCAATACTCTTCCGGCCCTTAAAGGATAAAGGTGTTCAGCGAATTCACGCCACATGTTTCCTGTTCCGTGTCATCTGTTCAAGGTTTATCCAAGTCTTTTTTTAAATCTCTTTTAAGTTTGTCTCCATTTCTTTTCTCCGTTTTTTTTTTTTTTTTGGTTTCCCTTTATTTCTCTTCACCATGGGATTCAACAACGAACAATGGCTTGTAATGCTATCAACTGGTGTCCTCAATGTGCACAAAACTGTGCATGAGGCCGGCAACCTCATCATGTAAAGAAAATTGCCACATAGTCCACCACTAAAGCGCACAGTTGCTATCTTTTCTGTGCAGGATCTGTTTTGTCAAAAACCTGCTTGTTCTTCTCTCAAGTGACTGCATATGGCATATTTTAATCTCTCAAGAATAAACCTCTTTAAAATAGGGCGTTTCAACAGTCATCACTTGATTTGTTTTTTTTTAAAAATAACTTTTGACCCAAAACAGCAACAGACTCTAATTGGGAAAAATAAAAAAATAAAACAGAACTGGGAAAGGTAAAATTCCTAATACGACTTCCCTTCTGCAGTATGTGATATGGGGCTAACTTTACATGTTTTGCTGCTTGTAGGATAAAAGATACAGGTCATCTGTACAATCAAGATCCCTTAGTTGTGTGTCACATGCGCACTGCATTAATGTTTCCTTTCCTTTCGTCATCTGTATCAACCCTCAGTCCACGACCATGAAGAATATCGCTAGTAAACGCAGACGTGATCGCTTGTACACCAGTCTTCTTCTTCGTCGTTCGCTATCAAATAACCACATCTGCTTCTCTTATAACGTTGGCAGTCCTTCTCAGGATTCTCTCGTCACCACACAATTTCTCCCTCAACTGGGTTGGAGAAGGCCACGCTGTCACTCTGCTCCCCTCATGGGGCCGACAGTCTTGGAGCACATGTTCTGTTTGTTTGTCCTCCACACAAGGGCACATCTGTTCGATTTTCAATTTGTTGAACAGATGGTATTTGAGTCTGCAGTGGCCGGTTCTCAGTATGAAAATTATCACTTGATTTCTTCTTGGTAATGTGTAACGTCGGTTAATAAAACGATACAGGGAAAAGGTGCGATGAATACGCAAGATGAGCTTTGTTGTTGTTGATCAGAATCGACCTCACTGTACTCCAGACAAAACCCGTAGGTGGTTCGGTAACCCTCAGCAAATGTTGAAGGGTATGAATGCTAACTGTTCCTGCAGCGCGCTGGTTGTATATACGACGGATGCATCCCCTCATACGTTCATTCCTGCTAGAATTACGTTTCATGCCACATTCCAACAGTTTTAGCATTGTTGATTCATCTATTGCAGTGTCATTCTCTAAAAGACGATCATTAATTGTCATTAAAAAACGTATCTCTCCCTTATCCTTATCCAGTGCCCCAACTATGGGTGCTCTCGAGGCTAGTCTGTCAGCTCTCTCACTGCCGCGTACCCCTGCATGACCAGGACAATAGATCTACACCAGTTCATGAGGACCAGAGGCTTCTATGTAAGTTTTTCATTCATGCCGTAGCCGTCCATTCTGGATCTTCCGAAGCATGGAAAATGATCCTTGACAGGCGGTAGCGGCTTGGTTCCAGGAGTTGTTGTCTTTTTATTTATGTCATGTTTCTTACTTAGCTCTCGCTGTCTTTCCTTTCCCTGATGAAGGCACTGTGGTAGCAACGTTGGCAGTTTTCTGTTTATGGTACGACTTGTCATATATTATTAATAGTATCCTATGTGTTGTTCAGTTGTGTGTAAGTGTTAATATGAGGTAATACTGGTTTTTGTTTTGTTCAAGCTCTGTTGGTATTTGTCATCATGACTTCAATAGTTTGTTTCTATTGGAACTAGTATTGGAGATGTTCTCAGTTCCTGGTATGAAAACAATTAAATTCCCCTCTTAGTTTTATTTTACAATGTCATTTTAAGATGGGGGTACATAATGTTGAGCTCCATGGCCACACTCTCTTATCTTTCGTGATGACTGCAGTAAAAGCCTCCTCTGCTCGATTACTTTAATGAGTTCTGGAGCCACCCCACTGGTTGCTATATGGACCAAGGAGTATGCTGTCCGCCTCTGGCTTCAGCAAAGCTCTGACCAGGTGCTGCTCAATAACTTTAAGACCACGGTCCCTGAAACAAGAAGGTTGTACCTTCTACGTCAGAACTAATTTACACTCTATTTCTACATTGAGCACAATACATCACAAACATTGAGTTCAGAGCGTTAGGCCAACTGTCAGCTTCATCTGAAATACTTTATACCAGTATTTCCCTCCCTAATGGTTACTACGCCTCTGCAATTCCAGCATTATTTCTTTCTAGTCAATAATCTAGGTGTCAGTGTACTGTTTGGCCATTCCATGCAGTTTTACTTTCCTCCGACACCTTCTGTTCAGGCTGGAGTACCATAGGCTTTACATCATGTTCGCTACTGAACTACACATATATACAGACATAAATTATCAATTTACATTCAATTTTCATTAAAAGATATTGAATATTTCAAGCTTACCACAATTTATGGAAATAATAAACAGTTTCGTTGACTGGCAATGAATATAGCACAACTCCGATCTGCCGATGTCCCAGGCTTTATTTTTTATAAAAAATATACACTGGTGCTCAACGCACTGCTTCTTAGTAGGTTTATTACAAGATGTGGCAATGAACAGACGCTCTGAATTGAGTATATTCGCAGCTCTACCCAATCAAACCATGTCTACACATCTTTTCAAAAAAAATACTCCTTTTCACGTTTCCCCTGACAACACAAGATAGTATTTATAGCCCGACCAATCGTGTTTAGTCTTATATTTGTTGCGCTCCAATCAAATAGGAGTTAACATGGTAGGCTATTTTTGTAACGTAATGTTTTTTCAAACACGTTATAAAAAAAATTTTATGAGCAGAAATGATTTCATGCTGTCAGGCACCCCCACTATTTTATTTTGGTTATAATTTGGTAATTCCTAGACTATTTGCGTAACGTTTTACATATTCTTTGTCAGCAAGCCCTAAGGAACCCAAATATACAAATTTAAAAGAGCTAAGTGGCTGCGTTCAAAACATGTGTTTTCCAAAGATAGTCGTATATTTGTTCTTTATTCCTTTTCGTTGTTTAGAACCGCCACCTGTCCTGCCTTTTCCACTGTTATGTCATACTAAAGTCAGGAGCTTAGATGTAAATCAGTAGAATTTCATATTTCCTAATAAACAGTTTTCATATTTTTAAACCTGATTCTTGTAGTAGTAGTGTTTCTTTTTCACTGACTATATGAAAAAAAGTTATTGCTAGTGGCCTTACACGTGGGATTTGCGTTACTATTAATCGCGCGACGCGTGTAGTGTTGCATGTGTCCTGCCTTCATTCGCCCCTCTCTCTCTCCTGCTTTATCTGTCTTTTAGTTACGCCGTGTATGGAATGAATGAAATATTAAATCTAGGTCATTAATCAGCTTGCGTATCTCAAGGTTTTTCCAAGAAATACAGTACACGTTTCATTGAAGAAAGCGTGCAGCGACACAGTAGGCTTTTACTATCAACGTGAAAGCGTTACAATTTGCCGACGAAGTAGAAAACAAGGGGGATTTCGAGTACAGTCATTGTGACAGCACTGTTCTTTTACCACTGCTCTTTTCTTTATTAAATGTATTTGTTAGGCTTTATATTTACCTGATAATTTATATATATGTGGATTAGAATAATTCACGACAACGACGCATTACACTTTTTCCTTTTTGTTTTATTCCCCACGTCTTTCTGCAGTCCTTCTGATCTTCTTATAAACGTTGTACTGAGTAGTTTGGTAAACCTCATCTCATCTTATAATCGGAACCTCTTCTACCCGGTAAAATGAAGTGTAGAGGTGACCCAAAGAGCACAAGGCTCCTGGGCAAAACATGTAATCAAAATGTTTGACAAACAGGTGATTAGCCCATTGGTAAACCACGTGATCTTATTATATTCTCACAGAATTATAACAAAAACAAACACACAAACAAAACAAAAAGGTGCCCCATGAACAACGCACCAGCAGAAACTCTCGTGAATATTCAACACATCATACATTTACAGACCACATCGACATCTATTTAACAAACCAAGATTGACATTTCCAGTGTCTCTTGGGAAACGGAAAATCCCACGTCTAATATTTAGCTTAATGAAAAAACGTTTTGGCCACTTCTAATCTCTTTTCTTCTCGCCGTCTATTTTCGAATTCTCCCCCTACACCTTCAGCACACAACACACGCGTTGGCTCTATTTCAACTCTTTATTTAAAAGCCATTAACAGCAGAATCAACATTCGCTTACACATTTATATTATCAGCACTCGAAAAGTACACAAAATGCACACACAGAGAGAATACAATATAGATGAAAAATCATTGAATAAATAATCGCAAACTTCAGTCAGCAACTTTGTATCGATATAGCAAAGAAGTCAACGTGAAGCACGGTATTAATCACCATCATAATCGCTACTCTTCAGTTTGATGTGGAACATAGGCTTTCATAATATTAACACCAACCCTTAGGTGTGTGTCAGTCGTTCGTTCGAAGTCTGTCTATGTCTTCTTTATCATTAGCTGTAAGAGCCCGGAATCGCAGTGTTTTCTAGTGTCGCATAGAGATTTATGATCAATAAATTTTCTATATTCTTTTCTTTTCTACCCGTGTCCTCTACCTTATTATCGCTCTTTTATCCTTTTTCCTGTTTTTCGCATTCGTTCGTTTGCGACTAAATATATTTTCCCATTCTAACTTTCGCCTGTTTCTTTTCTCATTTTGAGACGCATTTTATTGCATAATGTGTCAGTCCCTGGCTGAGACGAATAACTGTGAATATACGTTCTGGTCAGACATAGGAGCAGACATTTGTCTACATTTTCATCTGGCACGAGTGTTCTTCGGCTAAAGTTTCTCGGCGTAAGGTGTGGAAACTGTCATCTGCATCGCTCAGAAATAAGACATGTCGGCGTGAGGTGTTAAGACGCGTATTGACAGGTTATGGCAGGCGTCTGAGTTTATGTGAAGTGTTAGACGAGAAGGGAAGGCTATTTCGGATTTGCGAAATAACGTGGGATCCTTTGTCTGTTTCATATATCTACCCAGTAGCTGAAACTTGACTTCATTCAGTCCTCCTAAATCTACAGTAGACAGATCACTCGTGCTAGAAAATATCTTGTACAAGTATATTGCAAAGTTCTGAGTTTCTCGGCAAAATTTTGCCGAGTTCTAGACTACCATTATATTGAAGGATTCTAGTTCGTGGTATTAATCTGTAGTTCTGTGTGGAGGTAAATATATATATATATATATAATTATATATTATATATAATATATATATACTATATAATATATATATTTATATATATTTTTTTATATATATATGTGTATAAGTATAAATAAATATATATATATATATATATATATATAGTAGACTTGAGTGATTCAGTCATAACCGCTTATCTCATATTACTAGTTAGATTTCTGTGCAGAAAAAATTAATTTATAAGTCTGTTATATTCTCTAGTCGACGTGTTTCAGTGGATAGCAAAATAAATTATAATTTCTAGCTTAAACTCATGCAGCTATAAATAAATTTTATTAAATTGCTAGTAATTATTCGAGTGGATTCTAAAATAACTTATAACGGCACCGATTCATCATTTGAGTATTGACGAGATACGTACGTATTTCTAATTCATGATGATTTATTTTATGAATATAACTTATATCACGGGGAGATTTAAACGATAAAAAACAAGCTCTACGCTTGCAGTTTATAATGTAAGTTATAACCGAGGAATATTATTGTATAAGTATATTTTTATGTGTGTTTGTTTTTCTTTATTCAGTGAAAAAACTTGGGTAGCCCAACTCTACCAGCGTTTAAGTACTGATGAGAAATATATGTGAAGAACTACAAAAACATTCTTTTAATTAAAGACGTGTGTGGGTGTACAAAGTAAAACCTGTCTGGCATTGTGGTTGCATCCAGAAACGACAGAGTACCCATTTTCACAAACTTTAAGACAAATTGAATAATTGCCCCTACCGGCCAGATTAAAATTCTTCCTGATAAAACATCAAGTACATGCAGCCTCTGTGGCGAAAAATATTACCAGCATTAACTTTCCGACGATTTTGACAAAGGGTGGTGTGAACAATAATTATTTTTTGAGAGAAGTTACCAACCGGTCATTTTCCTAAATACGGGAAACCTCGTGATTCTGACATTGTGGGCCCGCTAAAACTAATTCTTACCTGAACTGAGTAAAGTGACAATAACTAATTCTGAACAAAATATCGCATGAAGAGGACGCTCCCTGGACCCATTGGATGAAACCAAGATCTGCAGAGCTGGGTATCCGCTTCATCAAACGAAAGGCAGATTTACGTTGGGTGTGTCATAAAGTGCGCCAGACGGCGAACACCATCCAGACATTAGGTAAGAAAGTGAGACAGGGATCCCTGCTGAAAGAACAGAGTGAGAGTAGACTGAGTGATGTTTTTTTTTTATATATGCACCCACTTTGTAATTTCTTTATGCAAGTTTTGTTGCTAACAATATTGTCCTTAGGATAGATTAGAGTATCAAAGTCTGTCCATTCCTTTAAAGGGAAATCTAAGACTTCAGTATATGTATCCGTGACTCTTTGGGGCTATCACTTTTCTTCTAACAGGACTGTGGGCTATACATCGAGGGAAAGGATCATACTAATGGGTCTATCATTCTTGTAGCAATTCATTGACTTTATGACTATTTGTATATGTTTGATGTACTTTTATGTGTGGTGATGGAATTTTATTATGATAATTAAAATCCTCATAAACTTATTCCAGTGTGTCGGTCAGTTCGTTCCCAATTATCTATATTTCCACTGTCATAGTTTCACGTAGGTGTGTCTATTGTAGTCACTTATGTGTGTGTGTATGTGAGATATATATAAATTAATATATATTATACTAGACGGTCTGACAAATCTTAATCTGTTGTAGATGATAGGCTGACTGAGAGAAATCATCTCGAGGGTCAGAGACCGGCTCTAATATATATTTTCTCCATCTCACTCGTGAAATCTATTTCTACCTATATCTCACTGAGATATCACCTGTTTCTATTGCTATTCAGAAGGGACCAAACTAAGTCTTAATCACCTATCGCAAATCTACGACATCTAGTAACGGTTTATGGAACTTTTGAAAATGTAAATACCAAAATTATGATATTTTGATACATTTATAATATTTGCTCTTTTAACATACATTCATTCATTCATAACCCTCCACTCCCAAAGGAGCATAGGCCTTCAACAAACACATGCCAAGTCCTCCTGTCACGTGCCATCATCTCAAGTTCTTTCCACGTTTTCCCTCATCATTTTCACCTCTGTTTCCAGCTCTCTTCCCCATGTGCTTCTTGGTCTACCTCTGCCTCTCTTGCCCTGGGGGATCCAGAACAAGGACTGTCTTGTAATGCTATCAACAGGTTTCCTCAGTGTGTGTCCTATCCATCGCCATCGTCTTCTTCTCATCTCTTGTTCCACTGGCACTTGTCTAGTTCTTGTCCTCAGTTCCACGTTGGTAACCTTGTCATACCATTTTAATCCCTCTATTCTACGCAAGCACCCATTTATGAAAGTCTGTAGCTTTTTGGTTGTTGTCTTTGTTGTTCTCCATGTCTCAGAGCCATACAATAGGACTGACTTCACATTTGAGTTGAAGATTCTTATTTTCGTGTTGGATCCGATTTCTCTTGATCTCCATATATTTCCCAATGCAATGAAAGCTCCTCTTGCTTTTTGTATTCTTAGTTTGATATCACTGTCTGTCCCTCCAACTTTGTCTATATTGCTGCCAAGATATGTGTACGATTCTACATCTTGTATTGGTGTTTCTTCAAGTTCAACCCTGTTATCATTACCTGCATTTATTCTCATTATTTTTGTTTGTTCCCTGTGTATTTTCAGACCCAATTGCTGTGACCTCTCATCGAGTGTTTTCAATTTGTCCTGCATCTGATTACGGTTATGGGACAGAAGAGCCAAGTCATCAGCAAAATCCAGATAATCCAACTGCTTAGTCAGAGTCCACTGGATTCCATTTCTGTTGTGTGTTGTCGATAATGTCAAAACCCAGTCTTTTGCTAGTAAGAAAAGAAATGGAGATAAGAGGCATCACTGTCGCACTCCTGTTCTTATCCCAAACGGTTCTGTAAGCTGTCCTTTATGAAGAACTCTGCATGTCATGTCTTCATGTTTTCTTTATTAAATTAATGATCTTCAAGGGAACTCCATAATGCCTCATCAATTTCCAAAGTGATTCTCTTGTCTACACTGTCAAATGCCTTTTCGTAGTCCACAAATCCGATGTATAGTGGTGAATTCCATTCCAGACTTTGTTCAACTATTATTCTCAAAGTGGCTATCTGGTCTGTACAGGGTCTGTTTTGTCGAAAACCTGCTTGTTCATCTCTCAGTTTCTTGTTTATGGACTCTTTTAATCTCTCAAGGATAATCCTGTTTAATATTTTTCCTGGCACTGATAGTAACATTATTCCTCTATAATTTGTGCACTCTTGTAAATTTCCCTTCTTAGGCAACTTAACCAGATATCCTTCCTTCCATTCTGCTGGTATTTCTTTCTTTTCCCAGACTTTAACAAGTAATTTATATAACATCTCTGTAGCCGTGCCGATATCTGCTTTGATGGCCTCTGCTGGAATGCCATCAGGTCCAGACGCTTTTCCATCTCTTAGAAGCTTTGTGGCTTTCTTTATTTCTTTCTTCGTTGGTCTTTCACCGTTAATTTGTAGCTCTTCTTCTGCTGGCTGGATGTCCGGGGGGTTTTGTGGAGCTGGTCTATTGAGAAGGTCCTCAAAATATTCTGTCCACCTCTTCATTTGCTCTTGTATATTGCTGAGCAGTTTTCCATTCTTGTCTTTTATGAGGCAACTTGTTTGCTTGTATTTCCCTGTTAGCTTCTTTGTGCTGTTATACAGTTCTCTCATATTTCCTTTGGCTGCAGCATCTTCTGCCTCTCTTGCCAACTCCTCAATATACTTCCTCTTGTCTCTTTTGATACTTCTTTTTACTTCTTTGTTTGCTTCTGTGTACACTTCTTGAGCCTTGGCTTTGGAACTTCTGGTTTTGCTTGTGTTTAAATCTGCTTTCTTGTTTTTGTTTCTGTCTTTTATCTTATTGATGGTTTCTGTTATTATCCATGCTTTTTGTTGTCGTTCCCTTTTCCCTAGTATTTCTTCACATGTCTCTTTCCATACAATTTTGATTTGCTGCCAATAGTCTTCTGTATTCTCTACATCTTCCAGCTGTTGGAGCACTTGGAATTTGTTGGATATGAGACCGCAAATTTGTCTCTTGTTTCTTGATTTCTCAGATGTCCTACATTAAATTGTTGTCTATAATTTTGCATTGTTGCATATCTCTTGAGTTTCATTTTTACATTGGCTATCAGAAGGTGGTGATCTGATGCCACATCTGCTCGTCTATATACCTTTACATCCTGCAATGATGATCTAAACTTCTTGTTTATGCATATACGGTCAATCTGATTTTCTGTTCTATGGTCTGGTGATATCCATGCTGCCTTGTGTATTCTCTTGTGTGAAAACATGCTTCCTCCTATAGCCAGTTGATTTGAAGCACAGAAGTTTGAGAACAGTTCCCCATTTGACTGTACCTATCTTTGCATTCATGTCACCCATCAAAATTGTGATGTCTCTTCTTTTTACCTTTTCCATAATTTCCTGTAGTCTAGTATAAAATGCTTCTTTCACAGACTCTTCTTTGTCATTAGTTGGTGCATAACATTGGATGACATTTACATTTATTTTCTTTTTAGCTGTTTTAAAACTAGCTGTTATTATTCTGGGTCCAACAGCTTCCCATTCAATGAGTGCTTTCTGTGCTTCATTAGATAACATAAGAGCTACCCCTTCACTGTGGTGTGAACTTTCATCTTCATGTCCTGAGGACAGCACCAATTCACCTGTGATGAGTTTCTTCTTGTCTACCCCCTTCCACTTTGTTTCACACATTCCCAGAACCTCGATTTTATATTCCCTCATTTCTGCTGCTACTTGTGCCACTTTCCCTTGTTCGTTTAATGTCCGAACATTCCAGGTGCCAAATCTGGAAGTTCTCCTAGAAGAAAGGAGGTTAGTCAGCAGCACCGATTCCTTTCGGCTTTCTCTGTGTTGCATCATACGCCTCCCTGCGAGAGGACCTTCCCCTGTCTTGGATGGCTGTGTTTTATTTTCCTTAATTGACTTGTCCATATTTGTTGAAGTTTTTTGTGGTTTAAATTTTTTACAGGATGGGGTAACCAGCCACATGCCCAACCCTCCTTAGTCGCTTTCTACGACATGCATAGAAGGGAACAGTGTTACTATTCTTTGCTCCCGTTTCGGGCCCCGGTAACACACGGGTGTTTAACATACATACGCAACAATTAATATAATTGAATACATCGTGTCATATTTACTTCTCGATATTTTCTACATGTATCATTCTAGTGCTCTTTAACAAACAACATTCTTATTACTCTGCGTATATTGGTTCCTCTAGAATGAAATATCCAGTTTCAAGCTTGAGCCACCAGTTCCTCTTTTGTTCAATGATACAATTTTTCCTAGTCTTTTTCAGATGCGCTCTGTTCATCTTAGCAACAATGCCCGCCAGTCATATTAATGTTTTTTTTTTCCAAATATAATAGACTTTGTGTTGAGTTGTACTTTCATACTGTACATCAGTCATACAAGTGAAACAGGCCGCAAGGCCTTTTCTATTTTTACATGCGCCCTAATATAACGAACGGACCCTGTGTCTAGGTTGAATGGAACGCGCCTCGCCAGAACGAGGCACACTTTTTTTTTTTTAAAGTACTTTCATATTTCATCAAAAACTATGCAACAACTTGGTTTACAATTAGAATCCGCCATGTTAAATTAGTTACATTAGAATTACGGAGTAATATTTACAGAAATACCACATGAAATAATGTTTCACTTCGATTTTCACTTAAATTAAGAGTGTAAAGTTAATAGTTTTAACTGCGTTGTAAAACACAGTAAAGTAGGGTTGCTAATTACATATATTATTTAATATTTTTATCACTTGCACTACTGCCGTTGAATCCGATACCCACGCGAATTTAATTAATTTCCCTTGTCACAGCAAATTACGGCCCATACACGCACGAAAACAATGTAAATTTTTTAAAATAATTTTTTTTCTGTCACAACTAAAACATTATGCTAATAATAACTTCATGGCATTCCCCGCAAGACCCAAAAGAGTAACTCGGCCAAATTTTAAGAATAAGGCATGCATAGTGCATTACATACATGGTCATACACAGATATTCTCTCCTCCGTGTGTTTTAGGTGTCCATGTATATTTCACGAGCCATGACTTTGGAATGTTCCATTTCATAATTGTTTAAAAATAATTTATCCCCCCCCCAAATAATTTTTTGGGTCGCTATTTTTATTTCTGATTTGTGCAGGCAGTCTATTTTACCAATACTTTCTTCTTATGTCTAATTCCATATATTTTCATGCGCTGCCAGTGTTATTCTGTATTTGCTTCGCCTTCTAGCCGGCGTCTGTGGCCTAATGGATATGAACGCAGTTTCATAATCCAGATATACCAGGTTCGAAACCTGCTGCAGGCGGTTTGGTAGCAGATCGCTTTGTGTGGATTTTTAACAATGGTATAAGCGCCGTACCGTTCAGAAAGCAATGGCAAACTACTGAATGAAAAAAATTGCCTAGAAAAATCACAAACAGCCAATAAAAGCTGGGGTTGATTGCCACGTCCTGTAAAGGATAAGCAACTAACTTTTTTTCTTCTTTCTAGCCGTTAAAGCACTTGGTAATTACTGGATAATGCACAAGTAAATTTATCTTTTGTTTCTTGATTTTAAAGATATTTCACATTAAACCGTACTCATTAACTGTGTATTGCTGTATATCTTTTGTTTCATATTTCTTTTGCTGAACGGGAGATGGTGGTCCTGAACCAGATCTGCTCGTCTTTATACTTTTACGTTAGGTAATGATGACCCAAACGTCTTGTTTATGCATACATGATCAATCTCATATTCTGTCTTGTGATGCCGTGATATGCACGGGCCGTTTTTTTTTTTTTTTTGGGGGGGTGGTGGGGGGGGGGGGGGGGGGGAGAAAGGGGGTACAATTTTACTTCGTTTGGCGTGCTGCACACGGTTCAACCTAGACACAGGGTGCGTCGGTTATATTAGGGCGTGTGTCCAAATATAAAAGGCCGTTTGGATCCCGTTTACACGCCCATTGAGGAATATTGGGGATGTGGTGTTAGGCCCATATTTTCTCGACCATCGGCACACTAGGGGTGATGTGGTCAGCATCACGCCGGAAAAGGCCGTTTGGTCTTTTTATTAATAGTTTAATGGTGTGTTCCTTTCAATATTCCCTTATGTGGACACATGCTTTTACTTTAGTAAACTGAACTGAAGGACGGAAGTTTATGAAAATTTTCTCCAATTTCTTTACAGCCCACGTTCTTTAATGATCTCATCAACGCTGTGGCGGCCAGTACCTATCTCTGCACTTAGGTCACTTTTCAATATTGCAATGTCTTTACTGGGGGTGGGAGTGGCTAAGAGGTGTGGTGTCCACCTCTAATTCTAAAGGTACCGGGTTCGTTTCCCAGTACAGGGAATGTAATTTATGGAACTGTTTTTCAGATCCAGTGGTTCCTAATGATGTCATACTACCCCTTGATCTCCTAGGTAGTGAGATCTCCTGGGTAGTGAGATCTCCTGGGTAGTGAGATCTCCTGGGTAGTGAGATCGGACGCCTAGCCTTATTGGATCCGAGCGAACAATTAGGAGGCCCCGTGTGCAAGTTGCGCACATTAAAAATCCACCGGCAGTTGGAAATCAGTAAAGTAAAGAGTAGGCCCTACGGCCGCTTCCCTGGCAAAATTTAAAAATGATGAAACCTTCCCAACACAAACATATTTATATAATGTGTGATTCCTGTATACACACATTGGGATCTTCGCCGGTGATAACGAGTTCCTGCACTGGCCGGTGATAAGGAGTCCGTGCACTGAGCTGAGACCCTCCGTGTGTGATCTATGGGAGGCTATCGGAGCACTGATGGGAGTTGTCCGTGTGCAATGGGGATGGTGTCGCGAACATAGTTTGCGCACCACTTGGGGATTTTATATTTTGAGCACGTGTAGTGTTCACATGTTTGTCGCTATGCATAAGCGGATATGACGCCTTGGATGGGGCCCAGCGACAAGGGGCTTTATATAGTGTACTGTGGAAGTGTCGAGACGTGGTTCTTCATTGACTCGTCTCTGATATAGGTTTCATATAGAACGGGGCTGTGAATAAATCATTGCCTATTGGATTATGTGTCAATTAAATGCAGCTGAAATATAGTGAAGGAGCGACAGGAAATATTAATAGAATAATTGGACGTGGAAGATATACGAGGCAGCTTCAAAAAGTTCCCGGAATTTGTGTATTGTATAGAAGTAAGTAACAATACAATTATTTACACTACCTTTCCTTCAAAATAGTTCCATTCGGCAACTACACACTTTTGTCAACATCCATACAGCTGTTGGAAACATTCCTGGAACCCATTCTTTGACACCTCTCTCAGCTGCTTTGTCGCATTGGTGATAACGTCCTCAGCATCCTTGAATCTCTGCCCTTTCAGTGCCGATTTTAGGCGAGGGAACAAGAAAAAATCAGTCGGTGCCAGGTCGGGAGAATATGGAGGATGTTCCAGGGCAGTCGCATTGTGTGTTGCGAGGTACTGCTTCACCAGTAGGGATCGATGTGCTGGCGCATTGTCATGCAGCAGAACCCAACTGTTTGTTCTCAATTTTTCTGGGCGTTTCCTTCTTATTGCATCTCCTAGACGACGGAGGATATCAACGTACATTTCCTTGTTAACCGTTCGGCCTTCAGGAATGAATTCATGGTAGACAATACCCTGGGAATCAAAAACAACTTCCAACATAACTTTTCCTTTGCTCTTGTCCAAACGAAATTTCTGTGTCCGGGGAGATGAGGGTGATTTCCATTCAGAGGACTGACGTTTTGTCTGAGGATCGTACAAAAAACACCACGTCTCGTCTGATGATGTTGTTGAGAAAGTGTCAATTTCAGCAGTCCGGACTTCTTTCTCCTGTCTCTGCACCATGCCATAAACCTCCTTAATAATAGGGTCTTCTACCTTCCAGAATGGTAGAGTTG
Source organism: Oreohelix idahoensis (assembly GCA_024509875.1). Lineage (NCBI taxonomy): Eukaryota > Metazoa > Mollusca > Gastropoda > Stylommatophora > Oreohelicidae > Oreohelix > Oreohelix idahoensis. The sequence goes on from JAMPIV010019217.1 coordinate 161,616, forward strand.
AGCTACTTGATTTAGATTATTTGTTCATGTTGTTGCAGTTTTTTTCTTCTTCGGGGAGGGGTGGGGGGTGGGGAGGTGTTAAAATGTCTATACCAGCGGGAGGCAACCTAGCAGCTATGGGGCTCTACTTTAGAAACACAAAACTCACAAAAGATCTGCCTTAATAAAAATCATGTCTGTTTTCATGTTTGAGGGTATCTGGAATAAGACTAGCGTATATGTAACTGTTATCTCTGCCGCACGATATGGTTCCTTCAGTCACATCGACAGAGCGGTGGAAAATTAAAACTCAATATTTTTACCGAATGTGAACTTCACTTCAAAGAAAAGATCACTTTCTACCTTATACAATTCTCGAATAAAGTGAATGTAGTAAGCTAACTTGTGGGTTGGCAATGTGAATGCGATGAAAGTACCTTTAAATCTGGTGACAGCCCGCTTTTAAGAGTCGGTGGGAGACGGCTAGTCCAAAATTTACTAAGGTTTAAAAATTATGTATCTTCCCTCCGTCACCTAGGGATCTATCAAATGATGCCTTGTGATCTACGGGTAGATGAAGATCGACCGATTGCCGATCCCTGGTCTACAGGATGGGGTAGCCGACCACATGCCAAACCTTGCTTAGTCGTCGTCCACGAAATGCCTGGTAGGAGGTGCAGTATTACTACTCTTTGCTTCCCTTTCGGATCCCGACAGCACGCGAGAGAACCAAATGTATATTTCTGTTTTGAGCGTGATAACCTACTTGTACAAGCCATTAATAATACTGTTAATTTCCGATGTTGCAGCATCGAGTTTTTTAAATTTAATTTAATGTGTTTTTTAAAGCACTGTTCACGACTTCGAAGACAGGCAATCACCGGATAACATGACTTCTAACGTAAACAGATAGGACACACGGCACTTCAAGTCCGGCAGTTTTCAGAATTCTCAACAGTAATGTTTCCGAAAGTGCTGATAGCGTAATTCCGATTTGACTTTATCATAATATTTTTAGCTGCAGAAAACAACTCATTAAAACTTAATACATCAGAATGGTGTTTTGTCTAAATCAACTTCGTATATTATATAGCCACCTGTGTAGATAACATATTATTTAAACTACCGCCAAATTATCTTCTCTGGAGATAGGTACACTGGGAGGAATAAACTCTAATAGCAGGTACGCGAATATTGTAAGTTTGGGAACCATTGCCCTGCAAAATTTCTGGTTATAAAATCATTATATAGCAAAACATCCACTCTCCCCTTCTTTTTGACCAAAAAAGAAAAAAATACTGTTTGGAAGAGGCTTAGATCATGAAGAATTAACCGAATATGTTTTCTAAGTTTCTCGTTTACTGTTTATATATTTTTAAAGCATGAATTATGTGACGTCACCTTATGACATTTCCCTATTTGATTACTCTCTAATCCAACGTTGGACAATCTGAAGAAAAGCACCACATTCACTCGATGGTGAAAGTAATAACATTCTACAGAGATTAAGTAATTGCTATCTCACGATGTTTTAGTATTAACGTTACACCAGACACAAAAGTTCACAGGATAGAAAATGTTCAACAGATAGTGGAAGATCGCCAGACGTAAAGCGAGCATCAGACACACGACTAGAGGTTCATTAGGCAAAATAAAAGATGTTCATCAGACATATGAACAGACGTTCTTTAGACAAATGACCGCGGGTGCATCAGGCATATGACTACACGTTCACCAGTCAAATGGCTACATATTCATGACGCATATAGACAACAATTTAATGTAGGACATCTAAGAAATCAAGAAACAAGAGACAAATTTGCGGTCACAGTATCCAACAAATTCCAAGTGCTCCAACAGCTGGAAGATGTAGAGAATACAGAAGACTATTGGCAGCAGGTCACTGTATAGAATGAGACGTGAAGAAATACTGGGGAAAAGGGAACGACAACAAAAAGCATGGATAACAACAGAAACCACCAATAAGATAAAAGACAGAAAAAACACAAGAAAGCAGATTTAAACACAAGCAAAACCAGAAGTTCCAAAGCCAAGGCTCAAGAAGTGTACACAGAAGCAAACAAAGAAGTAAAAAGAAGTATCAAAAGAGACAAGAGGAAGTATATTGAGGAGTTGGCAAGACAGGCAGAAGATGCTGCAGCCAAAGGAAATATGACAGAACTGCATAGCAGCACAAAGAAGCTAACAGGGAAATACAAGCAAACAAGTTGCCTCATAAAAGACAAGAATGGAAAACTGCTCAGCAATATACAAGAGCAAATGAAGAGGTGGACATAATATTTTGAGGACCTTCTCAATAGACCAGCTCCACAAAACCCCCCGGACATCCAGCCAGCATAAGAAGAGCTACAAATTAACAGTGAAAGACCAACGAAGGAAGAAATAAAGAAAGCCATAAAGCTTCTAAGAGATGGAAAAGCGTCCGGACCTGATGGCATTCCAGCAGAGGCCATCAAAGCAGATATCGACACGGCTACAGAGATGTTATATAAATTACTTGGTAAAGTCTCGGAAAAGGAAGAGATACCAGCAGAATGGAAGGAAGGATATCTGGTTAAGTTGCCTATGAAGGGAAATTTACAAGAGTGCACAAATTATAGAGGAATAATGTTACTATCAGTGCCACGAAAAGTATTAAACAGGATTATCCTTGAGAGATTAAAAGAGTCCATAGACAAGAAACTGAGAGTTGAACAAGCAGGTTTTCGACAAAACAGATCCTGTACAGACCAGATAGCCACTTTGAGAATAATAGCTGAACAAAGTCTGGAATGGAATTCACCACTATACATCGGATTTGTGGACTACGAAAAGGCATTTGACAGTGTAGACAGAGAATCACTTTGGAAATTGATGAGGCATTATGGAGTTCCCCTGAAGATCATTAATTTAATAAAGAAAACATACGAAGACATGACATGCAAAGTTCTTCATGAAGGACAGCTTACAGAACCGTTTGGGATAAGAACAGGAGTGCGACAGGAATGCCTCTTGTCTCCATTTCTTTTCTTACTAGCAATAGACTGTGTTATGAGATCATCGACAACACACAACAGAATTGGAATCCAGTGGACTCTGACTAAGCAGTTGGATGATCTGGATTTTGCTGATGACTTGGCTCTTCTGTCCCATAACCGTAATCAGATGCAGGACAAATTGAAAACACTCGATGAGAGGTCACAGCAATTGGGTCTGAAAATACACAGGGAAAATACAAAAATAATGAGAATAAATGCAGGTAATGATAACAGGGTTGAACGTGAAGAAACTCCAATACAAGATGTAGAATCGTACACATATCTTGGTAGCGATATGGACGGGGTTGGAGTGCAGACGGTGAAACCAAAATAAGAATACAAAAGGCAAGAGGAGCTTTCATTGCATTGGGAAATATATGGAGATCAAGAGAAATCGGATCCAACACGAAAATAAGAATCTTCAACTCAAATGTGAGGTCAGTCCTATTGTATGGCTCTGAGACATGGAGAACAACAAAGACAACAACCAAAAAGCTACAGACTTTCATGGATGTGTGCTTGCGTAGAATAGAGGATTAAAATGGTATGACAAGGTTACCAACGTGGAACTGATGACAAGAACTAGACAAGTGCCAGTGGAACAGGAGATGAGAAGAAGACGATAGCGATGGATTGGGCACACACTGAGGAGACCTGTTCTGTTGACAGCATTACAAGGCAGTCCTTGTTCTGGAACCCTCAGGGCAAGAGAGGCAGAGGTAGACCAAGAAGCACATGGAGAAGAGAGCTGAAAACAGAGGTGAAAATGATGAGGAAAACGTGGAAAGAACTTGAGATGATGGCACGTGACAGGAGGACTTGGCATGTGTTTGTTGAGGGCCTATGCTCCTTTGGGAGTGGAGGGTTATGAATGAATGAATATGACTTCATGTTCATCAGACAAGACAATGGCTACATGTTCATCAGACATATGACTACATGTTCATCAGACATATGACTACATGTTCATCAGGCATATGGCTACATGTTCATCAGACATATATCCATACATGTTTATCAGACATATGGCTACATTTCATCAGACATATGACGACATGTTCATCAGACATATGCAGGCATGTTCATCAGACATGAAACCACATGTACATCAGACATATGCCGGCATGTTCATCAGACATATGCCGGCATGTTCATCAGACATATGCCGACATGTTCATCAGACATATGCCGACATGTTCATCAGACATATGCCGACATGTTCATCAGACATAAGACCACATGTTCATCAGACATATGACAACATGTTCATCAGACATAAGACCACATGTTCATCATATATATGACGTCATGTTCATCAGACAAATGACGACATGTTCATCAGACATAAGACCACATGTTCCTCAGACATAAGACCACACGTTCATCAGACACACAGCCACAGATTCATCAGACATATGACCATGCGTTCATCAGACATATGATCACAGATTCATCAGGCATAAGACCACACATTCATCAGACACATAGCTACAAAATCATCAGGCATGTGAAACAAAATACCTTAAACACATGACCAGAAAGTTTTCAGACAAACGAGCTGTAGATGTTCATCAGACATATGACCATGCGTTCATCAGACATATTACCAGATGTTCATCAGACAGACAACCATACGTTCATGGGACATATAACCTCAAGTTCACTGGACAAATGGCTAGGGGTTCATCAGGCACAATACTAGAAGTTCATCAGGCATATGACCAGAAGTTCATCAGGCATATGACTATAAGTTCATCAGACATATGACTAGAAGTTCACCAGACATGACCAGAAGTTCATCATACATGTGACCAAAATTCCATCAGATATATCACCAGATGCTAATCAGACAAATGACCAGACGTTCACCAAACATTTGACTACAGGTTCATAAGACATATGACCCCAGGTTCACCAGACACAAGACCAGAAGTTCATCAGACATATGACTAGATGTTCATAAGACATATGCCCAGAAGTTCATTAGACTTTTAACCAAAAGCTCATCAGGTATGTGACCAGCAGTTCATCAGATATGTGACTAGAAGTTCATCAGACACATGACCAGAAATTCATCCCACAAGGGACTAGAAGTTCATCAGACATATGACCAGAAGTTCACCAGACCAGACATAGAAACAAAAGTTCCCACACATATGATCAGAAGTTCATCAGACATATGACCAGAAGTTCATCAGACATATGACTAGAAGTTCATAAGACATAGTGTGATGTGGCCTTACCCAGGTTAACCAGCACATAGCCCTAACCTTCTTTCTATTTGAGTCCAGAAGTTCATCAGATTAATTTTATAACCAGTGTGCCTCTCAATGTTTTTTCTTAGTGTACCCTTTTCTCAAGCTCATCAGTTATGAGACCAGATATGTGACTAGCATAAAACAAAGTTCGAATACAGACACATGACCAGTAAGGCTTTTATATTCACCTGATAATTTTTATATAATGGGTGGATTAGACATATGACAGACATAGAAGTTCATCAGACATACGAACAAAAGTTCCCATATATATGACCAGAAGTTCATCATACATGTGACCAGAAGTTCATCAGACATACGAACAAAAGTTCCCAGACATATGACCAGAAGTTCATCGAGCACAAGACTATAAGTTCATCAGACATGTAATCAAAACTTCATCAGATATATCACCAGATGCTAATCAGACAAATGACCAGATGTTCACCAGACATTTGACTAGAAGTTCATAAGACATATAACTCCAGGTTCACTAGACACAGGACTAGATGTTCATAAGACATATGCCCAGAAGGTCACCAGACATGTGACCAGAAGTTCATCAGACATACAACCAGAGGCTCATCAGTTATGTGACTAAACGTTCATCAGACACATGACCATAAGTTCACCGGACATATGACTAGAAGTTCCCCGGACAAATGACCAGAAGTTCACATAAAACAATGGTCAGATGTTGTCGTGTGGTGAGTATTGGGGCAACTACGATAGTAGTTTTTGCAAGGAATAGCCAATGAGATATTAGGTAGAAGGTCTCTAGAAATTGGCTCGTTAAGAAAGAATAAAGACCTATTTGAAGGGAATGCGAAGGGAATGCGAATGCTTACCACTGGACAGTGTTTTCTAGTTAATTCTGGAAAGAGTTCTGTTTCCCCACGACCTTAGCTTCTGCCCTTAGATCCCGTAACAGAAAAGCCCCCAACCTCATCTGAGTGTAGAAATTTCCCCATATGTAAATATTTAACACCGACAGCACGAGTGATACATTAACAAACTAGATAATTATCACACGATTATTGGGTTTATTAACTAAATATCTACACATATAGGGTTAGTAATGGTTAGAACGTGATGATGGTAAAAGACGATTCACACAAAACACAGAGATGAGATATTAATATTGTAGTTAATTAAATAGTAGTTAATTAAGAATGAGCTTGTGTAAGGCAAAATGATGATGATGTGATATGATACGCGTTACCAAAATGGCGAGTAATCTACACAGTCCATGTACTCTCTAAATGCTTCACCCGGATAGGGTGATTCACATGTATGCATAGAATGTCCCAAGTTGTTATAAGTTATGTCAAGTGGGGTATCCCTAAGTCGAGGACGTTCTGATGAAAACTGTTGTATAATCTCCGGAGGGTACTGGCCAGACTGGATATTTTCACGAAATGTTCTTGATATGTAGACTCATTACCTTGAGTATGTATTCGTAATTCATAAAATATACTTTGGAGTCTGCTTCACAGAATGCACTTAAGAGTGTGTTGCACTTGGTATAAATATGAAATTCAACTTGTTGAGCTCTTTAGCTTGACTTCAGATAGTACGCTTCCGATGGAGCTGAACTTGATATGAGTAATTAAATGTGAGCTTTAGCTTGACTCCTGTAGTAAGCTTTCGCGTGATTTGAACTTGTTATAACTATGAATTGAACGTGTGAGCACGTGATATATGTTGACGAAAAATGCTTCGTCCACTGTTCTTATCGTGGGCGAGAAATATTCCTTTTTTACTGAGGAACGAAGAATGTCCTATGGCGATATCTGCAAACCAAACGTCCGTTTTGATAACTTATTTCTGGTTAGACGTCAGACACGTAGCGTGTAGACTCAGACTTCTGATGGACTTCTTTCCCCTTCGCAAAATCCTTTAAAAACACAATTCACCATAGATATGAATTATTTTATCCACTCTGAATAAATACGTGTATTTAGGCTAGGCGTTTAGGGATTTCTCTTTACACCCCAATGTTGAAAACTGCACTGATCTCTAACGAGCTGTGCAGTAGAATATATCGCTGGTTTAGCCAATGTGTCCGAGATAATCTAACTCCTCCCCTCTTAACAGGCGTGCATATTGCAACCCAGACCTAGGATCTCTCATGTTTCCTGTCAGTCTAACAGTGGGTTGGGCAATTTGCCACCCCCTTTCGTTCGCATGGCCTCTCAGTCTTGGTCAGACCGCTCGGTGTTTGCTGATTGGTCGGCCAGAAAAACTCACTGGTCCGCTAAATGTCACAAAACTCGCTGTCCATTGCCGCCTACATGTAAATTTCCGTCATCCTTTGTAAGACAGCTCTCCGTATGCTCGCCAACGAGTTCCTTTGTTGTGTCGGCTCCATCTGGAAACAAAGGTGGTGTTCCGCGTCATGGGTCTTTAATATCCCACTCCGGCGTCCATTGTATTGCGTGGCCATTGTATCGAGCGCGATGACCGTCGATTGTTTGCACAGCGGCTAGCACTGCATAGAGTACCATGTGGTGTCAGCGCGCATCTAAACAATAGTCCAAGGTGGCATGTCTGACAGTCTTGACATATGGATGCGAGTCATTGGCAATGACTACAACCCACAAAAGCCAGATCCAAACCTCAGAAATGAGGTATGTGAGGAAGGTGGTTGAAGTAACAAGAAGAGACATGGTACGCAACCAGACGATACGTCAAGGCCTTAAATCCCACCCCCTGCAGACCCAAGTAGAACAGTCCCAATTAAGATGGTTTGGCCATGTCTGCAGAATGGGAGAAGATCGGCTACCACGACAAGCATGGGAAACAAAGAGCCAAGGATCCAGACCCACCGGACGACCCAGAGTCCGCTGGGAGGACAGCATTACACAATCTTTGAAGGACCAAGGACTAGAATGGAACCAGGCCAGGAGGAAGACAGCCGATAGGATAGTCTGGCACTCTGTCTTCCAAACCTCTACACCTCACGGTAGAAGAGGAACGACTAAGTAAGTAAGGCATGTCTGACGATTATTTACACAGGGACTAGTTATCAAAGAATGTTTTATTAAGTCCAAGCTGGGGTTTCGCAAGATTAGGATAAACCCAGATGGGTTTAACAAGGTGGGGCAACTGAATCAAAAGACCACCGATGAAAGAACAAATGTAGTCCTTTAGATACCAGATGCGATTAATAAAAAAAGATGAAATAGCAAATGTGGATGAAACAGCACAATGTTTGAGAAAATAAAATAAGAAAGATATAGGAAAAGATTGGGCGCTAAGGCTTTGGCGCTCGTTTATCACAGATGTTCATCAGGTATATGAGCAGAAGTTCATCAGAACACGACCATAATTTCACATGAAAAATGACTAAATGTTCAGCAGACATATGATCAGATCAGAGGTTCCCAACACACAGGAAGTTCATCTGCTGACAAGACACCAAGTTCAACAGATACAGGAAATTAACCAGACATGTCTGTGAATATGTCTTATTCATTATCAGTTTTATCAGGTCAGCGTGTCTCCCTAACCCTTCGTCAAAGTAATACAATTCGTCTGAACAAGCTTCAGTCAGCAATAAAAGGACGTCTCAGGCTCAATAAAGCAATAAAAGAAACCATAAGAGCTGTAACTAAATAAGAACGAACTACGGCCTTCTTAAAGAATAAACCTTCTTGATTAGTTTTATTCTACTGCGTGAATATGAAGGCATGTTTTGGAATATCAAAAGGGGACAACAACAAGTACGCTAATTGCCTAAATGTAAATAATACAGTTAACATAAAATGTCCTGCCAGGTGTTCAAGTAGTCCATGAGTCACTCAGCCTTGATGATACTATATTATAACAATGTAAGACTGTATTAGACATAATATTCAAAACTATCACTACGAAGCTGATAGTCTGGGTCACTCAAATCAAAAAGTTATTAATGAAACTGCTGTCAGGTGTTTGCTACTTTTTTTTAAAATTTAGGATCCTGTAACATTGACTTATTGCCTAAGATCTCGATAAAGAAAGAGCCCCCAACCTCACAAATGAACGATTTTGCCTATGTATAAATACTTAACACAGACAGCACGGGTGAAATCATTAAATAACTGATTAACGATCAACATGGCTATATGTTTCTTGATATTGTGACGAAATGGGTTATAAATTGTGGGCACTTGGATGGAGCTACCATCCCTCCAATTTTTTTCTGATTTTTGGCACGCCAATTTTACTTCTTTTCGTTTTCTGTAGAGATAAGCGGGGTAATTGACTTGTCATTCTTGAATCTGATATGTTAATACCCCTGTTTCTGTAAGTGTGGTAGAAGATAATTGACGCGTTCCGGACTCGTCGTCGCGGACAGCGGCATCATTCTTTAGAGCTCTTTTGACCACGAGTTAGAATCCCGACACTCAGTTTTTGAGGGTGAGCGACAAAAAGTTCCCTAGTCTTTGACAGCCGGGAAACGAGGCACGGGGTTCTGTAACTGTTGCATCATCTTATGCGACAACCCGGGCGTAAGAGTGACTTTGTGTCGCGTACGAGACACCTGCGCTGTTGGAGGGCGGTCACAAAATCTTCCCTGTGTTTTGATGCCAGGGAAAATCTGGGACCCGCACAGCATAATAACCGTCATTCGGTTGCGCAAATTCCTCTTGAAGTTGCGTTTCCAGGGGAATTCTCTGGTTAGTAATTACGATTGTTTTTCAGCATTCCCCGCGCACGTGTTAGCCCATGCTTAAACACCTGTGCGCTATTCTTACTATATATGTAGTCTACTGCTGTCTCTAAATTGCTTCAGTCCTAAAATTCCTGTCGTGAGAAGGTAGAGTCCATGTCCAAGCTTGCCAGCTTATTACCCACATTCAACACCATAACTCATCTATCTTCTCAGACGTCACTCAGACTTGTCTTGTCTCAGACTTCACACAGACTTTTATCTTGTCTTTGGCAGACACGTGAAAACCATGCGTGACAGATATCTTGACGAATCAATGTGTGAGTATGTGAACTTGATAAGCAGATGATTAAAATGCTGCGCCTCCGACGTATACAAACGTGGGTATGGATTTCCTTCCTTGTAACTCAGGAAGTTTGCGATGTTCTACTTACAAATTCTGCTTTCCGGACATAGCCTTTCTAGTTTCTTTCTGATTAGATGCCAAACACTTAATATGTAGACTCAGATTTCTGCAGGCCTGAAGACACAAAGTGGCTTTAAAAGTTTCACATCTAATATCTTTCTTTTTATCGTGCTCACTATTGCTTCTTCATAACTAATCACTGTTTTTAATTCTCATATTTAATGGTATGGCATGAGGTGCACATGATAGTGTTAAATATTGTGAGCACGAGAGTGTGTGCCCATGTCAGTCTGTAGTTATGATCTTCTTCTTCTTCTTCTTCTTCTTCGTTCACCCTCAGATGTCAACTTGAATAAGTTCAAAGAAAGCGGTGGTCAGCCTGAGGCTGTTGATATCTCCGTAGATCTTCTCCAGGAATGGTACTGGTGATGGCCATATGCGTCTTCTCCACTCCTCATATGTTGGGCACCTCTGAAGCAGGTGTTCGGCAGTCATTTTACCAGTGCCACAGTCACACTCATCCGTAGTTCCTATCTTTAATTTGTTGAACAGATGGTATCTCAATCTGTTATGACCAGTGCGAAGTCTGAAGATTACCACTTGTTCACTTCTGCTGAGCTGGTAGTTATGATCTAATAATCTAGATGTAGGTGAAGTAATATAAATGTAAACTACTTTACATGAAGGTTTAAAATTACAGGAAAGGAACAAAATCGACGATTCAACTGGCAAATAAAAAAAAATCGATGATTCAACTGGCAAATAACAGATAAGAGCAATGAAAGAAAAAACCAGAATTACGCACATTTAACAATGAGGCTAACTGCAAAAAGCAATCACAAATAATGAAGAGAAATTATTAATAATTTTTATAAAGTCTACTAACCTCTTTTTTTTCCCCTTCGCGAATTCTTTAAGAACACTTTTAGACTTAATTTCCTCAGGAATTAAATTATAATCCATACTGAAATGAAATTATGGAACAAGCTACGCTCTGGGAATTCCAATTATGCACCGCGAATGTTTGAGAACGTACTGAATGAAGTTGCGCTTCCCGTTACATTACTAATGGCCAATGAGTGACAATTTTTAGGCGGCCCCTATGGCTGCGCCCTCATCCACTAACTCGTCTTCCATCTTGAAATTCCACATCTGAGCTCTTGCTTGCGAGGACAGACCCTGTCAATCTTTAAAAGGTTGGTGGCTCTCGCATCTTCGAATGCATGCCTGATGTCAGGTGATAAGAAAAACCGTGGCTTGTGATTGGTTTGTTTCCACTTTCCAGATTTCTTTGCGCGCTGTCTATCGTCTCACTGTTGTATGGCGGTTCCCTTTATTGTCTCTGCATGCAAACAAATCTAAGCTTCTAACCGCCGTCAAAGGTATACAATCTTGTGACAAGCAATTCTATGTTTATCAATTCCATATGGCTTAGTCTCGCAAGTCCTTTGTTTTCAACCGCTTTTGAGGACATGCTATTGTACCCATATGTGGTGCCACCGGTTTGTTTAAACAGAAGATTATGTAATCAAACGAATTCTCGTTTCGCCTATGTTGCAAAAGCCAACGAGTGACAAGAGTGTTATACGAGACTAGGTTGTATGGATGATAGCGTTACAGGATTGCGCCATGACGGGAAAGCTCAAAGTTAAATTAAATACAAGGTGTGCTTAGGAATTACACAATGATGAGAGAACAAAGACGGGGAGAAATAAAATGAGAACGATGGTGAAAAAGGTAAAAGGCGACAAAAGAATAGGATCACTTCATCACACACATCAACAAAGTCACTCTTACGTTCTCCTGTCTTATGTCACCTTTTACCCTGGGGGATTCTAGACAAGGACTGCCTCGTGATGATATCATAGATTCCCACAATGTTCTATAAGTCGCCAACGCAGTCTTCCCATCTCTTGTTCCAGGAGCAGCCACTTTTGGTCTAGCCATGCCGGACTATCAGGTGTATTGGTATTTATTTTTTATGGTTTTTTTTTAACTTGGTTTTTACCTTCTTTCTTTTTTTTTTTTTTTTTTTTGTTCGTTTGCCCAGGACGAAATCTTTGTGGGGTAACGTATGTTTTTATCTCTTGTCTTTTGTTCTAATAAGATGCATTATCATTTCCCCCCCCCCCCCCCCCCCCCCTCCCCCCCACTTCCCCCACACCCATCGCCTTCCTGCAGTTCTCATTTTCTTACAAACGATGAGAGAAAGGAAAGGCAGACGTGAGACGGGCCTGCGCGCCAAATTGTCCACCCTTTGAAAATAGTGTTCATTCGATTGTTCGTACCTATGTCTCCTTGTCCTTTCTGCATGCGATTAGGGACCTTCCTCTAATTCTTTTTCAGCGGAGGTTCAAGAACAAGGATTGCTAGAGAAACGACAATCTATTATTGTAATAAGCCGTGGAACAACAGATGAGAAGACGCTAGTGATGAACAGGACACACACTGCAGTCCGTCTTGTCACGCTGGGTCCCCGGATCGAAACTAACCACACACACACACAAACGAACAAGGATGGGCAGCAATGGCCAGCTTTTTATGTCCTTTTCTCTCTCCTGCATTCGTCTTATAATCAAAGGGAATCAAGTCTAGCGTAAAAATAAGAATCTTCAACTCAAATGTGTCAAGCCAATGGCTTTGAAACATGGACAACAGTAACAAAAATGACTAGAAAGATACACTTTCATAAATGGGTGCTTGGGCAGAATTGAACGATTGAAATGATATGACTAGGTCACTACGTGGAACTGGTAGGAAAAAAAAACCCAAACACCAGAGGAGCAGGATGGGAGAAGCTGCTTAGCGTTGAAATAGACACTTAAAAAAAAAAAAAAAAAAACGTTCTTGATAGTATTAAAAAAAAAACCAGTCCTTGTTCTGGAATACAACGGGTATGAGAAATAGACGGAGACAAAAACACACACACAAACATGGAGAAGAGAACTGGATATAGACTAGACAGGGATATAGAAGACACAGAAAGACCATAAACGGATGGCACCAAGGCAGGACCGGCTTGTAACGCTTTTCTTGAAGACACGTGCTCCATTCGGAGCCGACAGGTATTTACTGATTTAATGACTCGTTTTACTGGTTCCACATGAAATAAACTGCTGTATGCGGTATCAGCATATCATCATCAACAGATGCCATTTTAACATCGAAGGTGGGCTACAATGGATCTCCAACGTCTTCTGGTTCTTGTCTTGATGATGCGCTCCGATCGATTCTTTACTGTCCATCTCGCGATGTTATCTTCCCACTTATAGCGACGTCTTCCTTTTGTACATCTGCCTTCAAATCTGGCCTTCTATAATGGTCTGCAGCCAGGCGTTATGTTTTTTTTATATGGCCAAAATATTTTAGCTGTCTAATTTTAATCTCCTTCATTAATTCTCTTTTCATTCATATGTTTTCTAGGACCTCTTTATTTGTTTTCTTCCCTTTCCACGAGACGTGTCCCATTCTTCTATATATCCACATCTCAAAGGCCTCAATCATTTCTTCTAATTGCTGGTTTATTGTCCATGTTTCTACACCATACAATAAGGAAGTATATATATATATATATATATATATATATATATATATATATATATATATATATATATATATATATATATATATATATATATATATATATATATATATATAATTTGACTGGCATAGCTAAAACTATATCCATTATGACTTCTCTATGCACGGACTGGGCGTGAGAACAACAGCAGATACCGGCACAGTGTAAATGTGTTTTAAACAGCCTGACAGGAATGTGATCAACTCGATATCACTGTGCTCATGACACTCACTGTTTCTACAAGTGATCGAATGCGCTGACAACAAAAAAAGATTTGGCTTTGAATAGAAATAATATTTGCTAAGCTTATTTACTGATCCTCGTTCTGGGATCGTATTCTTTTGTTTCCCTAACTCTCTCTCTCTCTCTCTCTCTCTCTCTCTCTCTCTCTCTCTCTCTCTCTCTTTCTTTCACTCACGCTCTCTCCACACGTCATTACTGCTTCCACACATGAGCGCCCAGTTCACACTAACGAATGCCTGTTATCAAGACCCATTCAACGTTAAATCTCCACAACGATTTTAAATAATACTCTCTGCAGCTCCTCATTTTACCACAAAAAAAAGGCTATTCACCACCATCATCAATACCCTTCAACTGCCCAAGGAGCACTGGCTTTCAACAAAATCAAGCCCGTTCAGCCTAGACACATGATACGTTGGTTATATTAGGGCACATGTCCACATATAAAAGACCTTGAGGTCTGTTTGAGTGTGTGTGTGTGAATGTTGCTGACAATCGATGGTGGAAATAAGAAACAGGAATACCAGTATACTAAGCCATTACCAGATCCTTTCGAGTGGTCATATTGTCCACACTGAAACCAGTGACAGCGACATTGGATACTTCAATATATGGGTCGTGTCATTTAGCTCACACTGACATCAGTGACAGCGACATTGGGTACTTCAATATACGGGTCGTTTTATTTTGTCCACACTGAAATCAGTGACAGCGACATTGCATGCTTCAATAGATGGGTCGTGTCATTTTGTGCACATTGAATTCAGTGACAGCGACATTAGATACTTCAATATACGGGTCGTCTCATTTTGTCCACACTGAAATCAGTGACATTGGATACTTATACGGGTCATGTCATTTTGTTCACACTGAAATCAGCGACATTACTTCAATACACGCGTCGTGTCATTTTTATTCATTTCTATGTATTTAAAACGTAGTTCCAAAAGGGAAACTAGCAAGAAGACAAAGATGGCTGTACGCCGCTCCATCTAAGTTCCAGTTCTGACTTCTGGATACAAGTCATGACAATGATTACAACCCACAAAAGCCAGCTCCAAACCTCGGAAATGCGGTATCTGAGGAAGGTGGCTGAGGTAACAAGAAGAGACATGGTCCGCAACCAGACGATACATCATGGCCTCAAACCCCAGTCCCTGCATGCCTAGGTCGAACAGTCCCAATTACAATGCTTAGGTCATGTCAGCAGAATAAAAAAAGATCGGCTACCATGACAAATATGGGCAACCAAGAACCAGTGATGCAGACCTCCAGTACGACCGAGAGTTTCCTGCGAGAACATTAGACAATCTCTGAAGGACGGCGGAAACGACTGGAACAAGGCCAGGAGAAAGACCGTCGTTAGGATAGCACGTCCGTCTCTCTCTCTCTCTCTCTCTCTCTCTCTCTCTCTCTCTCTCTCTCTCTCTCTCTCTCTCTCTCTCTCTCTCTCTCTCTCTCTCTCTCTCTCTCTCTCTCTCTCTGGTAAACCACTTCATCCCAGGGCAGAAGAAAAACGACTAATTAGTAAGTAAAACGTAGTTCACATTTTCTATCGCTTCAATTGTTTTTTCATCTATGTTCGACAAAGGCCTTTTCGTTAATCTTTGTCACAGTACAGACGTCATGTCTATTTTGCTTACCCTGCCGTTTATCCTTGTTTTCCTCAGATTCTTCCTCATTTTCTCATAATGGTTAAGAAATAAATACGTACTAAGATATGTTATTTATTATTATTCAGTGACATAAGAGAACTTCGGCTAAGTGCGGAATAAGACCGAGCTACAAGTCTAACCACTGGCTAAACAGGCAGATGATCTAGACTTTGCCGCCTAACCGCTGGCTAACCAGGCAGATGATCTAGACTTTGCCAATACCCTGACTCTTCTGTTCCATAATCATAACCAGATGCAAGGCAAAGTGGAAACACTTGATGAGAGGTCACAGCAAGTGGTTACGCAGTTAAACAGACAACGATTATGAGAGTAAGTGCAGGAAATGGTAAGAAGATTGAACTTAAGAAACACCACTACGAGATGTCAAATCATACATATATTGACAGCAACACAGGCAAAGTCGGAGGGACTGGTAGCTACAGACAACAAAAATATAAATATAAAAGGTAAAGAGTGGTTTTCATTGCACTGGGAAACAAATGGAATTTAAGAGGAATCAAGTGCAGGATTTAAAAACAAAAATATTTAAATATTCAACTCAGATGTCAAGTCAGTCCTACTCAAGTTAGTCAGCGTCCGATTGGCAGAGTGGTTAGAGCGATGGCCTCTCACGGCAAAGGTGCCGGGTTAGAAGCACGGTGACGTCAAGCTTGTCTACCCAGCTGTAAATGGGTACCTGACTTTGCTCTTGAGTTAGAGAAGGAAAAGGCGACGAGATATGGAACTGGTCACCCCACCTCACGGTGCTGGACTAGTATCGTAAAGTCTTTAACACTTCGCTCCCTAGGGCAGTATATATGCTATGGTAATACGCTGGTGCGTTTTATGAACGAGCTTCAAGCAATCGGATGTGTTTCTTGATTTTTTTTTTTTAAATTTATTTTCTTTCTGTTTTTTTTTTTTCGTTTTTTTTTTTTTTCAGGACAAATATCGAGGACAACTGTTGACAGTATTAAAGAGTCCGTCCTTGTTCCTGAATTCTCAGGGACATAGAAGTTAAGGGACGCCGAAACACACGGAGAAAAGAACTGGAGCCTACAGTGAAAGGGATTAAAAGAAGTGAAAGATGACACCGGCGAAGGCCATGCCAAATATAGAGGAAACTTGCTGATGTATTACAAGGCAGTCCTTGTTCTGGAATGCTCATGGAAGTAGGAGCTGGCCTTGGGGGAGCCTATGAAAGATGACACCGGCGAAGGCCATGCCAAATATAGAGGAAACTTGCTGATGTATTACAAGGCAGTCCTTGTTCTGGAATGCTCATGGAAGTAGAGGTTGGAGACTAAAAACAAAAAACACACGTAGAAGAGAAGACAAAGTGAAAGGCATTAAGAAGAAATGAAAAGAAGTGTGAGCTGACAGCACGGGACAGGAAGACTTGGTATAAGTTTGTTGAAGGCCTTTGCTCCTGGGTGAGCTGAAGGGGTGATGATGATGATACGCCTAACCACGTTCTACTACCACACATACATGCCCACACACATCACCATGCCCAACTTCGTAGTTCTCACACTGAACCGAACATTACCGGCGTTAAGTAAACCAAAACAACGGAATCTCTTCTCAAACATGGATAATCGATTTTGTTTAAGAAAACTTGGTTA
This sequence comes from Oreohelix idahoensis, assembly GCA_024509875.1. NCBI lineage: Eukaryota > Metazoa > Mollusca > Gastropoda > Stylommatophora > Oreohelicidae > Oreohelix > Oreohelix idahoensis. The sequence goes on from JAMPIV010019217.1 coordinate 179,054, forward strand.
AAGGGGAAAATAAAGGGGGCAAGTGACAATGGACCCTCAACATCTGTGAACGATTGCACGTGAAGAGATGAATGGATAGCTGACGAACAAGCGAGCACCAGATGGGGTGGGGAAAATACGCTGACGTGCCCAGGGTCTAACACGTGTGAGTACCGACGACACTGTTAACCATTCATTCAACCATCCAATGGTTGTGCTCGTGTGACGTATAGCACTAGTACAGAACAGCGGGAATGTACTACACGGACCTCGTCGCGGCTCTGCAATAGTGCACACAGCAGGGGTCGACAGCCCAGGAAGTTCCTGGAGATCTACTTTAATAACACTGACTATTCTAAAGCAATATATATATATATATATATATATATATATATATATATATATATATATATATATATATATATATATATATATATATATATATATATATATATATATATATATATATATATATATATATATATATATATATATATATATATATATATTATAGACATCTAGGGATCCCCCTGGTGAAACATGTTGAGAACCCAGCAGTGCACACTAAGTTTGGAGGGGTCACTTGAGCCCCAGACGTAACTCTGGCGTTTACTTGGTTGGGTTCATGCAGGAAGACCTCACTACGGACCCCATGATAGGCAGGGGGGAGCTGAGAAGTGGCTCTGTAATTCCTTGGGAGAGCTCAGAACCAGAGCACAGTATTTGAGCTCTGCATAATTGGAGGGCCCCCTTGGATGGCGGGGAATGCACAGTATGCCACAAGCTTCTTCCTCCTAGCTTGGGACCAGATGTGATGATCTTTTAAATGCAAGCCAAGCTGTAGAAACTTGAACTCATGACTTCAACTCAACGAGTTTCGGAATAGCAGAAAAGCCACAGGAAAAGCCTAGATCTACAGTGTAGATAATACCAATGACTTTTCAGCTTGGCACTGGCTGCAAAAGAGCGAGAAGTTTAGCAGCCTCAGTTAAACAACAACAACAACAACTTATGAAACTCGTTACGTTATATTCATTCATTTATTCAATTATTCATCTATTCATTACCCTTTAGCTCCTCAAGGAGCATAGGCGTTCAACAAACATATGCCATCAGTTCAAGGTCTTTCCATGTCTTCCTCAGGTCTTTCCATGTCTTCCTCAGGTCTTTCCATGTCTTCCTCATCTTCCTCACGTCTTTCCATGTCTTCCCGTGTCTTTCCATGTCTTCCTCATCTTCCTCACGTCTTTCCATGTTCTCATGTCTTTCCATGTCTTCCCGTGTCTTTCCATGTCTTCCTCACGTCTTTCCATGTCTTCCCGTGTCTTTCCATGTCTTCCTCACGTCTTTCCATGACTTCATCACGTCTTTCCATGTCTTCTTCATCATTCTACAAGAAATAAGCTGAGTCAGCAGCAGAGATTACTTTCGGCTTTCTACGAGTTGCATCATGAGCCTCCTTACCAGACGACCCTCTTCTGTTTTGGATGATTGCGGGCCTTGCCAAAACGAGGCAAACATGTAATGGAAAAATAAGGAAATTAATTTGAATTATTTTCTTTAAGTCATGTTATATTCCCCGTCGAATAGTTACAAAAAAGCTAATGAGTGTCGCACAACACACAATGCCGTAGAGAAGCGAAGTGTTAGAGATTTCACTATATTGGTCTCAGGTTTTTATGAAGCAGGCTGACGGGTTCCCTTCCTTACTGCCTTTGCCTTCACGAACTCTAGAACAGAGTAAGGTAGCCATGTACCCTTGGCATGCGTACCTCGGGTTAGGAATATTTGCTATATGGTGTATTAGAAACTGGAATGAGTGAAGATCGGTAAGAACGATGGGTTAGGGTTTGTTCAGGTCATTTTCTCATTTTAAGCGTTCTAGTCAGAGACCTGTATAATCAAAACACATTTACATGCAAGCGTTATATTAAGTAATATTGTTGAATTTAGCCTGTCAAATCCTCAACTACCCCCTAACTACAGAACGCCCACCTGCCGCCCCCTTTTCCCTTATCGCCCCCTTGGATCATCCCAATGCCCCCAGGGGGACGGTACCGTCCACTTTAGGAACAACTGCAATATATGGTTTCGAACGCAGTAACTTTTCCTCGTGATGCAAACACGTCAACCACTCTGCCACTCGGCGCTCTGTGTAAAATAACCTATGTATAGAAACAAAAATACACTGCGACCCGATGACCTGACCGTTTTAGACTACACGCTGATAGCTCGAGCTCTAAAGTGATGAAGCCTGTCGACACCATTAGTGCCGGCTGACAACCCGGGGTTTCCGATATCTATCATTGCCATCACACCGTACTTATCTAATAGCGAAATCGTTTTCCTTTGATGGATCCGTCAAGCCAAGTAGCTTTGCAACCGTTCATGTGAGGATCCCTCTTATCTCATCCGTCCCAGAAGACCTTTCTTGGATTCATGGCTGTCGACTGACAAAGCCTTCAGTTGCCATCACGCCTGGTAGCGTTCTTTTGGACAGTAACTCTCTCCACTTTGCTCGGTCTATGGCCGACCCGAAATATTTTGGCCTTGTAAAAAGACGTAACACCTTACTGAAGACAATAATCAATAATAGAAGAAAGGGTTGAAGGCAAACGTGCAAGAGGAATACAGTGCTATAAGTGGGCAGATAACATCAAGAGATGGACAGGAAAGAGTCTATATCAGAATGCACCATCAAGGCAAGAGACAGAAGACGTTGGAGATCCATTGCAGCCAACCATCGATGTAAAGGTAGCACCTGCTGATGTTAATGGCCATCCTTTGTATTGTGTCCCAACTCTGGGCCATGCTTCTAATCTCAGCCTCCACAGTTTCTCTGCCAAGTTGTTTTTTTTTGGTCGGTCTTTTTTTTTTTGGCCTTCCTTCTGCACCACAAAATCTGGCACGGGCTATTCACTTCCTTCCTACAAAACAATTACTGAGATCTGACAAGGGCTACTGAATACACTAATCAACACTAATTATAAATATAACACGATGGACAAAATGGCCACTCCATTCTGGAATGTACGGCAGCGACATCAGTTACTTCCTCTGACGGGTCGTTTCATTATTTTATTATTATTTTTTTTTTCATGCTTTTAACTCCGTTCTCAATTTCTTTCCCTACAGTTTTCGTGTATGTCCCCCATGGCAAAGATCTTGTGGCCGTAACGTAAGTCAATGTCTTTGTCGTTTAAGACTTACGCTAACCAACTTTCCTTTATCACGTAGTTTATCGGTCTTACTGCGGTACTCTAGTATGTCTTAAAAGATACACGAATTTACTGAGAATCTTATTTGTGTGAAAAGCTGAATTTAAACTGGATAGAGGACGACAAGGATATAAGTTGGAAAGCAACAGCAACAGATGGAAATCAAAAGTGATATAAAGAATGTATATCAAGTATGAGAGAGATTGAGGTCAGACGTGAACATTTTGTCAGAGAATGTCTATCAAGCTAAGAGATAGACTGAGGTCAGACGAGACCATTCTGTCACATAATATCTATAAAGTTAGGAGAGATTGAGGTCAGACGTGTTCTTGTTTGTGTATCTGTCAGTCAAGATGTCCGACACAGTTTGTAATTCGAGATTTTGGAGTTTTTTCCCGCTTTACTGCAATTTTTCGCAAGTGATTGACTTGGTACGAGCCATTGGGTTCATGTGAGGAGACTTCCCCCATGTTTTGTGCTACATGCAATGTCTGCATGTTGCGTATATACCTGAATGAGGGCATGATTTTGGAATGTTCAGCTAACGACACTGTCAGCCATCTTGTCATGTCAGAAAATTCTGTTCACAAAAAGATTACGTGTACTTTCTTCACATGCTTTACTATAATGGCGTCATCAACAAATGTCTTCACTTCGTATAAAGCATGTAGTCTTGGTTGACAATCCACCTAAGAGAAGGACAACTTCACACAAACCCAGGTAGGAAAGACTCGTTAGTCCAGAAAGATAGCTCTCATAGGAGAGACAACTCTGATGTAAAACAACTGCTGCCTTGTAGGAAGGTCACGGAAAACCGGAGGCTAGGGAAGCAGTCCCGAACAAATGCATGCTGAAGACGGATGCACTGGGCCGCAAGGCGCACAACATAGTGCAACGCAAACCGCCATGAGATGACAGACACAGATATGACTCAACGAGATAGTGCTCGACCCAAGGAGTCCCGCCAGGTGGGAAGAGTGCCGGACTCCCTGCCTCGAAGGGGTCCACCCAAGGCTACTGGTGGTCACTTATCTCTGCATCGTGCAGCCAGGGCGCAGAATATTAGAGAAAATGAGACTGGACAAAACACCCAGGAAAGAACACTAAATATACTCCAATGGAATGCAGAAGGTGTCCTAAGGAAGAAACTACCGCTCACAAAAAAACTACATGATGAGCAAATTGATATAGCCTGCATACAGGAAACACACCTAAATACAAACCACAGATTTTCTGTAAGAGGATATGAAACCCTCCGGCTTGATAGAGAGGGACAGGACATAAGGGAGGAGTACTCATGTTAATCAGAAATTCCTTGCCTAGCAGAGAACTTTCTGTTGCTACAAACGGTCAGGCGGAAATTATAGGAGCTGATATCACGATAGATGATCAGACCGTTAGAGTATACAACCTATATGCCCCCCCCAGATAAAGATCTTTCATTAGCCACAATGGAGATTAGGCGCACCAACTGCCTAGTTGTTGGTGATTTCAACAGCCATTCAGAAAGGTGGGGTTACACAAAGGCTGATACCCGTGGCATTGAGGTAGAGGACTGGGAGATTGACTCAAATCTACAACTCATCAATAGAGCAGATGATACACCCAGCTTCTACTCAAGAAGATGGCAATCGACCTCGACACCCGACCTTGCCTTCTCAACAGGAGACATCAACCATAAGATCGAACGCTTTGTGCTCAACCAATTGGCGGGCAGTGACCACAAACCGATCAAAATAATGATCAATATGGAACATACACTCCACCTCCATAAACCATTACCCCGCTGGAACTACAAAAAGGCCAACTGGAACAAGTTCTCAGCACTGACTGATGAATACTGTGGTTCCATAAACACCCAAAACAAAAGAATTGGAGAAATAGTTGACGGATTTAACAAAGCAGTTCTGAAAGCTGCCCTGGAATCAATACCAAGAGGGGCGAGGAAAGATTATAAGCCGTACTGGACAGAAGAACTCAATGAACTGGAAGAACAGGTAACAGAGGCCAGAGATGTAGCAGAACAGGTCAAAACAGTTGAGGCAAACATCGCCTACAAAGCTATCTCTGCAAAATACAGGAAAATGTTAAACTGTTCAGCCAAAAATAGTTGGATCAAAACAACAGAAAGTCTTAACCTCGACAAAGATGGAAGAAAATTATGGAGGCTCGCCAAAGTCTTAAATAATGAGGAATGCAAAAATAAGGAAATAGCCCTACAACAAAATGAAAAAATACTCACAAAGAAAGAGGCAGCTAATGTTTTTGCTCAAAAATTCTCACTTGAGAGCCAGATAAATATTCCACTGGACAGAAAACAGGAAATTTCCAAAGAGCAAGAAATTTACCAAAATATACCAACTGTTCCAGAAGAGCATATGACAACAAACCTCACCATGAGAGAGCTAGAGGCAGCCATCGTATCCCTTAAGCAAAGAAAGTCACCTGGAAAAGACAGGGTAACAAATGACATGCTTAAAGAGCTAGGGCCTAAGGCCAAGAAAGTACTCCTCAAGATTATGAACTATAGCTGGAAGCGTGGAATAGTACCACAAGCCTGGAAAGAAGCAATACTAGTTCCAATCCCCAAAAAGGACAAAGACTGAATGGACCCCAACAGCTACAGACCCATCAGCCTTCTAAGCTGCACGGGAAAGCTTATGGAGAGAATGATCAATACCAGATTAAGCTGGCACCTCGAAGAAAAAACAAATTTTACTGCACCAACAGGCAGGCTTCAGGCAACATAGGTCTACAGAGGACCAAGTCACCTACATTGCACAGGAAATCGAAGATGCTTTCCAAGAAAGAAAGCACACTTTAGCAGTCTGGGTAGATATGGAGAAAGCATTTGATAAAGTTTGGAAAGATGGGCTAAGAGTTAAAATGCTTAAATATGGAGTCTGTGGAAGAATGTATAACTGGATCAGCAACTATCTAACAAACAGAACAGCTAGAGTGCAGGTGCACGGGCAGTTAAGCAAAAAGACTACAATGGAACATGGAGTTCCACAGGGTGGGGTCCTTTCCCCAACACTCTTCCTCATATATATAAATGATATAACAGAAAACATCCACAAGAATGTCCACAACTCCCTCTACGCTGATGACCTGGCCATGTGGACTTCAGAACAATACATCTCCACAGCAAGAGTGCGCATGCAGGATTCACTGCTAGCCCTTGAAAGTTGGTCCAAAAAGTGGTTGCTCAAAATAAATGAACAAAAAACTACACACACTATTTTTACCTTGTCAAATAAACCACAGCAAGCAAAGCTGCAATTAAATGGACAGGCAGTACGAGGAGATGAAACACCAACATACTTAGGAATCACACTAGACCGCCGAATGACATGGAAATCACAGATTAACAAAATACAGCTAAGGGCAAAACTTCGCATGGCCATCATGAAAAGTTAGCAGGTACCACATGGGGTGCTGATGAGAATATCCTCAAAAAGCTGTACACAGGCAGAGTCAGACCTGCTATGGAATATGGCATCACAGCTTGGTCGACGGCAGCAAAGTCAAATTTTGACAGAGTAAACAGACTCCAAAACCAAGCAGCACGTATTATAACAGGGGCCCTAAAGTCTACACAAATCAACCATATGGAAAACATCACAGGGCTACAGTCAATGGAGGATAGACGTGACAGCAGAGTCTTAAAACAAGCTGAAAAATTTAAGAGGCTCGAAGGACACCCCATGTACCAAAGAATGAATAGGCTAGGAAGAGGCAGGCTCAAGCGAACTAACTTTGTCGCCCAAGCAAAAGAAAAAATTAACAATAATACCATCTAGCTAGCTCAGTTGCAAAGAAAATCCCAACAAGCTCAACTATCCCACTGTGGAAAATAAGATGCTTTCCTGAGTTAAAATCTGATATTCCAGGCATTGAAGGTAAGGGAACACAGACAGAAACACAAAGAAAGTGTATAGCAACCAAGTATATTGACCAAAGATTTCCAGCGAAGCTTTGGACACATGCATATACTGATGGTTCGGCAACAAATGCAGTTGAAAATGGGGGTGCCGGCATCCTCATAAAATTAAAGAATAGAATTCACTCTATGGCAATTGCCACTGGAAAATACTGCAACAACTTCTGTGCTGAAGCAGAAGCCCTGAAACAGGCAGCTGAAACTCTTATTGAATGCAAAGCACAGGCAGAAAAACAGATAGTAATCTTTTCAGATGCCCTCTCAATAATATCAGCGCTGAAGAGCCACCAAACTAAAGGATTGAAAGATCTGATAATCTCCCTTGAAAGACTGGCCGAATGCTTCAAGAAGTGCACTATCCAGTGGATACCAGCCCATTGCAACATACCAGGAAATGAAGAGGCAGATAGACTTGCTAAAGAAGGAGGTGCCTTACAGCAAAATGATATAGAGACAACTTACGCAACGGCAAAGACCACTATAAAGGCTACATTCAAGTCCAAATGGGAAAGAGAGCACCCGGGACATTTGAAAAATGACGCATATCATCAACTATCCAGAAAAGAACAGGTCATCATTTTTCGACTGCGCACTGGGCACAACAGATTGAGATACCATCTGTACCACAAATACAAAATTGATGCAACAGATCTCTGCACCTGCGGTACCAGCCCGATGACAGTCGAACACCTGCTGCAGTACTGCCCAACCTACAGTAATGAACGGGGTAGCATATGGCAACAACCTACTTCTGTCAACGAAAAACTGTTTGGAGATGTCGGGAACCTTGAGTTGACTGCTGCCTTTATTAGAGTCATAAATGTGGAAGTCTGAAGGCGAACGAGGAAGAAGAAGAAGAAGAAGAACATTTTGTCAGGGAATGTCTATCAAGTTAGAAGAGAGATTGAGGTCAGATGTGAACATTTTGTTAGAGGTTGCCTATCAAGTTAGGACAGAAATTGAGGTCAGACATGAACATTCTGTCAGAGAATATCTATAAAGTTATGAGAGATTGAGGTCAGACGAGAACCTTCTGTTAGAGAACATCTATCAAGTTATGACAGATGGAGGTCGGACACGAAAAGTCTCTAGGAAAATATCTATCAAGATATGACAGAGATAGAGACCAGACGTGAACTGTTTGTCAGAGAATGTCTTAATGCAGATATCTACTGCAGACGATATTCGATGAGAGAACCAGGTAATAAAATGTAGTTGTACTTTTCTGTTTCTAATAATTATCTCTCTCTTTCTCTCACTCATAAACATACATACACATACATACATATACATACACATTCACGCTCTTTCTGTTGTACTTTCAGTTATCTTTCTTTCCATCACCTCGTTTAATCTTCGTCCTTATCTATAGTGAACGACCTCTAACTTAAACTGATCTTTTCTTGTTCTCCACTGGTACATTTTCTTACAAAGACTTGTTGTACGCTGTCGGCAACACTCCATTAACTCCATTCTAAAAGATCAACTGAAATTTGCGATGTCTCTCTTTTTAATGGCTGTGACAGAATACTCTTCTAAGTTTCCATATCCTCCCTATGATTTCCTTTACATGGCTGCTTCTGTTACCTCCTCACATTGTCTTCGAATCTTTGTATTGGTGTGCGGATCGCGCTCTGACGAGAATAATGTGATTTATATAATAGATTCGGTTGTGCTCTCTCTCTCTCTCTCTCTCTCTCTCTCTCTCTCTGTGTAAAAATATTTTTATCGTTATAAGCGATCTGGTGGGGAAACAAATTCGTTTTGCTGTTTTATTAAGATGATGAATTATGTTATTTTTTTCTTGTCCGCTTATATTTTGTTTTAAATATACCAGGGTCTGGTAATCTTTTTGCAGTAAATGGAAAGTTCAGAAACTGGGCTCGTATCAGCCATTCAGTAATAAGTTTTTTTTTTTTTTTCAGTTTCCCCAGTGTGCTGGGAGTTGTACTAAACGATAATTCCAGCTAAGAACCAACCAGAAATTAAATTACGGTATGGTCTTACAAAAATGAAAATAAAATAAATTAAAAACAAAATGAAACGTATTAGACTGCCTGAAGGTTGATAAAACATGCCAAGTGGCCAGAATCCGGTTCATTAAACACTTCATCTACTTCTGGTTTCCGGTAGTGGCGGCAGACATTTTGACCATGTGACCCAAATCAGGGAGTTTTTCTATTATGTTTATGTTTTCTACTTAATTCTCACTTTCTTTCTTTTCTGTCTTTGTTTGTCTGTACCTGACGAAGGCCTTGTACGTAGTTTGTTTTTCTTGTCTTTTCTCCTAATAAGACGTACAGCTTAAAATGTTTTTTTTTCCTCCACTCTACCGTTCATGAAACACGCCAAGTTTCCAGAATCTGGTTCGTAAAACATGCCAAGTCGCCATAATCCGGATCATAAAAAACGCCAAACGCCAGAATCCAGTTAATAAAACACGCCAAGTCGCCAGCATCCAGTTAATAAAACACGCCGAGTAGCCAGCATTTGGTTCATAAAACACGCCGAGTCGCCAGAATCCAGTTCATAAAACACGCCAGGTTGCCAGAATCCAGTTCATAAAACACCGATGTTGGAGGCAGGTCGCACTTAACGATAAGGAACACAGCCTCCTACCTTAAGGTACCGGACACTGTACAGTGAGCGGTATCTAGGTACTACTCACTGTGCAGTGAATCTTACCTGCTAGGTAGGAAGCACTGAACTTGGGTAGGAATGACTTAACATTTTAAAGGTAAAAAAAAATTGGAAGGCCGTATATAAATATAATTAATGCTGTATTGTATGTATTGAGAAATGGATGTGCCAGGAAAACCAAGGCAATAACACTTGATAATTGCGTTTTTTTTTCTATTAGGCAGCGTATAAATTTATTTATAAATTATATTAATAAAGTAAAACTGGATAGATGACATTCCTTCGAAACATAGATCTGACCAACGAAAATCAGTATACGTCTAATCTGTTAAAAATATGTATATTTCTTATTTAGTAACTACTATTACCAAAAGAGCATTAAAAACTATTTGTTACCTTAATATAATCCCAACTAACATAATTACCGATGTATGTTACGTCGGTCGGTCTCACTTAAAATAGTAACTCGCGCCAGAAAAAAAGTGCGCAACGCATGGTGTACAACCTGCGCGGCGTGAGTGTTATATAAAACAAATACTTTGGTTTTATTATTATTATTTTGTTTTATTCTTTCACGAAATTAGTAGCGCTCGACAAAGAAAAGTGTGTTAAAATTGGTGTGCATGAGTCCTCACCCGATGTACAAATCATGAAAATTTGAAAGTTTTTGTTAAAACCACTTATTATCAGGGAACACGCTTTGATAACAATCCACGCATTTTCACACGAAATGTTGTCATCAAAGAACTTTTAAATTGAATCTAAAATAACATAATTCTCGCCGTGTGTACGTTGGTCACAGCTGAGAAATGCAACCGTGTTGAAAAATTGTATTGTTTCCATTATATATAATTTTCTCTCCCGAAAATAGTTACAATCAAACAAAGAAAAGCGTTCAAATGATGATATTCATGAACAGTTTGATTACACTGTATAATGGAAAGAAACCAAAAACACTAAAAATGTACTTCTATCTGCTCACCCGGAAACGGAAACAGCACACTATAATTAAAAACCCGTCAAGTTTGACGGGTTATTGCTAGTAAGTCAAATAATTTATGACGTCATCTGCTCGCATCGTGAAATAAACCTCTTTGGCCAGAATGTATTTAATCGTGGTGCGGGCAACGACAGAAAAATATTTTTTCGTCCGTAATAAGTTTAATTGTAATCGAGTTCAAGTTTTTGTAGATAAGTAGCTGTTTTGAATTACAAGCACATTAAAAAAAAACCCATGAATCTTTACGAAAGTTTTTAAAAGAGTTATATTTGGTTTAATGTTGACAATTTTCATTCTGATTTTCAGTGATCTTTATATTTATTGTTTCATGAAGTTTCACTTATACAAATCAGCTGAGTTTACTTAATGAAAATATACAATACAATACAAAACAATATTAATTTGTAAACTAAAATAAATAATAGCTTTGTTAACATTTCAAAATAGATATATTTCTCACTTTATTAGAAGGTTACATATACCAGTAAAACCAAGGCAATAATACATGATAAATGCGTTTTTTTCTACTTGGTAAAGCATCTGCTGGGTATAAATAAAGAGTCTTAATAGAGTTTTATTGCGAATCTTATCTCAACTTGCCTGCTGGTGTGAGACATTTATGAGTGTTAACGTGAAGCATCCACGGTAATGGGCTGTTATGATGCAACAATTCTTAGCGAAGAAGTCTACAATCCTTTCTATTATCACGTATAACCTAATTAACATGCAGAGTATGGCAAAATCCCACAGCGAGCTGTAACGTTTAACCGCGGCTTTGTAGGGAAGTTCAAAGAAGATATGAGAACTATTGAACTCTAAAAGAAAGTTGAATGTAAAATTTAAAGTAATTGCCAACACATTTCAAATTCCGAGAAGAACTCTATTCGCGATCAGAAGCAACTGAAACTTTCCTACATTATGTAAAAATAAACTTACTTTAAAATGAAAGTGGTTAACTCCTAAAACAGCTTTGCATAATGAATTATACATAATGATGAGTACAACTTGTTTTTAATTTGTCTGCACTCAGTACTGTATAAATTGCATGCATGTTTAAAAATCACTGACCAATTCAATTAAGTGCATGTCATAGCGCTTTCATTCATTCACATTTTCATATATAACAGTATGTTATCTTCATAAATAAATTATTTAATGTAAAACCAGTTACGGTAGTCATGTCTCAAATTAGCTCGTCGAAATGTGGTTTTTGAACACGAAAACCAAGGTTTAACTTCAGCCACTCATGACATTTCGTCTCAGTAAGATGCCTATTAATAATTAAATGAAGATTATTTCATGTCTTTTCCTTAACTGAGACTGTCTGTTTGTATACACATCGTGATATAACAACGAAGATCTTTCGTACATATTTGTTTTAGTATAACAATTATACGAAAATAAGAATCTTCAACTCAAATGTCAAGTCAGTCCTATTGTATGGCTCTGAGACATGGAGAACAACAAAAATAACAACCAAAAAGCTACAGACTTTTATAAACGGGTGCTTGCGTAGAATAGAAGGACTGAAATGGTATGACAAAGTCACAAATGTGGAATTGATGACAAGAACCAGACAAGTGCCAGTGGTACAAGAGTTGAGAAGAAGACGCTGGCGATGGATAGGACACACATTGAGGAAACCTGTTGATAGCATTACAAGGCAGTCCTTGTTCTGGAATACACAGGGAAAGAGAGGCAGAGGTAGACCAAAAAACAAATGGAGAAGAGAACTGGAAAAAGAGGTGAAAATGATGAGGAAAACATAGAAATAACTTGAGCAGATGGCACAGTACAGGAAGACTTGGCATGTGTTTGTTGAAGGTCTATGCTCCTTGGGGAGCTAAAGGGTGTTGATTGATTGATTGATAACAATTATAATTAATAAAAATTCAGAGGTATAATTATATGCAATTTTATTTATCTATAAATTTATTGAGCGTCCGATTGAAAGAGTGGTTAGAGCACTGGTCTCTCGCGGCAAATGTGCCGGGTTCAGTTCACGGTATCGACACGCTCCAGTCTACCCAGCTGTAACTGGGTACCTGCCTTTGCTCGTGAGTTAGGGAAGGAAAAGGCAGCGAGGGAGGGAACTGGTCATCTCACCTCTCGATGCTGGACCTAGTATAGTGAAATCTGTAAACACTTCACTCCACTACGGCAGTTTCTGCTATTGGACCACCTTTACCTTATATTGATTATTCACTGCCCAAATTATGATCCCATTACACGCACCATACAGCACCATACCGATACCTGTTTGGAATGAACACTGAAATAATAATTTCCCACAATATTTTTAGACGAAATTAGAAAAAATTTCATAAAGTTTGTTTACACACTATAAATGAATACCATATAAAGTAAACATAAAAACATCTTTACTCTTTATCTCTCCAGTATTTTGCCCTTTAAAGGAAGGAAAGGTGGAAATATCTGCCTAATGGATTATAATAACTACAACGCAGTGCTATATACCAATTTTTTTTTTTCAGGCAAGAATTACTGTGCTTCGTGCCTAAGTTAAGTGTCTGTTACCTAGGTAGGAATCACTTGTCCAGTGTTTCCTACCTGACGGTAGCATGCACTGTACAGTGCATGTTGCCGGTTCAGTGCTTCCTGCCTCCTACACTGAACGATCAAGTATAATCAAAACCTTGGTATATTATCGCGGACTGGATGGGTGTATGTTGACAGAATACAACGCGGGGACATGGGGTAAGTGCGAGATTCCTGAAAAAATGGACTAAAAGACATAATCTGCGACAGTTTCTGCAGCATTAATTGAATATACAACACGACACATTTTTAGTGCGGCAAGTTCATGTCTAAACACAACAATAAAAACTGATAGAAGGGCCACAGAATTATATTTGATGAATAAGGTGGATATGATCTGACAGAGAAGATGGGAGCATTCAATCATCTGTACAAATACTGCGTCTGGCATTACGTCTCACGTGTGCAATTTTTCTGGCAGAAAGAGAGTTCACAAAGGCGAAACTGTGAAGTAGAGAGCCGGTTATTAAAAGTGTAAAAGAGGACAAAATTTAAAAAAATATATATGAAGGAGATTATAAAAGATAAAGACGGTCCAGATTTATGTTCAAGACAGACATCGATTCCGTGACGTCACACCAAGGATCAATATAAATCACACAAGTTTATTAGCTCATGTGGATGTCTCGCGATTACGGTGTGTTTACTTACGTGTAAGAAACAAACAGATCACGAGGAAGAAAATTATATTGACAGGGCCATTAAAGGAACGGAAGAAATGGCAGCAGGGGCGGACTGACAGTGAGCTGGGGTCCCGGGCAATAAGGGACTGTTTACTTGACCATTGATTACGTTAGATGGAGATTTAGTGAAAGTGTGCCCCCGCATCTCAGTCCGACAATGAATAGGAGTGAAAAGGAGGAGTATAAGAACACATGCAACTTCTGGGAGAATTGAGGGAGAAAACGTATGGCGATGACAGAATACTGCTGAGTTGGATGTGTATCCTTTCACTCCATTCTGTTACTTGTGCGTCCAGTGTTTTCCTTCTTTCTAAGAGTGCCTGGCACAAATCCATTTTCGTTTATTACTTAATGAAACAGACCGCCGGTTTTCTGATAGAAAAAAAGATGTGGATATACCAGATCGAACGAAAAAGAAGAAACACACAATGAGGTCTGCGGGTACATATGTCAAGTGAGGTTGGCAGGGTGGGCGTGGGCTATAATTCTAATATCCTATATACTAACTGTCTAAGTGAAAAGTCTTGTAAAGAACAGTGAAAATGTCCAGGCAGCGTTTTAGGAAAATACAGAAATTGCGTGCATTGTACCGCGAAGTCTAAATTGAACACCTATTACAAGAGTAAGGTAAAGGATCCCGTTACACGCCCATTGAGGCATATTGCGAATATGGTGTTAGGCCCATATTTTCTTGACCATCGGCACACTAGGGGTGATGTGGTCAGCATCACGCCAGCCGCCTTAACCTTCCCAGAAGTTGCTCTGGTACCCAGTTGGGGTACAAGAGTACGCAAGCCTTTTAAGTTTTTTAGTGGAACATTGACCATAAGTCGTGATGTTTTTGTTTTTTTAAATAAAATGTTTCCTCTCGTTTTGGCGAGGCGCGTCCCATTCAACCTAGTCGGTTATATTAGGGCGCGTGCCCAAATATAAAAGACCTTTAGGTCTGATAAGAAGATAAGTCGTGATAAGTCTGATTACAAAATAAAGTTGACATTGAATGGAAACTTATGAAATGACCACACGAGAATTAGTACCCTCACCAGGTCATGAGAGCCGCGGTAGCACAGTGGTTAGTGCACTGGCTTCCTCGCTCGGTGGTCCATGGTTCAATCCCCAGTTGAGGTGGGATTTTTTAGTCCGCACACGGCTCCGGGATCAACCCAGCCTCATCAATTGGGCGCCAGAGCAACCCTGGGAAGGTTAAGGCGGCCGGCGTGATGCTGACAATCACCCCTAGTGTGCCGATGGTGTCAAGAAAGTATGGGCCTAACACCATATTCCCAATATGCCTCAATGGGCGTGTAACTGGATCCTTTACTTTTACCTTAACAGGTCATGCAACAGAAATAGCACAACATAATTCTCCCCCCCCCCCCCCCCAAATTCCTTTTTTCCCCTTCATGTTTTGGCGGGCTACTTGCTCGCTTAGGAAAGAACAAACAGTATTCCGTGTGACGATACATAGGGGGGGGGGGGGAAGGGGGCGTGGCAATGATGAATCGGAGATGTTGTTCGATTTCTCTGAGGGGTTCCTCATTTGATTTGCTGGCTGTCCCGTGTATCCGCTGGAAGTTTCTTGTACCTTTACCGCGAGAGGCATGCGATCTAACCACTCTGCCAATCGGACGCTCAGAACAGACAGAGGCATACTTCGACAACACTGACCATACGGCATAGGAAGAGTTGAAGACAGAGCTGTATCAAAATATCAAAAGAACGTAGGAAATAGACAGATATAACCACCATCGTCGGCCATCATGGTAGTCAGTGAGTTCATTAATAAAGATGAATGAATGAAGTTGAATAAATGAAGTTGAATGAATGTTTGACACATCTGACCTTTTTTTGACATTTTCTCATAACTAGGTTGGTCGGTTATGGCTCTCTCTCTCTCTCTCTCTCTCTCTCTCTAATGGCGCTCTCTCTGGCAAACCTCTACACCACAGGATAGAAGAAGAACGACTAAGTAGTAAGTAAATAAGTAGGTCGGTTGGTGAATGAATGATACTTCTGACCTTTCTGTGGTTTATTTTCTCATAACTAGGTTAAGTTAATGAATGTATGACATCTGATCTTTATGTTGTGTATTTTCTATAACTAGGTCGGTCGGTAAATTAATGACGCATCTGATATTTCTGTGGGTTATTTCTTCATAATTAGGTCAGTGAATGAATGAAACTAAATGAATGAAACTGAATGAACAAAACTGAATGAATGAAACTGAATGAATGAAACTAAATGAATGAAACTGAATGAATGCAACTGAATGAATGAAACTAAATGAATGAAACTGAATGAATGAAACTAAATGAATGAAACTAAATGAACAAAACTGAATGAATGAAACTAAATGAATGAAACTAAATGAACAAAACTGAATGAATGAAACTGAATGAATGAAACTGAATGAATGAAACTAAATGAAAGAAACTAAATGAATGAAACTGAATGAACAAAACTGAATGAATGAAACTGAATGAATGAAACTGAATGAATGAAACTAAATGAATGAAACTAAATGAACAAAACTGAATGAATGAAACTAAATGAATGAAACTAAATGAACAAAACTGAATGAATGAAACTGAATGAATGCAACTGAATGAATGAAACTAAATGAAAGAAACTAAATGAATGAAACTGAATGAACAAAACTGAATGAATGAAACTGAATGAATGAAACTGAATGAATGAAACTAAATGAATGAAAATAAAAGAATGAAACTGAATGAATGAAACTAAATGAATGTACGATACATCTGAATGAAACTAAACGAATGTACGATACATCTGAGTGAAACTAAATGAATGTACGATACATCTGATCTTTCTGTTGAGTATTTTCTCACAACTAGCTCGGTCAGTGAATGACTGACACATCCGTCATTTCTGTACTTTATTTTCTCATAACTAGGTCAGTGACTGTTAAGAAAACTGCGCAATGTCTCGAGTTCTATTTTTCAACAAAAATTTAAAAAAAAAAAAAAAAAAAAATCAGGTCGCGACCATAGCTTTATTTTATCTCCAACAGGCCAGTAAACCTTGACACGTTTCAGGAATTATTATCTTCCAAATGGCCAGTAAACAATTATAAACTTCGCCTCCCTTATGTATAATTTGTAAGGTTAGGTCAGAGAATTTTAAGTTATTAGTAGTCTCCACTGATTCCATATAAATACGCAAAAGATCGCACACACAAAATAAACAGCTAAAAGATTTGAAAAAAGAAGCTACTTGTCGTAAATTTATTTTGAGAGAAAAGAGTCTTAGAAATAGTGGTCCGGTTTAGAGTGGAAAATGATGATGGAAAGCTCAGTGATAGAAAATGTAGAGATTTAATAGTTGCTTCACAGCGTGCTGGAGGAGAGTAAAGACAGACTTATTTACGACAAATCGTTTCTCTCAATCTTCTCTTTCACTCTCCTGGTCAAACAATTATTTGCCAGTTTTCCAGACCCGCATCTGCGCGCACACCGATTTGGTGTTTTCAAACACACAGACGACGTAGATACAAACTATATTAAACGAATAGGGGAAAAGTTGGGCTTTGGGTACATCCAACACACAGAACTAAATGAGTTTATGTGATTTTATTCACTTTAAACATCAATCACTAACAAATATCAGGTATTACATAAATTATCATAAGTACACAAATGCAAATAACAAGTTTGGGAGGGGTGAAGAAGATTGGTATCGACTAAGCCCTTCCCGCTTATTAGACAAAGATAAACCCAGTCCAGAGATAGATAATATCAGGAACACGGGTACGTTAACCTAACAGTAAAGTTAATTACTCTGAAAAGAGGTGTTACCAAATTAGGTATAGGTGGTAGAAAGAAATCCTGTTCTTCCCAATTGTTCTTCCCTTTACTAAGCAAATGAAAAGGACGGGGTTTTAAACATAGTTAACAAATTATCAACTATCCCACTTAAAGGAACAATGTAGGGTATACAGAAAATATATATATTACCAGGTAAGCAAGTTAACAAAATGGTTACACAAAAGAATTAATTTCCTGTCATTCATACACTCTGTGCGGATCCACACTCATATACACCACACACTTACCGAGTTGCAGCATCAGTCACTCCATAGAATGATAAACACACTGATTAAACTCTTGACACGTGTAACTGTCTAGCACTTCTATGCCCTGCCCCAGATATTGTGAGTTTTTACTGAGAGCAAATATTCCCGCTTATCGCCGGACTTGAAGTTCTAAGAGTTCTTGTGGTTTATTATAAAGAAACGAGTCTATGGGATGGCACTGACACAGTTCGACACAGGGGTGAAAATGAAGTGGTCTCTTTTAATCCTCCGCTATGGTAAAATTCATTCAATGCGTGATGATAGTTTTATTAAATCCAATTGAGGAAAAACTAGGCTCAGTCACAGTCAGGAAAATATGTACTCTCTCACAGTAAACAGTAAATATAATATCGCTACTGGCGATGATTACCTTCCAGTTTATCTTACAGGTTTGTAAGGGTAATTTGATGATTGTTCTTTAAAATGTTCTTGGGTGGGCTTTATTTCATTTAATTCTGACAGCTAGGTCGCAAAAGGACCGCCACAAGATTATATTTAAAAGAAATGTTTCTTCAATATGACTGGAAGTTTATAGGATGATTTCTTTATTTCTTTCTTTATTTAGCTGGGACCGCAGGTTACGATCACTCTGTGTGAAAGAAAAAAGACATGTAACATACCGAAAAATCAAGCGCGATAAATTCCCCGTTAAGCCTATAATACACTCGAGTATTTAATTATGTATTTAATAAACACTGCGCGAATTCTAGTGGTTAAAAACACACATCTATAAAACTAGGACTTAACTGAATTTATTAATTATAAATTCCTTCGCGACTTTAAAAGTTAATTTAAGCATCTATTATCTTTTGAAATAATATAATATATAGATCATTATATTTACAACTGGAACTATTGAGATGGTTTAATTTAATAGATTTAAATTAACACAAAATCCATTGAAATAGAATGACTGAACTAGACCACTGATCACTTTACACAATATATATTACCGCTTTGCACAGAATAGAAATCACTGCAAATATATATATAAAATCCCGGGGAAAATCTAACACAAGATTTCAATAAAGCTAGTGCTTCTGTAAAGGTCTGGCCAGCGAGTGATAAAATGTCTATTCTTCATGGCCTATTTATCTAAAATGGAATGTAAGTTGAGTGGGACATGATAAACTTGACAGCTTATTTGATCTCATGAACTTTTGGGGATCTGACCGCCAAATCAAGGGAAGAAGCCGCCCCCTGGTCTTCGTATCTCTGTTCGCTGCTGCCCGTTTCGGCTTTCCCCGTTCGCTCGGTTCTGCGATTGACACCGAGACGCAAAAATAGCGGCAAGCAACTGCGTCTCGTATCAGGGACCACTACTGTCTTTGATAGCGCCGATAGTCTCCCCTGAAATCCCTCAGTCTGTCTCTTTGATCGTGGTCGCTCTATCTGTTTGATTCTGGCGACGCCCCCACTGGCCAAGTTAATTAAAATAACTGCCTATGATTGTTCAAGAGATGTTAGTGGGCGTGATTTAATCTCTCCTTAAATCAATGCGATGACCAGAATGAACGATAGGTAAACTTTCCGCATATCAATCAGCAAACGTGTTTACCCTCTGTGTGAAACAGTTGCATAGCTAATGAATCCACGTGAAAGAAGTCCCGTTTTTACAAGAAGTTACAACAAAGTTCAGGGTCAGCCGAGTTCGTCCATCACAATCGTCCCCTCTTTTGAGACGTGAAAACGTGTTTTCATGTTTGATTTATGACGATGAAGCTGCCCTGATCGGTAACTTTTGGATGATTGGTATCTTCACCTTCCTCCTCTTCCTCTGTAGTCCAGTTTCTACTCAGGAAATCAGCCCCGACATTCTGTCTTCCCGGAATATATTCCACTTTGAAAGAATAAACGCTTAAAAGGAGGGCCAAACGCATGATCCTAGCGTTAAATTCTTTATTGGCACCAAGAAATGCTAACGGAGCGTGGTCTGTTTGCACCGTGAAAGATGTACCATAAAGAAACTCATGATGGCGTCTGATACCGTCAATCAGAGCAAGACATTCCCTTTCAACTACGCTGTAGTTCCGTTCCGCTTTATTTAATTTCCGACTGCCATAGGCAACTGGAAATAGCATGTTCAGGTCACTGTCATCGGCATGAAGCAGTGTTGACCCGATGCCCTGACCTGACGCGTCGACTCTCAGTACAAAAGGTTTCTTGAGGTCAGGCAACCTCAAAATGGGGTATGCAGACAACTGTCCTTTCAAAGTGCTATACGCGTGTTCGCACTTTTGATCCCATATGACCTTATCAGGACAACCTTTCTTTGTGAGGTCAGTCAGAGGTGCCGTCAGTCCGTTGAAGTTCTGGATGTACTTCTGATAGTATGCACATAGCGATATGAAGGAACGTACGTCTTTCTTCGTTCGGTTCGGGGTCTTTTTGCTGCCACTATTTTCTCCACGTTCTTCTTAATAGGCCAACTGCATCCGTGAGAAATAGTATGCCCCAGGAAGTCTAACTGTTCAAACCCGATGAGACATTTGCTAGGTCTGGCTGTGAGACCCGTTTCCTGTAGTCTCCTGAGGAGCATAGCAACCGTAGCAATATGTTCTTCGTAGGTTTCCGATGCAATTAATATGTCATCCATGAAATTATGGATATGAGGACTTTGCAAAGGTTCTAGAAGCTTCCTCATCATCCTGGTGAACACTCCTGGTGCGTTATGCAAACCGAACGGCATCACATTAAATGTGTAATGTCCTTCACTAGTGCTGAAAGCTAACAAAGGTTTAATTCCCTCCTTGACTGGTATTTGATAATAACCTTTGCTGAGGTCAATCTTGGAGAAGATCTTTGCTTTGCTGAGCTTGGTGAACAACTCAGAAACAGTTTGGAGAGGTTCGGGCTGGAATTCCGTTACAGCGTTTAGCAACCTGTAATCAATGCATATCCGAACTTCCTTATTGGGCTTCTGCAACAGCACTACGCTCGAGCTGTAAGGAGATGTAGACTCACTGATAATTCCTGCCTGACGCAGCTTGTCTATTTCTCCGCGAAGTGCATCAGCTTTAGCGTACGGGATGGGGTAAACTCTGGTTTGAACAGGGGTCTCATTTGTTAATTTCATATCAAATTCAATGAGATTTGTTCGACCAGGTACATCCGTTAAGACTGCACTGTACTGTTTTAGTAGAGCCCTGGTTTCTGTTTGTTGTTCTGGTGAGAGATTGTCGCCGAACTTGACATCTTTAAAGGATTCTGTGGGTTGCAGTGGATACTCCATGCAACCATCATCATCTTCCTCGTCTTCCGTTGCTATGGCGACAGCCAGGAGATGCTCGGAGGATGGCACCGATCTTTCCAAATATTTCTTAAGTAGATTTATGTGGAAGACCTTCTCCTTTCCTTTGATGGAGATCTTGTAGTTGGTACGTGAGATCTTTTTAAGGACGGTAAACGGTCCTTGCCATCCGATGCGAAGTTTATTGCTTCCGGTTGGAAGTAGCAATAGGACTTTCTCCCCTGGTTGTAGTTCTCTCTCTTTTGCAGCTTTGTTGTATCTTTTAGTAATTTTAGCGCGGGCTTTCTTAAGGTTGGTAGTAGCTAGATCCCATCCTAGCTTTAGCCTTTCCTTAAGCTCAGATACATACTTGCTTGCAGAGACGACTGTCTCGTCAGCCTTCTGGTCTGTCAGGGACCGAAGTAAGGCTTCTAGTGGCCCCTTAATAGGTCTGCCAAATAAAAGTGTAGCTGGCGCAAAACCCGTAGACGCTTGGGGTACCTCTCGGTAGGCGAATAAGGCAGCCGATATATATTGGTCCCAGTCTTCTAGTTTCTCCTGACCCAGCTTACGTAACATCATGGTGAGGGTACCGTTAAAACGTTCCACGAGCCCATTTCCGGCCGGATGGTAGGGACTTGTGTGGATATGTTTGGCCCTCAAGATCTTAAAGATCTCCTCCATTAACAGGCTACGGAATTGGGATCCATTGTCCGTCAAAACTTGTTGAGGGAATCCCAACCGTGTAAAAATTTGCACAAGGGCTTCTGCGACATGCTTGGAATTAGTGCATGGTAGCGGTATGGCTTCGGCCCACATAGTGCAAGTGTCGACTAAGGTCAGGATGAACCTGTTCCTTCTTTTGGTCTTTTCCAGGGGACCAATAATGTCGACAGCAACCCGTTCAAATGGAGTCCCTACTATTGGCATTTGCCCCATAGGTACTGGGGGTGTCAAGTGCTTGGGTGCTACCCGTTGGCACTGGGCGCAGGATTTCACATACCTGACAATGTCAGAGTTCATTCCTGGCCACCAATAGTGGTTTTTTATTCGCTGAATAGTGGCGTTTTGTCCCATGTGTCCGCTAAAGGGAAGAGAGTGCCCCATTTCTAACCATCCTTAGAAAAGATGTCTCCGTTGTGTCTGGGGTCCTTAGCCATGGGCAGTTTTTTAAAGCAGGGCGCCAGAGTAGGGTCCTTTTGTTGCGCCTCCTTCAGTTCATTCGGCAACAAGTTTGGCGCACGCTCCCTCTCCTTCTTGGCTCGTTAACCTAACAGTAAAGTTAATTACTCTGAAAAGAGGTGTTACCAAATTAGGTATAGGTGGTAGAAAGAAATCATGTTCTTCCCAATTGTTCTTCCCTTTACTAAGCAAATGAAAAGGAGGGGGTTTTAAACATAGTTAACAAATTATCAACTATCCCACTTAAAGGAACAATGTAGGGTGTGGTAAAGTGGGATTTTATAAATATCTATAGGGGACTTAGTGTACTGACTGAGATCAGCTGTGAAGGTATCTTGCCACAATCGGCTCCTTAGGTCTCCCAATGAACACATATCTACATCCCAGGATAACTGGGTAGATCGGATCATCCATTATGGCCGCTTTAATAACTCCTCTGACAAAGTCAGAGTGTATTTCTACCAGTGCGATAGGAAGCGTCCTGGGTGCATCACTCCTGAAAACTCCCCTAAGTTTGACGGTTTCCTGTGTCTCCTGACCGGGTTTGACTAGGTGCCTAGCGACAATACAATCAAAACTTAATCCAGTGTCAAAAAGACAAGTAGTAGAGGTACCGTTCAAAATTACAGTTCCTCGAGTTGAGGGTCGGTCCCCCTCAGGTTGAGAATCACTGACATTGACTCTACCTTTCGAGGCTGTATGCAAACATCCAATGCGGTTTGCACCGGTTTGTTTGCCCTGATCAGACGTTCCTGGTGTAGAGGTCTTCCCTTTTCCTTGACCTTGGTGGCCGCGCTGCCACGTAGGCTTGTTGGGTTGATCAGAATTGTTGTTGGGGGGGGGGGTATCGGGTTTTGTAGAATTTCGATTTTTCCTGGGGAGGTTTCTGGGTATTGTTTTCTCGTTGGTTATAATGTTGAGAGGAAGTGGAAGAATAGGATGCCTGCTCTAGATTCTGTTTTCGAGATGGCTCATCGGTGGGTTTACGTTTAGTGCTGGGAAGTTCGGCCATTGCATTGCTATAGCGTTCGGCTTTATTGAGTATGTCTTCAAGCCTGACTGCCCCCTGTTCCGCCAAAAATCTACGTGTTTCATTCGACAAAGTGGATTTTATCTGCTCCACAAGAACAAGTTCGAGGAGTCCCTCATATGAAAGAGGTAGGTCAGATAATTCAATGCACTTTGTCAGATAACCCGTGAGACGTGAAGAGAACTGGGGAAATGTTTCCGTGCTCTCTTTTCGGCTGTTTCTGAACAACTGCAGAAACTTTCGGGCAGTCATCTCAAACTGCTGTAGTAAGGCCTTCTTCAACAGGTCATAATCATGTTGATTCGGTCCCAGCTTTGTATACACGTCATAAGCATTGCCTTTCAGTGACATTGAGAGTTTAAGCGCCCAGCGGGTACTCTCTAATCCATTAAGATTCGCGAGTATCTCGAATTTTTCTAGGTAGCTGTCAATTTTTTCGTTAGGGCTAGGAAAAGATTCTAAAGAAAACGACATAGCAGTTAATTGGGCAGATTGAGTACTGGAGAGGTCCATTGATTGAGACTGGGGCGAAGACGGCTCTCCGTTAGTCGAAGTAGAGGCGCCCCGACTCTCTAGAGCCTTAAGCGCCAGTTCATGTTGTCTTTCCTTGTCTCTCTCTCTCTCTCTCTCTCTCTCTCTCTCTGCGAGTTTCATCTCTGCTTCAATTTTCTTCTGTTCCAAAAGACGTTCTTCCGCTTCTTTCTTATCTGCCCTCTCCTGGGCTTCTCTCCTCTCTGTTCTTTCTTTCTCTTCCTTCCTCTCAGCTTCTGCTCTCTGTTGCTCCGCGTTCCTCTCAGCTTCGGCTCTCTGTTGCTCCGCGTCATATATTACCAATTCCTGGTTAATAAACGCGTTTGCAGCTTCTGCATCTAATCCTGCCTCTTTTGCTTCCAGCCTCAAGATGGACCTCATCTTTATCCTCTCTGCCATTGTTAAAGAATAAGATGAAGTATGTCTAGAGAACTAGTAAGAAGAAACGCGAAAGGGAGGAACTCTGAACCGCTACGAGAAAAAAACACAAGTATAAATTTACCTGTGTTACCTCCTACCTGTACTGTGCAAACTTATCGCTGCTATTATCTGGCAATTTAGGCTCTAAACACAAGCGACTATGCCACTAAATGGTAAGTTACACTGGAAAAGAATCTACTTTTACTAACAGTAGAGAAAAATTTATATTAAAACAATTTAAAAGGAAAAAAAAAATTTTCCCCTAAATTTTAAATCTCTGACAACAAACTCCGTCCCTAAAGTCAATTATTGAGATGAGACGTTGTTAACTTACTTTTTAAAAATCAGAACAATCCGTCTTTAGCTAAGCTCAACTCTTTTTAACTTCAAAAACCTTAGTGACTGTAAAACAATCACGCAATCCCAGCAACTCTTATAAAGAAAGAAATATAATTATCTCCGCCAGAGGATAATTAAAATAGCAAATATTTTTGTTTATCTGTACTTTCTAGTGCTGTGGAGAGAAAACAACATGTAAATATGCTGTGTGGACAACCCAAATACTTAAAGGACGTTTGTCTAGGGGTGTAATTATTTATTTATTTCCCTAATTCACAAAGACAAATCATTCACACTCTACCTAGTTAGACCCAGACTAAATCAGACTCAAAATATCTTTAACCCGGCTATGCGATTGCCTCAAATGTAGCTCAAGATCCCAGAACCAGCCCACAAATATGTGTGCATCAAATGTATCTCAAAATTATCCCGGCGAGCCAGCCAAATATTGTCGTAAATTTATTTTGAGAGAAAAGAGTCTTAGAAATAGTGGTCCGGTTTAGAGTGGAAAATGATGATGGAAAGCTCAGTGATAGAAAATGTAGAGATTTAATAGTTGCTTCACAGCGTGCTGGAGGAGAGTAAAGACAGACTTATTTACGACAAATCGTTTCTCTCAATCTTCTCTTTCACTCTCCTGGTCAAACAATTATTTGCCAGTTTTCCAGACCCGCATCTGCGCGCACACCGATTTGGTGTTTTCAAACACACAGACGACGTAGATACAAACTATATTAAACGAATAGGGGAAAAGTTGGGCTTTGGGTACATCCAACACACAGAACTAAATGAGTTTATGTGATTTTATTCACTTTAAACATCAATCACTAACAAATATCAGGTATTACATAAATTATCATAAGTACACAAATGCAAATAACAAGTTTGGGAGGGGTGAAGAAGATTGGTATCGACTAAGCCCTTCCCGCTTATTAGACAAAGATAAACCCAGTCCAGAGATAGATAATATCAGGAACACGGGTACGTTAACCTAACAGTAAAGTTAATTACTCTGAAAAGAGGTGTTACCAAATTAGGTATAGGTGGTAGAAAGAAATCATGTTCTTCCCAATTGTTCTTCCCTTTACTAAGCAAATGAAAAGGAGGGGGTTTTAAACATAGTTAACAAATTATCAACTATCCCACTTAAAGGAACAATGTAGGGTGTGGTAAAGTGGGATTTTATAAATATCTATAGGGGACTTAGTGTACTGACTGAGATCAGCTGTGAAGGTATCTGTATCTAATAGGTGTAGTGTTTTACAGATAACCTTACTTGCTGCCACATCAGTCAGAATTATTCTGGAATATTGTGTTGGCAACGTTATATGTCTAGGGTTATGCAAATGATGAAGTGTAAGTCACCACAACAACAAACAGATAAACAATTTAATTATTCCACCACACTTGACAACACTGTGACACTCACAAACAGTCAACACTCTAGAAGACTATCTTAAAAGATTCAATGATAAATTTCAGATATATACAGATGTATTGATTTTTCCTACAATAGTGATCCTGATTCAACTACACAGTGAACCAGGCAATATTATAACATGTAATTACAAATATTATGTACACAGTGATAAATGTGCTCTGTGCATTGACATACAATATTAGTAATCTATGTGTGTGAGTTGTGATGTGGTAATATGAGGTAATACTGGTTTTGTTCTTCAAGATATGTTCTTATTGGTCATCATGACTGCATGTGCTTGTGTATGTTGGAACTAGTATTGGAGATGGTCTCAGTTCCGAACATTAAAACAATTAATTGCCGCTCTTTATTTAATACAATTCATTTTAAAAGGAGGGGTACAAATTGTTGAGCTCTGTTGGCCACGAAGGGCTTAACTTTCGTGATGGCAGCAGGCAAAGACTCCTCTGCTAGACTTCTTCACTGGTTCTGAAGACACCTCACTGGTTCTGAAGACACCTCACTGGTTACTACAGGAACCAAAGAGTATGTTGTAGCCTCTGGATTCAGCAAATGCTCAGACCAGGTGCGGCTTCAATAACTAGGACCACAGTCCCTGAAACAAGAAGGATGTACCTCCTACTTCAGAACTAATTTATACTATCTGGCTAGACTGAGCACAATACATCACAAACACAGAGTTCAGAGCTTTAGTTTAACTGCTATCTTCTTCTGAAGCAGTTTACTCCAGTATTAACCTCCCTAATGGTTACTACGCCTCTGCACTTTCAGCTATAAGTCCTTCCATGTCATAAGGTAGGTGTCAGTGTACTATGTGGTAATTCCATGTAGTTTGACTTTTCTCCGACACCTTCTGTTCAGGTTGGAGCAATATATATATAGATATAGGCCTTGTCTCATGTTCGCTACTGAACTGCACATATATACAGACATAAATTATCAATGTACATTCAATTTTCATTAAAAAGAGATCAAATATTTCAACCTACCACAATTCAAGGAAATAAACACAGATACGTTGACTAGCAATGAATGTAGGCACAAATACTGGCACAAATTCCCATCTGCTTATGTTCCAGGCTTTTATTTAGCAAAAATATGAGCTGGCTTCAATGCACTGTTGCTTTATCAAGCTTATTTGAACTAGTGGTCTCGAACTAACGCTATCAATTAACTATATTAACAGACCTAACCAATCAGGCCATTTCTACCCCATCGTTTGAAAAAAAGTACTCTTACTTCCGTCTCCCTTGACAACAAAAGATAGCATTTATAGTCCGACTAATCGTGTTTAGCCTTACATATCATTCCCTCCAATTAATTCAAATGTAACTTGTGGCCTATTTCCGTACAATGGTGGTCTAAAATTCTGCAACTGAGCGACTCCGAGTTTTTAGGTTGTCTGACACCCTCATTATTTTCTTTTGCCTATAATTTATTAATTCCTGGACTATTTGCGTAACACTTAACATATTCTGTGTCAGCAAGCCCTAAGGAATCCAAATATCTCAATCTAAGGGAGCTAGGTGGCTGCGTTCAAAATGTGCATTTTCTACCACCTCCTGTTCACTTCAATCCCCATGTGGTGTCTGGGTACTGTCATGTTTTCAAACGTAAATCCATCTAATGTCATCTTTCCTAATAAGCGTTTTTCAGGTTTTTTAAAACCTAACTCTGGGAAGGGTAGTGTTTTTATCACTGTCCGTCTGAAATAAAGTTAGTGCATGTGGCCTTACACGCGTGTTAGGGGTGGCATTAATATAGCGAGACGCGTGTTTAGTGTTGCTTGCGTTGCTGCCTTCAGCCCTCCCTTCTTTCCATCTTAGTCCATCTGCACGTTTTATTGGGTTGTGGAAACGCATGTATTTATGCAGTGGCTTATATTTAACGTGGAAACGTTACAATTTGCAGACGAAGCATAAAACAAAGGGGATTTCGAGTACTGTCATTGTGACAGCACTGTTCTTTACCATTCTTCTTCCTTTTATAGAATTTATTTGTTAGGCTTTACATTTACCTGATAATTTATATATGTGGATTAGAATATTTCACGACATCTCCCCTCTTAAAACAGACATCTTATGTCAGTCCTTTATTCTATATACACATAGATAAATGTAAGTCAACTTGACTTTACTCTGCTGTTGTGCTATCATGGTTTTATGTAGTTGGGTCCATTCAGAGTAGGCACTACTCATTAAATCTGTCTCAGACTTCTACAACCAATAATATATTTCGGTTATGTTACTGAACAGCCGCAAGTGTGACTGCTTGTCTTAATGCTGCTTCGCAACCCGTATTCACCATTTCTCTTCTCTGAGTCTGCGCAATGACATGTCCAGAGAACATTATATTTCCCTCAAAATGTACGTTATGAGGAGATAACATATATCTGGTGATAGCAGAGTTTTCGTAGTGGATCCTATAATCTTCTTATTAGCCTGTATGAAACATTCGGAATATCCTCAATCAAAGAGGCAACTCAGGGATTCATTACGTTCCTCCGAAATGTTTACATCCAACAATTTTGTCTGATCTCAGGTTTTACTGGAATCTGATAGTATCCTTTACTCAGATCCACCCTTGAGAAATATTTAGCTTTATTTAGCCTGGCAAACAACTGATTTGTATCCGGCAATGGATCCACCTGTCGTTCTGTAATAGCATTCAGTCTTCTGTAATCTATACAGAGTCTATGTTCTCCAGAGGGTTTCCTTAGGAGTACAACACCGGAACTATACGAAGATTCACTGTGTGAAATAATTCCTTCCTTCAACAAATAGTCTATCTCTTCCTTCAAAGCTTTCTCCTTAGCAAAAGGAATCGAATAAGGCTTCATATGGACAGGTGTGGGGTCTATCAGTTTCATATCATATTCCAATAAGTTTGTATGCCCCGGTCGGTCTGTTAACACCTCTGTATGATTATCTAGAACCTGTTGCACTCTCTCTTTTTGAGTTTTCGTTAAATGTGTACTGATTTTCACCTGTGCCGCTGTCTCACAGGGGTGTAATGGATATTCAAATGATGAAAGTGGTTCCTTTTTCATCTCCATGGCGATAGACAAGGTCAACAAGTGTGTCTCTTCCTGATTTTCTCTTTCCAAATATTTCTTCAGGAGATTCACATGATAGATTTTTTCTTTCCCCTTCTTATCTATCTTATAATTTGTTCTAGACACCTTCTCTAGAACTGTATATGGCCCTTGCCATCCAATCTGTAACTTATTCTGACTACCGGGGAGAAGAAGCAGTACCTTCTCTCCCACAGCCAAATTTCTGTCTTTAGCTTTCCTGTTATAATAGGCAGCATGTTTCTTCCTGGCTTGTTTCAAATTTTCATTGGCAAGTTTCCAGCCAGTTTTTAAACGAGTGGTCAGCTCATTCACATATTGGTATGAAGATGTAATATTTTCCTCTGCCTTTTCATCAGTCCACGTTCTTAACAGCGTTACATATGGACCTTTAATTTTGTGGACCTATTTGTCCATGCACCGGTATGGTCTCTTCCACTCGAAGCGCTATAGTGATGATTTTTCTTCCCAGAATTATCATGCACAAAACGACCGCTACCAATTCTTTTCCTGGGGCTTTCTCCCCACTTAAAATTCTTGATGAGAGATGTCCTCTCTACATCCTCTTCCTCCAGTTTGTTTAAGTCCGATTGAGGGATTTTCGGCTTATCCTGGGGTAAGACATCTTTTTGCACTCTCCGCATAGTGGCCATTGTAAAACAGTTAAGTGAAGCTTGTCCGTGAAAAGGGGCTTCCCATTCCCTTTGGTCCACTTTATCAAATTTATTTCTCTTCTTATTTTCAGGCCTACTTTTGCCCCTTGGCGTGTCCAGGTCCTGATCAATGTTCCCACTTGTGGGTGTTCCCTCATGTGCTATGCTACACCTTTCTACAAAATTCTCAATGTCCCATCTTGCCTTGGGCCAATAATAATTGTGAGCCACCTTTTGGATGATGGTACCTATTTTCTCATGGTCCCCATCTGGTTTCACATGTAGGCTCCTTATTAAGTCTGTCCTATATCTTTTAGGAAGTACCAGCTGTCCCTGACCTTTGGATCTAGCTCCAGTCTTCCTATACATCAACTTGTTTTTCATGTAAAAATCTCCCTTGCCTAGAGTTGTATGATAAGTTGACAATTTCCTGAAACAAGGCTTGAGGGTCTTATCCCCAGCCTGTGCCTTCCTCATCTCTTCTGGAGTGGTATTCAACATAATATCCTCCTCCTGTCTTGAGGTCGACCTGACCTGAAGGGTGGCCATATACACAGGTTTCCTTCTGCAACGGTCAGTGTCATGATTGTCCATCTGACAATTCTTACACCACCTTTTTCCTTGGTTGAAAGATTTTCTTTCATCATATTTCCTTTCATCGAATTGTGGGTTTTTATTTTTATTGTCATACCGTGGCCTATCAAATTGGTGCTTACCTTTGTTTTGATCTCTAGGATCAAATTTATTAAAGTCCTGTGGTGCCCTAAAATTTTCCAACTGTTTCTTTTTGTTACCTGATACTTCTGCTTGAGCCGCCTGATACCTTTCTGCAACAGTTAGCAACTCACCCAGTCTCTCTGCACCTTGTTCCATGAGAAACTTTCTCAGGTCTGGAGCCATGGACTCTCTTAATTGTTCTATAAGGACCATTTCCTTAAGATCTTGGGTTTTCCCCAGAGAAGTCCATTTCTCCAAGTATGTCTCTATCCGTGCAGAGAACTGGTGATAGGTTTCACCTGACAGTAGTTTAGCATTCCTAAATTTTTTTCTGTAAAATTCTGCGTTCTTTTCATATCTTAACAAAAGAGCCTGCTTTAGCATGTCATAATTTTCCTGATCATCTCTGTGCATTTTGGCAAAAACTTCATAAGCTGCCCCACGAAGTCCTTGAGATAACTTTAAGCTCCACCTTTCTCTCTCTAACCCATATGTGGTAGCTAATAATTCGTATCTATTTATATAGCTCTCAATATCATCGTCTTTCTCAACAAAATGATCTAAATGAAAGTTCATAGCTGAGGTTGAGGCTCCCTGAGTAGCAGTAGCATCAGAGGCAAAGGGACTGGCACCATTTTCAGGAGCATGGCCCTGAAACTCAAACTCCCTTAGTCGTAGCTCATGTTCCCTTTGTAATCTCTTCTCCTCCTTTTCTGCTTCCCTCTCTGCAGCTAATCTTCTTTCCTCGGCTTCCCTTTTTGCCTTTTGTTCTTCTAATTGGAGCCTCTTAATCTCCCTATCAGCCTCCAATGCTTTAGCCTCTTTGTCAGCCTCAATCTGCAACCTCTTAATTTCCTTTTCAGCCTCTAACCTTCTTTCGGCCTCTTTTTCTAATCTTCTTTCTTCCCGTTCAATAAATTTGTCACATTCAGTAGTGACATAGGTAATCATAACTTGCCCATCTAATCCCAACTCTTTTGCAGTCTGTACAGCCGCAGATCGAAATTTGGCCAGGTCCGCCATTTTATATCAGGTAATTAAATAAAATATCTAACTAAACAATATAATCTGTAATTATATATCCAATAGACAAAACAGGCACCAAGAGCTCAACCTTATTTAATTCCACCCAAGGATACCTTTTAACTTTTTATATTCCCTGAAGTGAATTACCCCCAATATTTATACTAGTAAAGGATTCAATATCCCGGACCGGACCCCAATATATGTGGTAAAGTGGGATTTTATAAATATCTATAGGGGACTTAGTGTACTGACTGAGATCAGCTGTGAAGGTATCTGTATCTAATAGGTGTAGTGTTTTACAGATAACCTTACTTGCTGCCACATATGTATACCTCAGTCAGAATTATTCTGGAATATTGTGTTGGCAACGTTATATGTCTAGGGTTATGCAAATGATGAAGTGTAAGTCACCACAACAACAAACAGATAAACAATTTAATTATTCCACCACACTTGACAACACTGTGACACTCACAAACAGTCAACACTCTAGAAGACTATCTTAAAAGATTCAATGATAAATTTCAGATATATACAGATGTATTGATTTTTCCTACAATAGTGATCCTGATTCAACTACACAGTGAACCAGGCAATATTATAACATGTAATTACAAATATTATGTACACAGTGATAAATGTGCTCTGTGCATTGACATACAATATTAGTAATCTATGTGTGTGAGTTGTGATGTGGTAATATGAGGTAATACTGGTTTTGTTCTTCAAGATATGTTCTTATTGGTCATCATGACTGCATGTGCTTGTGTATGTTGGAACTAGTATTGGAGATGGTCTCAGTTCCGAACATTAAAACAATTAATTGCCCCTCTTTAATTAATACAATTCATTTTAAAAGGAGGGGTACAAATTGTTGAGCTCTGTTGGCCACGAAGGGCTTAACTTTCGTGATGGCGGCAGGCAAAGACTCCTCTGCTAGACTTCTTCACTGGTTCTGAAGACACCTCACTGGTTCTGAAGACACCTCACTGGTTACTACAGGGACCAAAGAGTATGTTGTTGCCTCTGGATTCAGCAAATGCTCAGACCAGGTGCGGCTTCAATAACTAGGACCACAGTCCCTGAAACAAGAAGGATGTACCTCCTACTTCAGAACTAATTTATACTATCTGGCTAGACTGAGCACAATACATCACAAACACAGAGTTCAGAGCTTTAGTTTAACTGCTATCTTTTTCTGAAGCAGTTTACTCCAGTATTAACCTCCCTAATGGTTACTACGCCTCTGCACTTTCAGCTATAAGTCCTTCCATGTCATAAGGTAGGTGTCAGTGTACTATGTGGTAATTCCATGTAGTTTGACTTTTCTCCGACACCTTCTGTTCAGGTTGGAGCAATATATATATAGATATAGGCCTTGTCTCATGTTCGCTACTGAACTGCACATATATACAGACATAAATTATCAATGTACATTCAATTTTCATTAAAAAGAGATCAAATATTTCAACCTACCACAATTCAAGGAAATAAACACAGATACATTGACTAGCAATGAATGTAGGCACAAATACTGGCACAAATTCCCATCTGCTTATGTTCCAGGCTTTTATTTAGCAAAAATATGAGCTGGCTTCAACGCACTGTTGCTTTATCAAGCTTATTTGAACTAGTGGTCTCGAACTAACGCTATCAATTAACTATATTAACAGACCTAACCAATCAGGCCATTTCTACCCCATCGTTTGAAAAAAAAGTACTCTTACTTCCATCTCCCTTGACAACAAAAGATAGCATTTATAGTCCGACTAATCGTGTTTAGCCTTACATATCATTCCCTCCAATCAATTCAAATGTAACTTGTGGCCTATTTCCGTACAATGGTGGTCTAAAATTCTGCCACTGAGCGACTCCGAGTTTTTAGGTTGTCTGACACCCTCATTATTTTCTTTTGCCTATAATTTATTAATTCCTGGACTATTTGCGTAACACTTAACATATTCTGTGTCAGCAAGCCCTAAGGAATCCAAATATCTCAATCTAAGGGAGCTAGGTGGCTGCGTTCAAAATGTGCATTTTCTACCCCCTCCTGTTCACTTCAATCCCCATGTGGTGTCTGGGTACTGTCATGTTTTCAAACGTAAATCCATCTAATGTCATCTTTCCTAATAAGCGTTTTTCAGGTTTTTTAAAACCTAACTCTGGGAAGGGTAGTGTTTTTATCACTGTCCGTCTGAAATAAAGTTAGTGCATGTGGCCTTACACGCGTGTTAGGGGTGGCATTAATATAGCGAGACGCGTGTTTAGTGTTGCTTGCGTTGCTGCCTTCAGCCCTCCCTTCTTTCCATCTTAGTCCATCTGTTCATTCGTAGTGTAATTAATGTTAGGATTAATTTAGGTCATTAATCACTTGCGTATCTCAAGGTTTTTCTTAGAACTGTAGTACACGTTTTATTGGGTTGTGGAAACGCATGTATTTATGCAGTGGCTTATATTTAACGTGGAAACGTTACAATTTGCAGACGAAGCATAAAACAAAGGGGATTTCGAGTACTGTCATTGTGACAGCACTGTTCTTTACCATTCTTCTTCCTTTTATAGAATTTATTTGTTAGGCTTTACATTTACCTGATAATTTATATATGTGGATTAGAATATTTCACGACATAGGGTATACAGAAAAGATATATATTACCAGGTAAGCAAGTTAACAAAATGGTTACACAAAAGAATTAATTTCCTGTCATTCATACACTCTGTGCGGATCCACACTCATATACACCACACACTTACCGAGTTGCAGCATCAGTCACTCCATAGAATGATAAACACACTGATTAAACTCTTGACACGTGTAACTGTCTAGCACTTCTATGCCCCGCCCCAGATATTGCGAGTTTTTACTGAGAGCAAATATTCCCGCTTATCGCCGGACTTGAAGTTCTAAGAGTTCTTGTGGTTTATTATAAAGAAACGAGTCTATGGGATGGCACTGACACAGTTCGACACAGGGGTGAAAATGAAGTGGTCTCTTTTAATCCTCCGCTATGGTAAAATTCCTTCAATGCGTGATGATAGTTTTATTAAATCCAATTGAGGAAAAACTAGGCTCAGTCACAGTCAGGAAAATATGTACTCTCTCACAGTAAACAGTAAATATAATATCGCTACTGGCGATGATTACCTTCCAGTTTATCTTACAGGTTTGTAAGGGTAATTTGATGATTGTTCTTTAAAATGTTCTTGGGTGGGCTTTATTTCATTTAATTCTGACAGCTAGGTCGCAAAAGGACCGCCACAAGATTATATTTAAAAGAAATGTTTCTTCAATATGACTGGAAGTTTATAGGATGATTTCTTTATTTCTTTCTTTATTTAGCTGGGACCGCAGGTTACGATCACTCTGTGTGAAAGAAAAAAGACATGTAACATACCGAAAAATCAAGCACGATAAATTCCCCGTTAAGCCTATAATACACTCGAGTATTTAATTATGTATTTAATAAACACTGCACGAATTCTAGTGGTTAAAAACACACATCTATAAAACTAGGACTTAACTGAATTTATTAATTATAAATTCCTTCGCGACTTTAAAAGTTAATTTAAGCATCTATTATCTTTTGAAATAATATAATAGATAGATCATTATATTTACAACTGGAACTATTGAGATGGTTTAATTTAATAGATTTAAATTAACACAAAATCCATTGAAATAGAATGACTGAACTAGACCACTGATCACTTTACACAATATATATTACCGCTTTGCACAGAATAGAAATCACTGCAAATATATATATAAAATCCCGGGGAAAATCTATAACAAGATTTCAATAAAGCTAGTGCTTCTGTAAAGGTCTGGCCAGCGAGTGATAAAATGTCTATTCTTCATGGCCTATTTATCTAAAATGGAATGTAAGTTGAGTGGGACATGATAAACTTGACAGCTTATTTGATCTCATGAACTTTTGGGGATCTGACCGCAAATCAAGGGAAGAAGCCGCCCCCTGGTCTTCGTATCTCTGTTCGCTGCTGCCCGTTTCGGCTTTCCCCGTTCGCTCGGTTCTGCGATTGACACCGAGACGCGAAAATAGCGGCAAGCAACTGCGTCTCGTATCAGGGACCACTACTGTCTTTGATAGCGCCGATAGTCTCCCCTGAAATCCCTCAGTCTGTCTCTTTGATCGTGGTCGCTCTATCTGTTTGATTCTGGTGACGCCCACCCACTGGCCAAGTTAATTAAAATAACTGCCTATGATTGTTCAAGAGATGTTAGTGGGCGTGATTTAATCTCTCCTTAAATCAATGCGATGACCAGAATGAACGATAGGTAAACTTTCCGCATATCAATCAGCAAACGTGTTTACCCTCTGTGTGAAACAGTTGCATAGCTAATGAATCCACGTGAAAGAAGTCCCGTTTTTACAAGAAGTTACAACAAAGTTCAGGGTCAGCCGAGTTCGTCCATCACACTACTCAAGGCAAATGTTAATACGATTATAGATCTCATACACTCAAGGCAGACTGAGATAGAATGATAGGTTAGAAACACTCATGGCAGATGTAAACAAAATCACAGGTTTGATACACTCAGGGCAGATGTAGATAAAATGGCGGGTTTGATACACTCAGAGCAGATGTAGATAAAATCATGTTTTAAACAATCAGGGCCACATGTAGATAAAATCATGTTTGAAACACTCAGGACAGATGTAGATAAAATCATGTTTTAAACAATCAAGGCAGATGTCGATAAAATGGCTGGTTTGATACACTCAGGGCAGATGTAGATAAAATCATGTTTTAAACACTATGGGCAGATGTAGATAAAATGAAAGGTTGGAAACTCAGGGCAGAGAAAAAATAAGACGCAGGAAAAAAAAACTACTCAGGGTAGATGAAGATAACATGTGAGAAGTTAGTACTATTGTACTTTAAATACCGTTATACCGGCTATGTCAACCGTAACACACATTCCCCCCCCCCCCCGACTCCCGCGCCCCTCAAACCCTGGCTAAAACAACCCGAAACTCCGGGGACTTCAACCACGTGATCCTGGGGCTCACATCTGTAACTATGAACATTCAAAGGCAAAGAAAAGACCGGATTTCCAGATGAGGCCTCGACCCTAAATAGTTTTAAGTGACAAGAGATGAAAGTCATATCCGTTCATTGGGCGGTGGTTTGTGATTGGTGCATGCACTTGAACTAGTGTGCTACCAGAACTGAAGGGTGGGGGATGGATAACACTGGTGGCAAGGCAAAGTTGGATGATACACAGAGAGAGAGAGAGAGAGAGAGAGAGAGAGAGAGAGAGAGAGAGAGAGAGAGAGAGAGAGAGAGAGAGAGAAAGCGAGAACGAACGAACGATATCTTTATTTCGTCTGGGTGAAGACATTGGCAATATTGCCTTTTTACATTTCTGCCCTGTAATAATATAATTCTCAAAATGTTTTAGAATTAAAACATTCTTAATTTCAATAATAAGTATTCAATAATGTCACCGCATTCAGTAGCTGAGCACACACAAGTAACATTAACTCACACATACATTGCACACACAAGATAGATTGATAAGAGAGAGAAAAATAGAAAGAGAGTAAGAGACAGAGAGAGAGAGTGAAAGAGAGAGAGAGATAATGAGAGAAAGACAGAGAGAGAAAGAAAGAGAGACAGACAGACAGACAGAAAGAAAGAGACAGAGAATGTGCAGCCTGTCACGTGATAAAAACAAATAAATATAAACCAAATATTCTTGTCCATTCTGGCTCCCCATGCAGCCCGGATCCACCGCTGCAACTGCCCCCCCCCCCCCCCCCCCCCCCCCCCCCCATTTTGCTGTCAGCATGAACCAAGCAGTCACGTGCTCTAGCAGCGGTTGTTTCTGTGGACGACATGCCCGAGGGAACAGCCGCCTTATTCTTTCTTTGTCTCTTTAGAGCCCCCCCCCCCCCCCCCGGGACCTACACGGGGCTAACTTCATATTAGTGGCCTCTAATTACATCCCTATGACAACAATGGTCTTATTCTTTCTTCCTCTGCCCAGAAGCTCTTGGGAACTACATGGCGTTGCCTTAGTCCTGCTATGCTATAATCACTTCTCCGATACCCTAGGTAACGAGTTTTCACTCTTCTTTCCCTCTATGCTATAATATACAAATGTGGAAGTGAACCTATGTCTGTGAGGCTAATGACACCCTCATTGACTCTTCAAATCATCCATACACTTTCAGGGATTCCCCCCTACGGAGAAACTTATTGAGAAACCAGCAGTGCACACTAAGCTTGGAGAAGTCACTTCAGCTCCAGACGTAATTCTTTGGCTTTGACCTGGTTGACTGTATGCAGGATGATCTCACTATGGACCCAGTGATAGGCAGGGGAAGCTGAGAAGTGGCTCTGTGCAGGACGTGACAATTTCTTGGGAAAGCCCAGAACCAAAACACAGGATGTTAGCTCTGCATATCTGGAGAGACCCCTTGGATGGCGGAGAATGCACAGTATGCCACGCGCTTCTTACTCCTAGCTTGGGATCAGATGTGACGATCCTTTTAAATGCCAGCCAAGCTGGAGAAACTGGAGCTCATGACTTCAACTCAACACGTTCCGGAAGGAAAGCGAAGCCGACCAAAAACAACCTGGCGGAGAACTGTGGAAGCCGAGATGCACAGAATGAACCAGAGTTGGGGCACTGCACGAAGGATGGCCGCCGACCGAACAAAGTGGAATCAATTTGTTGCTGCCCTACAAGACGCCACCAGGACTAGTTGAAAAGAATGATATTCCACATTAAAATGAAACTTTGCATGATCATTGAAACTATTAACTGTAAGATAGTGTGTAGGATGATAGAATAAACTATTTTATGTCGATTTATGACCTCACGTCAATTTTGACCAAAAGTGGGGATGGAATAAAGTAGTACGAGGCGCGTTTTTTAAGTAATTCCCGTTTTAAAATAATAAAAAAAACCATCATATATAAAAATGATCTATTGCAGCCAAAAGTGGACCACACATTTACATTATTTCTCAACATAGTCACCATTGACTTCAACACACTTTTGGTATCGTGGCACCAGGTTCTTAATTCCAGTGTCAAGGAAGTCTGCCGCCAGATGGGTGCCGAAAATGTTAACCGATGAACACAAGCAGAAACGCCTGGCTTCGGCTCAAAAATTTTTGCAGCGCTATCGAAATGAAGGAGATGAATTTTTGGGCCACATTGTTACTGGAGATGAGACCTGGATTTCCTACACAAACGTCGAATCAAAGCAACAGTCGATGCAATGGCGACACTCATGGTCCCCGAAAGCACCTTCTGTCAAAAAGATCATGGCCACTGTTTTCTGGGACAAAGAAGGGGTCATGTTTATTGATTTTCTTGAACGTGGAAAGACAGTTAATGCCAATGCTTATTGTGACACTGATAAAACTTAGACGTGCCATCCATAACAAAAGACGTGGGTTGCTGTCCACTGGGATTGTGTTTTTGCACGATAATGCTCGATGGGAAATTTTTGACCACCCGCCCTACAGCCCCGATCTCGCGCCAAGTGATTACCACCTTTTCATGCACCTAAAGAAGTGGCTGGCATCCCAGCAGTTTGAAACTGATGATGAACTGCAGACAGGCGTTAATGAATGGTTCAAGACACTGGCGGCAGACTTCCTTGACACTGAAATTAAGAACCTGGTGCCACGATACCAAAAATGTGTTGAAGTCAATGGTGACTATGTTGAGAAATAATGTAAATGTGTGGTCCACTTTTGGCTGCAATAGATCATTTTTATATATGATGGTTTTTTTTAATTATTTTAAAACGGGAATTACTTAAAAAACGCGCCTCGTATTAAGACGACGATGGGGCAAGGTCAGTCGCTTCTCTCAGACTATCCCTGAGACAGCAGTAGGCCTTATCTTTCTGTGTCTACTCATAGACTCCTGAGAGCATAGACTCCTGAGAACATAGACTCCTGGGAGCATAGACTCCTGAGAACATAGACTCCTGGGAGCATAGACTCCTGAGAACATAGACTCCTGAGAACATAGACTCCAGGGAGCATAGCCTCCAGGGAGCATAGCCTCCTGAGAACATAGACTCCTGGGAGCATAGACTCCTGAGAACATAGACTCCTGAGAACATAAGACTCATGGGAGCATAGACTCATGGGAGCATAGACTCCTGAGAACATAGACTCCTGAGAACATAGACTCATGAGAACATAGACTCCTGGGAGCATAGACTGCTGGGAGCATAGACTCCTGAGAACATAGACTCCTGAGAACATAGACTCATGAGAACATAGACTCTTGAAAACATAGACTCCTGAGAACATAGACTCCTGAGAACATAGACTCCTGGGAGCATAGACTAATGGGAACATAAGACTCCTGAGAACATAGACTCCTGAGAACATAGACTCCTGAGAACATAAGACTCCTGAGAACATAGACTCCTGAGAACATAAGACTCCTGAGAACATAGACTCATGAGAACATAAGACTCCTGAGAACATAGACTCATGAGAACATAAGACTCCTGAGAAGATAGACTCCTGAGAACATAGACTCCTGAGAACATAGACTCCTGAGAACAACCCGAGGAAATATAACCCAATTAAAAGGTGAATGTAAAAGTAGGCCCACACCAGATACTGCCATAGGAGGAGTGAAGTGTTAGAGACGCCACCATACAAGGTCCAGCATCGAGAGGTGGGGGTGACCAGCTTCCCTTCCTCTCTGCCTTTTCGTTCCCTAACTCAAGAGCGATGCCAGGTATACATTTACAGCTGGGGAGACTGGAGCTTGTCGAATACCGTGAATCGAACCCGTCACCTTTGCCGCGAGAGATCAGCGCTCTAACCACTCTGT
Organism: Oreohelix idahoensis; assembly: GCA_024509875.1. Classification (NCBI taxonomy): domain Eukaryota; kingdom Metazoa; phylum Mollusca; class Gastropoda; order Stylommatophora; family Oreohelicidae; genus Oreohelix; species Oreohelix idahoensis. The sequence goes on from JAMPIV010019217.1 coordinate 219,654, forward strand.
AAATCGGACGCTCATAACTAAATTAGATAATCAATAAACACAAAATCAGATATGTGTTCATGAGATTAAGCTGGACAAAAAAAAATTGTCTGTTTGAAGTGACAGTAGACATCACAATTGACATACATACACTGGCAGACGTCGGTTATAATGAAGCTGAAAACCTGAGGGAAAACACGATTACACAGACAGAAAACTAGACAACGGAGACTATTCTTTAAAAACAGTGGAAGTCTGGGTTTTTGTATAAAGCAGAAAAACACAGAGGAAAACATGTGTGTGAGGATAGATAGAGGAGAATGTGTTTCGCGAGACTGTAAAACCGACGGTGTAGCAAGAAACGAACGAATGACCGAACGAACAGATGAACTAATGACCAACCGAACGAATGACCGAAAGAACAAATGATCCAACGATGGACTGAACGTAAGAACGATCAAATGAGCGAACGAACAAAAGAGCGAACGAAAGAAAGAAAGAATGAATGAAAGAACGATCGAACGAACAAACTTTATTTTAAAATGATTGAGAATTGTGCACGGAAGCCTCTCTAACATTCTGGCCTTTGTTTTAAACTTATATCCTGAATCCTGGCACTCACTCACATAAGGGCAAAGCGTAAACAATTAATGTGTACATTTTGTGCAGGCATTATTAAACACTGAAAGAGATAAACACATTCAATTTCATGTTCACACGATTTAGACAGACACCTTGTCTACACCAGATACACATAAATTAAACCGTTTGGCAGGAAGCGGGAAAGTAACACAGCGGGATGTATTTTTAAAGAAACGTTTAAAAGTTCCGACGTAAGATAATAAGAAAAAAAATAGAGAGAGAGAGAGAGAGAGAGGAAATATATTTTCGCAAATGCAGAGAGAGAGAGAGATAGAGAGGGGGGAGAGAAAGAAACAGCGAGACAGAGAGAGACAGAGAGGAAACTGTTATACCAGAAAGGAAGACACAAATATAACAGTTTTACAGAGGAGATAGGGGGTCAATAAAATAACGGTTAACAGGAGACAGAACGATATAGAGAAGAAAATGTTTACGGGAGACAGAACGATAGACAGACGACAATGTTTACAGGAGACAGAACGATATAGAGAAGAAAATGTTTACGGGAGACAGAACGATAGACAGACGACAATGTTTACAGGAGACAACGATATAGAGAAGAAAATGTTTACGGGAGACAGAACGATAGACAGACGACAATGTTTACAGGAGACAGAACGATATAGAGAAAAAAAAATGTTTACGGGAGACAGCACGATAGACAGACGACAATGTTTACAGGAGACAGAACGATATAGAGAAGAAAATGTTTACGGGAGACAGAACGATAGACAGACGACAATGTTTACAGGAGACAGAACGATATAAAGAAGAAAATGTTTACGGGAGACAGAACGATAGACAGACGACAATGTTTGCAGCAGACAGAACGATATAGAGAAGAAAATGTTTACGGGAGACAGAACGATAGACAAACGACAATGTTTGCAGGAGACAGAACGATATAAAGAGGAAAATGTTTACGGGAGACAGAACGATAGACAGACGACAATGTTTACAGGAGACAGAACGATATAGAGAAAAAAATGTTTACGGGAGACAGAACGATAGACAGACGACAATGTTTACAGGAGACAGAACGATATAGAGAAGAAAATGTTTACGGGAGACAGAACGATAGACAGACGACAATGTTTGCAGGAGACAGAACGATATAAAGAAGAAAATGTTTACGGGAGACAGAACGATAGATAGAAGATGTTTTACAGAAAGGCAGAAAAGAAAATATTGTACAGGAGATAGAACGATAGACAGAACATGTTTACATGAGACAGAACGATAGACAGAAAATGTTTACATGAGACAGAACGACAAAGATAATAAAATGGTTTACAGAAGACAGAAAGAAGAAACTGTTCCCACAGAAGACACAAACACACAGGAAAACGTTTGTCTCAGACAAGAAACAGAAAAATAGAACAAAGCACGTGTTACAGGAATGTGAGTCACGAACAACTTACAGCTGTCTGGGCAGTGATGTGAGTACATCCGATAATCTTGGCCCCCTGTAAGGGTTTATCCGCCTCTGCTCTCCTCCTCAGGGCAACTAGTCCAGGCATTTCTAGATGAGACAACAATGATAAATGAGTGGAAACAATTCCAAACTAGCCAGACTACAAAGTATTTTATATCTGGACATACGCTCTAACACAGCCGATGGACCTCGTGTCTGGGTTGAATTGGATGCACCTCGTCAAAACCAGGCAACATTCCTAAAGGAAATAAAATGAGTGGACCATGCCATATTCAAAAGCAGACGCAGAGGTAGTCGGTTATTCATCACTGCTCTTCGCCTTCTGCTTTACTTTATTCGTTCAGGCGATTGCAGCTTCCCTAGGAACATATGCTTTTAACACATTAGAGCAGATACACGAACATATGGGAAACATACCATCCAGGTCACACAAACAATGATGCATATTACCAGCTCAGCAGATGATAACAAGTGGTAATCTTCAGACTCCGCACAGGCCACAACAGATTGGGATACCATTTGTTCAACAAACTAAAGATAGACACCACCGATGAGTGTAAACGTGGCACCAATAAAATGACTGTTGAACATCTGCTGCAAAAATGCCAGACACATTAGGACCAGAAAAAGCGCATATGGTCGACACCTGTACCACTCATGGAAACACTCTAAGGAGATAAAAATAGTCTCAAGCCGACCACTGCTTTCATTTAGAATATTCCAGTAGACATCTGAGAGAGTACGAAGATCAAGAAGAAGTCCTGTCTTGTGTCCTCTTGCTCAAGGTCTTTCATATGTTTCCCGACAGAACAGAGAAAAAAAAAACCAGACTGAATAAGTATAGCCAGCAAGTAGGTATGAACATCACTCTAAAGAAGACAGAAGTCATGACACTCAATGTGGGCAATCCTGAGCCCATATCAGTAAGGAACCCGAAGCTGGAACAGACAGACACATTTACATACCTAGGATGCACAGTAACACCAGACGGCGGAACAAGTAAATACATCAACAACAGAATGAATTAAGCGAGAACAGCCTTTGCTAGTCTACACAACATCTGGAAGTCCTCTCAGTACAGCACAAACACCAAATAAAGATTACATGAGAGCTGTGTACTTTCTGTGCGTCTCTATGGTGCGGAATGCTGGAGCGTAACAGAGAAGGAAATATCGAAATTGTCTTCTTTCCACACAATCTGTCTAAGGAAAATTCTCTGAATCTTTTGGCCAAATACCATCACTGCGTACTCGGAGCAACCAAGAGGACATGCATACCATTATTGCTGGCAGACGCTGGAGTTGGGTTGGAAGAGACCCTAATGCCATCACAAGAACCTCATTGCTCTGGACTCCTGAAGGACAGCGAAAGAGAGGCCGACCAAAAGCAGCTTGGTGGAGAACTGTGGAGGCCGAGATGCAAAAAATGAACCAGAGCTGGGGCACTACACGAAGGATGGCCGCCGACTGAGCAAAGTGGAAGCAGTTTGTTGCTGCCCTACAAGACGCTACCAGGCGTGACGGCCACTGATTGCTTTGATAGACGGCGGCTCATGGATCAAACAAGAAGAAGAAAAAGAAGACTAGCAGAACAGAGAAATAAAGTCCAACAAAAAAATAATAATTTTCAAATCAAATGTCAAGCCAGTCCTATTGTATGGCTCTGAAACATGGAGATCAACAAAAAGAACAACAAAAAGAACAACAAAAAGAACAACAAAAAAGTTACAGACAATCAATAAATGGGTGCTTGCGTAGAACAGGACTGAAATGATATAACGTGGAACTGATGACTAGAACCAGACAGGTACCCGAGGAACAAAAGATGAGAAGAAGACGCGGGCGATGGATAGGACACACGTTGAGGAAACCTGTTGAGAGCATTACAAGGCAGTCCTTGTTCTGGAACCCCCAGGGTAAGAGAGGCAGAGGTATATAAAACAACACAAGGAGAAGAGAACTTGAGACAGTGGTGAAAATGATGAGGAAAACTTGGAAAGAACTTGAGCTGATGGCACGTGACAGGAGGACTTTACGCGTGTTTGTTGAAGGCCTATACTCCTTGGGGAGCTAAAGGGTATGGATTGATAAATGAATGTAGAATTATTAACTGTACACACAAATACTAGCACAAATGGATGTAAAACTAGAAAGTAACCAGGCAAGAAATGGCGGCAAAGAATTAAGTACAGTGTGTGACTTGTGTCTCATGTTCTGAGAATTGCACTACTTCTCTTTACCCAATTTCAACCTCTTCATTTCCTTACACCTTTTCCCTTGTATCGAGACACTGGCGGATCTAGGAATCGTTTATAGGAGGGGCGATACATCAGAATGATATAAGCCCCCCCCCCCTCCTTTTTTCCAAATATTTTTACACAAAAAATAAAATAACGAATTTTGAAATAATGTGACAACTTGACAGCTTTATTACGAGGGACGGTCAAAAAGTAATGCCTCGTAATTTTTAATTTCATTCAATAGGCAAGAAAACAGATAAAATTCACATTGAAATGTAGCCCCAAGTCTGAACTTCAAAAATTTATTTATCAATGTAGTCTCTGTTATTTGTTACAGTTTTTGTCCATCTTCGCACAGGGGCATGTATCCCCGCACGGTAAAAATTTGTTTCCTTTTTCCTAAACCACTGGCGTACGGCGCGCGTTTAAGGGTCTCGGTGTCCTCAAAGTAATGTCCGCGAAGATCTTTCAGTGGTCCAAACAGATGGAAGTCAGAAGGTGCAAGATCGGGACTGTAAGGGGGATGTGGTAATAATGTCCAGCCAAATTCTGCAATAGCATCAATGGTGCGTTTAGCGGTGTGTGGCGTGGCATTATCGTGCAACAGTAGTGCAGTTCTCTGATCTTTTAATGGGTAAAGTCGCCGAAGACGACCTCTAAGCTTCTTCAAAGTTTCAATGTAATGGTCTGCATTCACCGTGTTTCCCTGTTCCAAGAAGTCGAGAAGAATCACACCCTTCTCATCCCAAAACACGGAGGCCATAACTTTCCCTACAGATGGTGAACTTTTGAACTTCTTTCTTGTCGGCGATGTTGTGTGATGCCATTCCATTGACTGCCTCTTGGATTCTGGTTAAAAAAAAATGAACCCAAGTCTCATCACCTGTCACAATATTTGATAAAAACTCTTCTTCTTCAGTTCTCCAAAAGAAGATCTTCGCGGACATCACTTTGAGGACACCGAGACCCTTAAACGCGCCGTACGCCAGTGGTTTAGGAAAAAGGAAACAAATTTTTACCGTGCGGGGATATATGCCCTTGTGCGAAGATGGACAAACACTGTAACAAATAACGGAGACTACATTGATAAATAAATCTTTGAAGTTCAGACTTGGGGCTACATTTCAATGTGAATTTTATCTGTTTTCTTGCCTATTGAATGAAATTAAAAATTACGAGGCATTACTTTTTGACCGTCCCTCGTATATGGTAACTCAAAAAGATTCATTTATTTATACATATATAAATATAACTATATTTAAATATATACAACTATTTATAACATAATTAAATAAAAGTAAGGTGCACCTACAAAGAGGCAAAATTTGATAAAAATTCATACATATTTTATATCATAGCATAACATTTTTTTTTTTTTTTTGGAATTGGCTGCCTGATACATAAATTATCCGCATCTTATCACAAAGTCTTCTGTTTTTGCGACTCGAGTGAAGTCACCTTGTGTCGCCTGCCTGGCGCCGTCTTTTGTCTCATTGTTGTATGGCGGTTTCTTTTATTGTCTTTCATTGTCCTGTCACGTAGAATTACTTGCAAACTGCGTTCGTAACCGTTTGGGCATTAACCATTGTTCAGTACCAGACTTGTTTTAATTCCTCCGTCGTCAGATCTAACGATTACTTACATTTAAGTCACAAGTGGGGGGGGGGGGGAGAGAGAGAGATGCTGGAGCGGTTGATATGTAATAAAGGTTTTCAAAGTCCCAATGGAGAGGCGATCGCCCCGTCTCCACCCACTTGGATCCACCATTGCCGGATCTAGCAATTAAGCATGCCAACACACACAGACACTTGGAGACTATAATGAAAAATATGCAATTATTAAAACACACATACACACACTCACACAACCTTTGCCGGGAATCAAAATCAGCACTTCAGCTTGGAAGACAAAAGTTCTAACCAAGAAACCACCGACACGCTTACGTGAAAATGACTGCCCTCCTCTTTCCTTGCGGACATTCATCACTTGTGGACATTCATTACTTGTGGACATTCATTACTTGCGGACATTCATTACTTGCGGACATTCGTTACTTGTGGACATTCGTTACTTGTGGACATTCGTTACTTGCGGACTGTTACGTGCAGTCTTTGATATCTTACAATATTATACATTGGTATACTTGTTATGTTCGCAAATATTTTGTAAACAAAATAGATATTTTTTAGTGCTTAAGGGAAAGTCATTATTGAGTTACTTCCCTTGAAAGTTGTGCCGTCTCTTTCGATCGAACTCCGCGGATGAATCCAGTTTTACTGCGATTTATTCTTTGTTTGGGTAGTAATAGATTGTTCTTGCTTCAGAATATCTATGGCCTGAATTTATGTGTATTGTTTGTCTGTGTAGGACGAATCTGTCTTATATCTGTATATCTTTACATATCTAAGTCGAACTATATGTTCTGTTGTCTCTAGAGAGGTCAAAGGCTGTTCGGCGGATGTGTCGCGAGAGAGGTGTGTTTTGGCTTCGCCCTGATGATGGGCTGTGTTTTTCTATGTCGGCTTGATGCCGGGGAAAAAGTGATCTCAGTGGTTTTTGGGGAAAGTGATAGTCGTCTAGACCTATCGTGTATGCTTTACCCCAGTGTTCATTCTTATTGCCAAGGAACGGCAAAATCATATTTCTGAAAACCAAGGTAATAAAGATACTCTTTTGAACTCTCGTACGAAGCCACCGTTTTTCGGTAGGGATGATTTGTACGTCTGAGAGGATACATCTAACTAGATGAAAAAAAACGATTCTGATTCCTAGCAGCACTATATCCTGTAGAATGCAGTCAATTGTTCATGATCAAATCTACAGAGCTGTGATAAACGAGCGCAAAGGCCTTATTGCTCCATCTTTTCCTACATTCTTCATACTGTATTTTCTCCGACATTTGCTCTCTCATCTCATATTTGCGATCCACATTTGCTATTTCATTGTTGTGATTACTCGCGACCGGTATCTAGAGAACCACATTTGTTCTTTCATCGGGGGAAATAAAGTCCTTTGATTGAGTCCACATGCCTGACATTATCATTTGAAGCCCACATTGTATCGTGATAAATCTGGTAAAAACACATATGGTCATCCTAATCAAACTGTAATTTCTGTGACACCACATTGGACGCCCAGATTGGCCAGGGGAAAACGTGGCCGCGGTTCAGACAAGCGTGGGTTGACCACATTGGACGCCCAGCTTGGGCAGGGTGACTTCCAGAAATATATAATACCGCATAATCTACTAGAGTGAGGCAGTCCAGGTTTTTACCTTGTGAGGAAGAGATCAAACCCAAAAACGCATAGCCTAATACACGTGTTTATTCAGAGTGGATGATAATTCAGTTCCGTGATTAATTGTGTTCTTAAAGGATTTTGCGAAGGGAAAAGAAGGTTAGTAGATCTTATACTTATTAATACATTTTCTTAATTTTGTTTATTTTAACCTCACAGCTAAAATGTGCGGAAGATAAAGTTTCAAATAATTCTTGGCATAACTGATTAATAAAATCAGAAGATTTTCATAGAGGATGATAGAAGGTAATTAATAGTTCATATTTCACCTTTATCATCATCACAGTCTCCCATATGCACACACTCTCATGCACAAGATATTTAACATCATTAGAATTGAACTCAGAGAGAGGGAGATGAATAATGAGCAGTAGTTTAAATGAAAGTCAACCAGTGATGTTAAATGTGAAAAACTTACGAAGACTTTTGTGTGTCTTCAGTTCATCAGAAGTCTGAGTCTACACGCAACGTGTCTGACGTCTAACCAGAAATAAGTTATCAAAAACGGACATTTGGCTAGCAGAATTCGCCATAGGACATCTTTCATTCCTCAATTTAAAAGGAATATTGTCTCACCCACAAGTCATAAGGTAGACGCAGCATTTTTCGTCACCATATACTGCTTGCTCACAAGTTCAATACAGAGTTATCACAAGTTCAATACATCGTTATCACAAGTTCAATACAGAGTCATCATAAACTCTAATCACTCGAAAGATCATTATTATCTGAAGTCAAGCAAAAGAGCTCAAAAGAGGAATCGCATATTTATACCACGTGCAACACACTCTTAAGCGCATTTTATGAAGCAGACTCGAAAGTATATGAATCACGACTACATACGCAAGATTATGAGTCTACATATCACTAACATTTCGTGAAGATATCCAGTCTGACCAGTACCGTCGGGAGATTAGACCACAGACCTTTTGTTCATATGACAACTATTAACTGTTGATCCACACTACAGAGATATACTCAAACAGTGAAGGAATATACATAAATATCTCGTCAGCGTTCTCCGTACGACAACAGTATTCATCAGAACGTCCTCGACTTAGAGATACCCCATTCGACATAACGTATAACAACTTGGGACATTTTATGCATACATGTGAATCCTCATATCTAGGAGAAGCATTTAGAGACACATGGACTGTGTAGAGTACTCACCATTTTGGTAACAAGTATCATATCACATCATCATTTCACTCTACACCAGTTCATCCTTAATTAACTATTACTTAATTAACTGTAATTTTATTATTATTATCTCATCTGTGTGTTTTTGTGTGAATCGTCTTTCACCATCATCACGTTCTAACCATTACTAACCCTATATGTGTGGATATTTCATTAATAAACCCAACGATCAATTGATCATTATCAAGAGTTTGTTAATGTATCACTCGTGCTGTCGGTGTTACATATTCACCTATAGGAACCTTTCTCTACTCAGATGAGGTTGGGGGCTTTTTCTTTACGGGATCTAAGGGCAGAAGCTAAGGTCGTGGGGAAACAGAACTCTTTCCATAATTTATTAGAAAACACTGTCTAGTGGAAAGCATTCGCATTCCTGTCTTCTTGTCCCTATCTCGAATAGGTCTTTTTTTCTTTCTTAACGAGCCAATTTCTAGAGACCTTATATCTAATATCTCATAGACTATTCCTGGCAAAAACTACTGTCGTAGTTGCCCCAGTGACTCACCACACGACAAGAGCAATGAAATGTTTAATGAATGACTAACTTTAGGACAGATTCATTATCTGTATCCAAACGTGAGTGACAGCTCACGAGTGAAGCCATCTTGGAACCAAACATGTAGTGACTTTCAAGAAGAGAAAAGGGATGCCCGTATTATCGCTTGATTAGTCCAGAGATCACTGCTACACATGAGAACCCATTGCTAGCGGTTCAATATAATTACAGTAGAACTCCATTTATCCGAACCCCAATTATCCGAACATCCAATTATCCGAACACTTTTTCCAGAAAAAAAAAAAAAACCAGGTGCCACCAGTCACGTTAGACTACAGTTCTGAATCTTTTGATGCGGCAAGCTTCAAATGTGTGCGAACAATTTGTAGACAATGAGATGGGCTAATGGACGGTCGCTTACGTACAGGAAGTCAGTTAGATCATAAAGTCAATTAATATCTGGTTTACCAATCCAGTGTACGTGTGCGTTCTAGGCAGAACACTGGCTAAACAGACAGTTCAACTTAAAATAATTGTGTCTGCTACTACAGCAGAATAATTTTGGTGTACACGTATTTCTCTGTGCGATCTGGCATCTTCCAGTAGGCCTAAAGCATATAAAAGGAACCGCAATGTTTTGTCAATTGAAACGAAAACAGAAATTATCAAGAGACTAGGAAAAGGTGAAACTGTGTCTTCATTTGCGAGGATTTTCAATGTTGGGAAAGCTACCGTCTCTGACATCAAAAGTAACAAGGATAAAATTATGAGTTTTGCATCGAAATTGGATAGTGAAAATGGGTCGAAGAAACATAAAACCATGAGAAATGCGAAAGATTTGAAATTGGAAGAGGCTTTGTATATATGGTTTGTGCAAAGAAGAAGCAAAGGGGAACCTATCTCTGGCTCTCTATTGTGTGAAAAGGCACTTCAGTTCAGCAATCAACTTGACGGTCCTCCTGACTTTAAGGCTAGCCAGGGATGGTTAAGAAACTTTAAATCTCGTCATGGCATACGAGAATTGGAGATTCAAGGGGAATCTTTATCTAGCGATGCAACTGCCGCTGAAAATTTTAAAGAAACATTCTTGGCTTTTTGGAAGAAGAAGGTTATTTACTCGATGATGTGTATAATGCCGATGAGACTGGCTTATACTGGAAATCATTGCCTCAAAAATCACTTGCGTCTCAGCGCGAAGCAGCTGCCCCTGGGTTTAAAAAGTGCAAAGAGAGAGTAACAATTTTGGTAGCCGCGAATGCCAGTGGAAGTCATCGTTTACCGGTGCTAATGATCGGCAAAGCCAAAAAAAAACCACGTTGTTTAAAGAATGTGACATGTCTCCCATTGTGCTACAAAGAACAGAAGAGTACTTGGATGAATAGTGAAATATTTCTTGATTGGTATACAAATCAGTTCATCCCAAATGTGAAGAGGTTGAAAGAACAAGAAAAGAAAACTGGAAAAGTAATTTTTCTACTGGACAATGCACCATCTCACCCAGAGACGGATACATTGAATGCAGTTGATGCAAATTTTAAAGTAATTTTTCTGCCTCCTAATGTAACAGCACTAATTCAACCAATGGATCAGGGTGTTATAGCAAAGCTTAAAAAGATGTACAAGAAGGAAGTCATGCGTCGTTTATTGTTGGCTGAAGATGAAGAAAGTGTGGTGGCGTTTTCCAAAAAGCTTAATCTCAAAGACTGCTGCTATATGTTAGCTGATGCTTGGACCACCCTGTCACAAGATAATCTCAACAAGGCTTGGAATAGATTGCTTGGGAAAAAAGGAGGAAATGAAACTACTGCAGTGGACACAAATGATGATTGTATAAATGAAGTTGTGGAACTGTTTCAAGCAATGCCTGGATTTTCGGACTGTGACAAAGATGATGCACACATGTGGCTAGAAGATGATAATGATTCTGGTTTTCAGTTTTTGAGTGACGAAGAAATTTTGTCTTTTGTGCAAGAAGAAAACCAAATACATGTAGTGACCGATGATGAAGACTCCTCAGAAGTACATGATGTACTTGTAGATTATGAAGAAAACCCAAAACGTCGACCAAGTCCTGAAGAGGCCTTTATAGCACTAGAAACAGCGATGGCTTGGTACGAGCAAGAAGATGACAGCTGTCCTACACAGCTTCTGCTGTTGAAGAGAATGCGGGACTTAGCAGCCAAAAGCAGACTATCCAGTTTGGTGCAAAAGAGGATTCCTCATTATTTTAAATAGTGGGCTACATCTGTGCAGGTACATGTATACGTAAGTTGCGCCTGGTTTTGAATCGTTTGTAATGTTATTTTGAAAACATTTCTCTTCTTAACAAAAATAATTAATACAAGTAGTACATGCACTGCAGTGTAATGAAAGATTTTGGTGATACAGTGATCTAATACAGTGTGGGTATTATTATTACAGTACAAGTAAATATGTTTTATAGTGTATTTTCCTTGTGATTGTTAATTATTTTTAGAAATATGTGTACATGTACTCGATTATTTTTAGAAATATGTGTACATGTACTAGATACATCATGTAATCCAATTATCCGAACATTTGATTATCCGAACGATGCTCGGTCCCATGGGGTTCGGATAAATGGAGTTCTACTGTATATGGAAAAATCTGTGCTGGACATTATGTTAAGGAATCTTCGCTAGACGAGATTAGGTCTAGAAGCCATCTTGGATATTGTTTATAATCTGACGTGCTTTGTCAGTAAACTCAGTTGATATATATATATGGGCAATACTGAGTGCTTGGCTACTGACAGTCCATTATACTATTATTCTACATGAGTGCCCATGTAACATAACATTGCAAGACCATTTATCCACTGTACCATGATGTATTATGCCAACCTGTGATTTGTCACTATCTGTGCTGTCGAGTGTGTACGTCCAATTAAACTTTAGTAAAGGTACACAGTCGTTGGTGTCGATGACTTCCAGCCATACATGAGTGTGAGAAAAGAACATTTGTCAACACCACGAACTCTTCCTATCATTCGCACATTATACACTCCATCTATGTCTACACACCACTGCGTAGGTCAAGTTGACATTCCATACTCGAACCACGAGCAACACAACAACACAGTATTTAACTCTGGTGATGTTCGAGCGAGCTTCAGATTTCTCAGCATGTCTCTTGCTCAGGGCAAGGGTCTTGTATTAAGAGTTTATCAACTGATGATGATGATGTCTGCTTCCATCCACTTATATTTATCATTTGGTGGACATCATTAATAAGAAAAAAGATTCTTATCAACTGGTGGACCAGCTTTCTGGGTTTGACCTCGCAGAAGTTCAGAAGTCAACGGATTACCGATACCAGACCGTTTCCTGTGGCTGATACGACACACTTGCAGTATTGGTTTGCTCTTTGTCAACACTTCGTCACGTGACCTGTCAAGTGAATGCAGTATGTAGGTCAGCGTTGTTGACATTTTTACATTAGACATTACAGAGTTTCACAGAACAGTTGGATCAATTCTTGTCAATGTTAACAGGAAGACAGTATTATTGAACTAAGAAGTCCTATTTTCATCGATGGATCTTCTTGTTTTCTATATATGAACTTTAATATTTAAGGCCAGAATATATATTTCAATAAAGTGGCAGTTTATTTATTTTACAAGAATAACTTTGCCATTACTGTAAAACTGAGCCTATTTTGCAACACATTACACACATGATATATGTATTTATGATATGTTACATGTTATTTGTTTGTATAGTATGTTAGTTTATATGTCAGCGGGTTGTGTTTAAGGTTGGGCGGCGTCCTCACAACAGAATATCCCACGTCATAGAGGGTCCGTTGTGGGCGTTTTCTATAGGTGCAATTTTCTTGATTGAAAATTTGCTTGCGACAACTGTTGCTTTTGTGTTAGCTGTGAAGTCTGTAATTATTGTTATTTTTGTAATATTTCTTTGTTCTTTAGTTTTGTTTTGAATTGTTTGTAATTTGTTGGTCTACCCTTTTCTATCTTTCAGTTCTATTCACAATTTATATTCATATACTGTGACGTCATTTGTGTTGTTATCCTTTGCAGATTCAGTGATTATTTTCATTGATTTCCCTATTTGATTTATTTTGATTTCTGCAAACGTTTTCGTATTGTCAGTCCTATTTGTACTTTATGTATTCTGTTGGTTGACATATGTTTTATATAGGTATATTTCATAAGACACAATTGCCTGTGCACTGCACTTGGATTATGGTATAAACCAGTACCTGATTATTATTACTGTTATACAAGACCTTATTAAGGCTTGTGACCCACAGATATTGGGATAGTATACTGATTAATCAAGTCATTAAGTTTCAACATTAGAATACTTCCATTACACAAGGGAAATCCCTTGATAAAACTGGTCAACAATTAGAAGAATGGGCTGTTGCTCAATATGACAAAGCATTAGCTGCAGAAGAGAGAAAAGCTCTGGCTGAAGAGAAAAGATTAGAAAGAGAAGCTGAGGCTGCTGCTGAACAAAAGAAATTGCAGATGCAGGTGGAGCAAAGGAGATTTGAAGCTGAACAAAAGAAATTAGAAAGAGAAGCTGCTGCTGAACAAAAAAGATTAGACAGTGAAGCTGAACAAAAAAAATTAGAAAGAGAAGCTGCTGCTGAACAAAAAAGATTAGACAGGGAAGCTGAACAAAAAAGATTAGACAGAGAGGCTGAAGAAAAAAAAGCAATAAGAGAACATGAATTTGAGTTAGAGAAATTGAGATTGACAATTATGATTAATGTTAATCAGGCATCTAGTGGTAATGGTAAACCTTCTACTTACAAGGTTAAGGTTCCACCGTTCAATCAGTCCAGTGACGATATTACATTCTGGCTGGATAGATTTGAACGTTCTTGTCGTACACATAATGTGGATAAATCACAATACGCTAATCAATTAGCAGAAAACTTGAAAGGTGAATCTTTGACTAGATTATGCCTTGTAGGAGAAGCAGATAAGGATAATTATGATGTCATTAGGGCGGCTTTGATAAAAAAAAATACCAGCTAAGTGAGGAAGGCTATCGCCTTTTGTTTAAGACGATGGTGCCTGAGACAGGTGTAGAATTCTCAGAATTCACTGCAAAGGCACGTCTCACAGTTGATCGTTGGATTGAGCTTTCCAAAACAGAAAAAACTTATGAAGGACTTATGGATTTGTTGCTCAGAGATAAGATTATGTCATGTGTTAACAAACCATTCCTTCAATTTATACATGAGCGTAAACCCAAATCTCTAAAAGAAATGGAAGAATACTGTTCCCAATATGTCACTGCACACCCCGACGTGACTTTTGGCAACACTAAGATTAAGGAGAGTATGCCAGTTGCTTCAGCAACACCATACAATCCCAATTATTCACACAGATTTCAGGGACCTCAAAACAGATTTGATAAAAAAAGGTAACCATAATAGTTATCAAAACCAAGGTAACCAATCATTTCAGGGTTCTTCTTCAAAGAACTGGAGACGAGCTGATAGCTCTCGACACAGGGGTGGTCATAATTATAGGAATTTCCGTAGAGGAAGTAATTATAGAAACTATCAGGGTTATCCGTCTTGGAGTCAACAAGATCATAATTACAGAGATACTCATTATAATGAATATGATAATGGTAACCAAGGGAACTATGACTCAAACCCAAATAGGGGTTACAATAGAGGTAACAATAACTACAGAGGTGATAATAACCGAGGTAGATCTCAAAACAAAAGACATAAACCACATTTTCAGGCAAACTCTGCACAACAAGAGTCCCATGAAGCCTATAAACAGAGTAAAGATAATAATGATGCTAGTAATATGGCATGTGCCGCTTTTGATTTTGGGAGAGCATCTCAGTGCCCCCAATGCAAAACGTTATTTGAGCCAACCACAGTGTCTACTTTAAGCTGTGGCCATCCTCTTCCTGCTCTTCCGGCATCAGTCGCGCATGATGGAAGAGGTTCTCTTGTCTTACATAAGGGTTTAGTGAATAACAATCCAGTCTCTGTGCTATTTGATTCTGGATGCACCACAATTGGTGTTAGGCAGTCACTCGTAGATCCTTCCCGTGCCACTGGACAAGTAGTCAAATGTGTAACATTTGGCGGCACATTAGAGAAATACTCTACTGCTATCATTAGGATTGCTACTCCTTTCTTTACAGGAGATGTACACGCATGTCTTCTCCCGAATCAGATCGCTGACCTCATCATCGGTCACATTCATGGAGTCAAAGAATGCACTCCGCAACAAATTTCCGCATGGGAAAGGCAAAACATGCAGATTGCTAACGCTGTAGTCACTAGAGCTCAGGCTCTTAATATGCCTCAAACTTCATCTACTGAAGATAATGAAGTGCATAACCAAGATGATCCCTTGGTAATTTCTCGTGACTCGTTTATAAAACAGCAAGAAGATGATCCCACTCTGAAGAAATTCTTCATTCTTGCAACTAAAGGTGATCCGAATAAAGACACAAGTCGTAAATCGTGGATTACAAAGAAGAATGGCGTACTTGTACGTATGGTTCAAGACTCCATTACGTCAAGTCATTCTCAAATCCTGGTTCCCAAGAATTTGAGAGTTAAAATTTTGCAGCACGCTCACGACTCTCAGTGTGCTGGACACATGGGTTTTCCCCGTACTAAGTCAAGAGTCCTTGCGGCTTTCTTTTGGCCATTGGTAAACAAGGACATACGGATTTATTGTCGATCTTGTAAAGTATGTCAGGAAGTTAAATCCAAAGGTCCACGGCATGCTGCACCCATTCAGGCGGCGGACATTCCTATTCGGCCGTTTCAAAAAATGGCCATAGACATTATTGGTCCATTTAAGATCAAGTCTGCCAGAGGACATCAGTTTATCTTGACATGTGTTGATATGTGCACACGTTGGCCAGAGGCTATTCCTCTGAAGAGCATTACTACTGCTGATATTGCAGATGCTCTTTGGCTTATATTTTCTCGTTTGGGTTTCCCCAGAGAGATATTGTCAGACCATGGCACCCAACTAATATCAGATACCATGTCTCAAGTAATGTCTACTCTGCAGATAGATAGATCTTTAAGTAGTATCTACCATCCAATGTCTAATGGTATGGTCGAACGCCTTAATAGAACACTTAAAAACTTACTAGGGAAGATAACTGAGGATCATCCTCAAGACTGGGACAGAGTTTTACCTGCGGCCCTCTTCACTTACAGAGAGGTACCCAATGAACATACAGGATTTTCTCCCTTTGAACTCGTCTTTGGCGCGCGTCCGCGTGGCCCTATGTCGTTGCTTCACGATCTCATAACATCTGACAATATTGACGATGACACAAAGTCATCCTACGAATATGTCATCGCGTTGAGACAAAAGATTATCGAAGCATGCAAATTAGCAACTTCTTCTTCTGAATTTGCGAAACAGAAGGCAAGGCAATTTGCCAATAAGAAGAGATGCTTACGACAACTTTGTCCTGGTGACAAAGCATTTGTATTACTACCTTGTAGGGAAAACAGACTACTTATTTCTTGGAAAGGTCTGTACGATATAATATCGAAAATTTCCGATGTCGACTATATTGTCGATATTGATGGGAAGCATAAAACCTTCCACATCAATATGCTTACTGAATTCCATGAACGTCCGGATTATTTGCAACCCATTTTCCAAGCAACGGACAATTCTCCAGTACAACATGGTCATTACTCATCACTGTCCGTGATACAGGATGAGGAAACAAGTTTTTCAGATGTAAATCTTCCTCTTCCAATGATCCCACTTCATTCTAGTGAATCATGGAAGAACGTTACTGTCTCTCCTGATTTGTCTCTAGGAGAACAGCGACAAGTTTCAACTATGTTGCAAACATTTCAGGATGTACTCACTGACATCCCTGGACAAACGAATGTCATTGAACATGACATTGTTCTAACTGACCATACTCCTATTAGGGTTAGACCTTATCCTATACCTATACATTTTCAAGCACAGGTCGAGAAAGAGTTGGATGAGATGATAGATTTGAAAATAATCGAACCATCCACCTCTGCATATTCTTCGCCGATGGTTATTGTGCGTAAAAAAGACAATAACATACGTCTTTGCGTTGACTATCGAAAATTGAATCAGGTAACGAAGTTCGATGCTGAACCTATGCCTTTACTGGAAGAACTACTTACTCGACTCTCCAAATCTCATTTTTTCACTAAACTTGATTTGTCTAAAGGATATTGGCAAGTTCCTTTATCTGAACGCGCCAAACCTCTCACGGCTTTTTCAACACCTAGAGGTTTGTTCCAATGGAATTTTATGCCTTTCGGTCTTATGAACGCACCAGCTACATTCGTACGCATGATGCGCCGAATCCTATCTTATCGGTCAGATGTCATTGCATATCTAGACGACATCTGTCTTTTCAGCGATACTTGGGAAAATCACTATTCAGGGTTAGATGAATTGCTGTCTACTTTGCGCGAGCACAACCTGACAGCGAAACCCTCTAAAGCCTATATTGGTTTTAGCGAAATTTCTTTCCTAGGCCACCGAGTTGGTCATGGTTTCCTAAAGACAGAGGACCATAATACTAGTAAGATACTTAACATCTCAATCCCTAAGACTAAAAAACAGGTGAGAAGTCTGTTAGGTCTTATTCAATTTTATGGCAGATTCATTCAGAATCTATCCTCTATCATGGCACCTCTTTCAACACTTCTAAAGAAAGGTTCGCCTAATGTGGTCCACTGGTCTCAGGAATGCCAATGCTCTCTGGATAAGATTAAAACATTGTTTTCAACACCACCTATTTTAGTGCTACCCACTAAAGATAAAACATTCGTTCTTCGTAGTGACGCTTCATCCACTGGGATTGGAGCGGCACTAATGCAAGAGTACTCTGGAACTCTGCATCCTGTAATGTATATTTCCAGAAAACTTAATGCGGCAGAAAGGAATTATTCGGTTTTAGACCGTGAGCTATTAGCTATGGTTTGGTCGATCCTCAAACTACAGAGATTCCTTCTGGGCGCACATTTCATAGTAGAAACCGACCAAAAAGCTCTTACTGCTATACAGAGTAAGAATTTGAAGAGCTCGAGGTCTACTCGATATGCAATTGCTCTTCAACCTTTTCATTTCTCTGTGCGAGCTATTCGTGGATCAGCTAATGTGATGGCAGACATTCTGTCAAGATGCCCACATGATTCCACATAACTATTAGGGCTTAGACTTCTTGATATGTCTAGTTCTATAGTAGTTCCTTTTCTATATCATGATAGATACAAATTTGTAATTTAATAATATAATGATTGTATCACTACATAGCGGTTCATTGATGTTTATTCACTGCTGTGCTTTGATGATTTTTTCTTCATAAATCATAAATTTAAGATATCTAATACGAAATGATGGTATGATTTTTTAGGCATCGTGTAATTGCCAGAATTGTATTATACTTTGATGACACCTTCCTGGAAAAATTTACTTGTAGAGAAATAATTTCTCTCAGTTTATGAGACACATTCTCACCAGTCGCTCCATAAGTCGACTTAGCCTCATATTAGGCGTTATATGTATTCCTGATATTTTCATCTGCGCATTATTCATGCGTTGTGAGCCTATTGTATGTTGCTCCTAGATGTATTTCCAAAAAAAAAAATGTTCCATTTTTTTTTTTCCCGGGAGGTGTGGTAAGACTGTTACGTGCAGTCTTTGATATCTTACAATATTATACATTGGTATACTTGTTATGTTCGCAAATATTTTGTAAACAAAATAGATATTTTTTAGTGCTTAAGGGAAAGTCATTATTGAGTTACTTCCCTTGAAAGTTGTGCCGTCTCTTTCGATCGAATTCCGCGGATGAATCCAGTTTTACTGCGATTTATTCTTTGTTTGGGTAGTAATAGATTGTTCTTGCTTCAGAATATCTATGGCCTGAATTTATGTGTATTGTTTGTCTGTGTAGGACGAATCTGTCTTATATCTGTATATCTTTACATATCTAAGTCGAACTATATGTTCTGTTGTCTCTAGAGAGGTCAAAGGCTGTTCGGCGGATGTGTCGCGAGAGAGGTGTGTTTTGGCTTCGCCCTGATGATGGGCTGTGTTTTTCTATGTCGGCTTGATGCCGGGGAAAAAGTGATCTCAGTGGTTTTTGGGGAAAGTGATAGTCGTCTAGACCTATCGTGTATGCTTTACCCCAGTGTTCATTCTTATTGCCAAGGAACGGCAAAATCATATTTCTGAAAACCAAGGTAATAAAGATACTCTTTTGAACTCTCGTACGAAGCCACCGTTTTTCGGTAGGGATGATTTGTACGTCTGAGAGGATACATCTAACTAGATGAAAAAAAACGATTCTGATTCCTAGCAGCACTATATCCTGTAGAATGCAGTCAATTGTTCATGATCAAATCTACAGAGCAATGAAATGTTTAATGAATGACTAACTTTAGGACAGATTCATTATCTGTATCCAAACGTGAGTGACAGCTCACGAGTGAAGCCATCTTGGAACCAAACATGTAGTGACTTTCAAGAAGAGAAAAGGGATGCCCGTATTATCGCTTGATTAGTCCAGAGATCACTGCTACACATGAGAACCCATTGCTAGCGGTTCAATATAATTATATGGAAAAATCTGTGCTGGACATTATGTTAAGGAATCTTCGCTAGACGAGATTAGGTCTAGAAGCCATCTTGGATATTGTTTATAATCTGACGTGCTTTGTCAGTAAACTCAGTTGATATATATATATATGGGCAATACTGAGTGCTTGGCTACTGACAGTCCATTATACTATTATTCTACATGAGTGCCCATGTAACATAACATTGCAAGACCATTTATCCACTGTACCATGATGTATTATGCCAACCTGTGATTTGTCACTATCTGTGCTGTCGAGTGTGTACGTCCAATTAAACTTTAGTAAAGGTACACAGTCGTTGGTGTCGATGACTTCCAGCCATACATGAGTGTGAGAAAAGAACATTTGTCAACACCACGAACTCTTCCTATCATTCGCACATTATACACTCCATCTATGTCTACACACCACTGCGTAGGTCAAGTTGACATTCCATACTCGAACCACGAGCAACACAACAACACAGTATTTAACTCTGGTGATGTTCGAGCGAGCTTCAGATTTCTCAGCATGTCTCTTGCTCAGGGCAAGGGTCTTGTATTAAGAGTTTATGAACTGATGATGATGATGTCTGCTTCCATCCACTTATATTTATCATTTGGTGGACATCATTAATAAGAAAAAAGATTCTTATCACGGACATTCGTCACTTACGGACAGTCGTTACTTGTGGACAGTCGTTCCTTGTGGACATTCGTTACTAGTGGACATTCATCACTTGTGGACATTCATCACTTGTGGACATTTGCTACTTATGGACATTCGTTACTTTTGGACATTCATCACTTGTGGACATTCATTACTTGTGGACATTTGTTACTTGTGGACATTTGTTACTTGTGGACATTCATCACTACATTCGTTACCTGTGGACATTCATCGCTTGCGGACATTAATTACTTGTGGATATTCGCTACTTATGGACATTCGCTACTTTTGGACATTCATCACTTGTGGACATTCGTTACTTGTTGACATTTGTTACTTGTGGACATTCATCACTACATTCGTTACCTGTGGACATTCATCACTTGTGGACATTCGTTACTTGTGGACATTCGTAACTTGCGGACATTTGAACCATGTTATTACAGAAGCCAAGCAGAAATATTAACCGTACAGCCAAATAGAAGCATAAATATTAGTAGCGTATTATCACAGTTACAATTACAACCTACAAAAACATAACGTATATTCTCTTGGACGCAGATGTAATGACAGACTGCTACTCCGGACCGAAACCGATCAATCAACTAACTTTCTAAACAATTCACCATCATTGTTCACATATGTCAAACTTCAAGGAAGCTCTGACAGGTATTGTCATTTAAGCTGGGGAAATGCGTCCTCTTGGGTGTGTATAACCAGACCCTGACGGGATCTATAACACTTCACTACGACAGTACATGCTATGGGACTGCCTCTACCTTTGTTTTTTAGGACTCAACTCAGAAAGAAGCATCGTGGTGCACTAGGGTCTGAAGAACGAATGAGAGGTTATGCCTACTTTAGGAGCTTCCGTCAAAATAAGTACTATGAGAAATATAGACAGGCTATATGAGAACATTACAAAGTACACAACAGACAAGTGGGTGAAAATAATTATTAATTAAGCAATACAAATATTAAGAAGGAAAGAAATACACAACACAAGGCAACCAACTCGAATAACGGAATAAAGAATATCAAATGAACCCAAAGAATAGTATGGTCCGATGTACTCCGTAGCACCGGCGAGAATCACAATGTGTGTATATAGTAATAACACAATCTATAAATATTTTTGTGGTGCGTAGGTTTCTAATTTTTTAAATTTTGCCAGGGCAGCGGCCTGATAGGCTTACTCTTTACGATTTCCAACAGCCGTGTGATTTTTAACGTGCGCAACTTGCACACGGGACCTCCTAATTTTTTCACCCTTATCCGAGAAGGCTAGGCATCCGATCTCACTACCTAGGAGATCAGGGGGGAGTAGACATCATAAGGACCACTGGTTCACAAAAAAAAACCATAAATTATATTCCCTCCACTGTGACTCGAACCTGCTACCTCTAGAACTCGAGGCGGACGCCATACCTCTTAGCCACTCCGACCCCCAAAGGGAAACTAAGGGTAATGGACGCCAATAGGAAAAAAAAAACACCAATACAACACTGATGTTTCAAATATGGACAATGTTCTGCACCAGTGCATAACACCTACGTCTTTTAGCCTACGTCAAGGTAAAAGTCAAGACTGCTTCTTCTTAGTCGTTCGCTCTCAACTAACCACACCAATCTCTCGTATAAAGCTGTCAGTCCGTCTCAAGCTTCTCTCGTCACCATACATATCACTCAGCTGGGTCGGAGAAGGTCACGCTCCAACTTGCTCCTCTGATGGAGCCGACCGTTTTGGAGTGCATGCTCTACTGTTTGTCTGTCCTCTCCACATGAACACATTTCTGTCTGTCCTCTCCACATGAACACATTTCTGTCTGTCCTCTCCACATGAACACATTTCTGTCTGTCCTCTCCACATGAACACATTTCTGTCTGTCCTCTCCACATGAACACATTTCTGTCTGTCCTCTCCACATGAACACATTTCTGTCTGTCCTCTCCACATGAACACATTTCTGTCTGTCCTCTCCACATGAACACATTTCTGTCTGTCCTCTCCACATGAACACATTTCTGTCTGTCCGACTTTCAGTTTGTTGAACAGACAGTATCTGAGTCTGCAACATATTCATACGATGTTCTACATTTTATTGTGCCATTATCTCCTACTAAATGTACTGCAAACATGGCAGCGTCAACGATACTTTATTCTTTGTCCATGAGGGTTTTGCCTTCTTATGGCGAGGCACGTTCCTTTCTATCTAGACTGAATTCGCTGGTTACATCAAAACGCAACTGCCATTCAAAAAGAAGTGAACTCTGTCCACAGAGTACAATGTTGATAAAAATGAAGCACTGAAAAATCACTACTAAGGTTCTATAAGCTAGCATGACAAAGCCATGAAAATTGCTAGCCCTGAAACAAGGAACGTGAACTCTTTCAGCGTAGATACATAGTCCAGAAAATGACTAACATTATCTGTCTGCTAGCAAGATGAAACCCTGAAAGGGTCTGCTATAAAATAGTTACCATATACACCAACACTAGCTGGAAAAAAATAATTAACTCAAGAGTTTATCACCAAATAAGAAACAATTCGTTTATCTCTGATACTACTCGTCAGCGCTGTGGCAAGATAGAGCGGCGCTCCAGTGCCTGAAGAACAACTGTTATGACGGTTCAACAGTTTTCATTTACTGGTATTACGCACCAGCACTGTGGTAAAATAGAGCGACCCCCAGTATCTCAAGAACAGCTTGTAAGGCGATTCAACAGCTCTTATTTCTGATATTACTCACGAGCACTGCAGCAAGATGGGGTGGCCCCTTCCAGTGCTTCAAGAACAGCCTGTATGATGGTTCAACAGCCTCTAATTCTGCTATTGCGAGTACTGCAGCAAGATGCAGCATTGCCCCCTTTGCTCCAAGAACAGCTTTTAAGGCGGTTCAACAGCTTTTATTTCTGGTAGTACTCACAATCACTGCGGCAAGATGGAGCCGCTCTCCAGAGCTTAGCTTGTATAACTGGTTCAATAGCTTTTCCACTCTTCTGCTATTCTATGAATGAACTGTTCTCGTGGTCCACCGCGTGCTCTGTATCTTGGTATAGCACATAAGACACGCGACAACTGTCGGTGGGTATTTTGACCAAGTGTCCAAACCATGCCATTCTCTTTGTTCCGTGATCCACTGGATTTGCAGCAAGATCTGCTTCTGACTTCTTCTGTGTTAGAATTGGCAGATGTGATATTTTCAAAATCAAACGGAGAACAGAACCCTTAGCTACAACATGAGACAAACACTAACATAACTGAACAAATAACTGAGAAATTAATGCTCAGAAATTAAAACTGAGTGTGATCAATACTCTATATTGTTGTGTGGTGTAGAAACATGGACAATGAACAAGCAGAAGTATGAATTGAGATATGTGATATACATGTACAAGTATGGGGGGTTTTGTACAAGTATGGGGTTTTTTTTTCATGGTAAGGTAATAAAACAAATACATAGGTCATAGAAAATCTATGAATGAAAAAAAAAGAGATATAATTAAAGAGATCAAAGTTCAACAGACAAAATATTTTTGCCATATAAAAAGACATACCATCTTCCTGAGAACCATAACGGAAAGAAGAGGTGAAGGCTAACGTGCAAGTAGAAGACAGGGCTGTAAGTGGGAATCAACATCAGGAAAGAGTCTGTAAGAGTATCTCATGAAGGAAAGGAAAAAGTGAAATGATCCCATTACACGCCCATTGAGGCATATTGGGAATATGGTGTTAGGCCCAAATTTTCTTGACCATCGGCACACTAGGGGTGATGTGGTCAGCATCACGCCGGCCGCCTTAACTTTCTCAAAGTTGCTCTGGTACCCATTTGGGGCTGGGTCGACCCAGGAGTCGTTTGCGGCCTTAAAAAAATCCCACCTCATCTGGGGATCGAACCACAGACCACTGAGCTAGGAAGCCAGTGTACTAACCACTATTCTACCGCGGCTCCCTCATGAAGATAAGAGACAAAAGACGTTAGAGATCCACTGCAACCGGCTTGCAATGTGAAAATGGCACCTGATGATGATGTTAGTATTTCTGATAAGTATTTTTGTTTTCTGGTTGCGTAGTTCACTTCTCACCCCAGATAGCGAATCTCATCAGCTAAAGTTTCTCAATCTACGCTTTATTTAGTGTTCATGCCGGGCTTTCAAAACAAAGGGCGTGTTTTAATACACGTATACAATTAATAATGTGATGTGATGGAAGGGGTATGAGTAATAGAGTTATTTGACAGCTAGCACCGTTAAACTCTTAAACTCTGTGGTCTTACGCCTCTGTCAAGTTGTCCATCCTCTGTCAAAATTCTGAGTAAGTAATTTTTTTTTTCACTTTGGGGAAACAGTTTGTTTGTTTGAAAGATCAAAACAATGTGTTATGGAAAAAAAAAATCAAAACAATGTGTTGTGACAATAAAGATAAAAACAATGTGCAGTGATAAGATACCAAACATTCTGTGTATTAGGAAAGTACGAATCCACGTCTACTGGAGTTAGAGAGGAAACAATGTAAATGAGAAGAAAAAAGAGAACTATTTATTATAAATAAATACATACATGTACATACACAAATAAAGAATAATGTTGATTAGAAAGATAATAAAGGATAACTCTCTGACTCCAAAAGCTTTCGTATTTTAGTCTGGCTCATATGTTTTAGTTTGGCTCTGACATTTTAGCCTGGCTCCTATATTTAAATATGGTACCTCAATTTAAAAAACAAGGGGAGGGGTGATAAGGGTGCATGTACCATGCTTCAAACTGATTGCAAAAACAAACAAACAAACAAGCAAGCAACAAACAAACAAAAAGAAGTAGATCTTATCTTATTCCCCCTTCCCTACGTCAAATAAGAAGAAACTTGCCACAAACCTTGCTCTGCTATTTCAATCTCTCGTCTGCCGAATGCCGCGTGGTCGATGTTCTTGACACAAAAGTCGTTGAATCCTTTAGAGCTTCTCTGAGGATGTCACAAAAAACAACGACAGGTCTGAATGTCGTTGGCACAATCATTTAAAAAAAAAAAAAAAAAAGGCATGTCTGAATATCGTTGGTAAAATCATAAAAAAAAACAATGAAACGTCTGCATGTCGTTGGTACAATCATTTAAAAAAAAAAGACAATGACACGTTTGAATGTCGTTGGCACCATTATAAAAAAAACCCCCACAAAACGTGTGTAACATACAAACAGCAAAAATGTACGCACATCTATCAAAATAAGCTAAAATGTACACACTTGCGTACATCATCGCCCGTGTAGTTAGTTCCATGACGTCTCTGATGAGACAAAGAATGAAATGACCAACTGCTCCATCAGGTCAGGGAGCTTGGATTAAGCCAAGAAGGGCCTCTAGGCTTTTCTGGTGTTTGTCCAGCCCCCCCCCCCCCCCCCCCCCCTTTTTTTTCAGCTAATACGCAAACATTTATTATTTTTTATTCAAACCCGTTAGCATTTTGATGTCATATACCAGTATTATTAATGGACGGGTATGTTAGGGTGTTAGAATTGCTTACCTTTTTAATTAGTAATTGTTTTTTATTAATGTGTATTAGTATTATTTTTATTACTATTAAGGTAAACACAATAAACACATTTTATTGAAAAGTCTATGCATAAAAAAAAAAATGTTTTTAACTTATGCACGAGCGCCCAAGAGTGCCAGGCCCCCAGGCTTCAGCCTACTTAGCCTAAGGGATAATCCGACACTGCCTCAGGTATGTCGTACAAGACGACTAATATGAAGTTGTGCATGAGACAGGCAACCGTATCACGTAAAACACAGTGCTACATAAACCACCTATTGCTAGCGCACGCGAATGCTTTGTGCAGGCTTCCTGCAAGAGGACCAGCCTCAGTGGTGGCAGCATGCTCCATAAGGATCGACAAGTAAAATGATGATGATGAGTATAATTAACTCACATTAAACAAAAGCAGACACAAATATCCTATATATAAAATGCCAGCTTTTTCTGTCAGTGCGTAACGCTAAGGGATGCAACTTTGGTTGAAAGTTAGACATCAATTGTATTGTTTCCCTTATTTAGGTACTCTCCCGAAAATAGTAACACCAAAGAAGAATGCGCAAATGACGGTGTGCACAAAAATATATTTATGGAATGTGTGATTCCCGTATACACATATTGGCAACCTCGCTGCTGCACAGTGGTTTTAAAAAAAATACTTTTAAATAAGTATACTGTTCAAAAAAAGAAACGCAACTTTTTTGGTGTTACTTTTATAAAAGATATTCGCTGATTGGACATCAATCAACCTATCGACTGTGTCCACCTGGTCATTAACTTATCGTGGTTACCTGAATTGTAGTCACCTCTTGATTCGTGAGGTCATGAAAAAGGTCAAGGTCAAAACAACATTTTTGACAATAACTCGTGACAGGTTCATGAGAATCCCGTGAAACTTACTGAACACAAAAACTCTCTGACCATATTATTGAATGCCTATAAAAGATTGACGCTCCTTGAATAAATTCAGTTGAAAATTCAATGCGCAAGTATGGCTTATCATCACTGGACGTTTACAGACTGGACAGTCACAAAGTGTAGTGGCCAGGCAATTTAATGTGGTTAGAAGCACCATTAGTCGCCTTTGGAGGCGATTTCAAGAAACTGGCTCAGTGGCAGACCGGCCGCGCAGTGGAAGACCCAGAGTCACAACTCCTGTCGAAGACCGCTTCATACGGCTGCGTCACCTCAGGAATCGACTTGCATCTGCGTCCTCCACAGTCCAGTCAATGTCAGCAGCTCGACGAATTTCAGATCAAACGGTCAGGAACCGGCTGCACGACTCTGGTCTTTGGGCTAGAAGACCTTACAGAGGTCCTTTTCTTACGGACCGGCATCGCCAGAACCGACTGCAGTGGGCAAACCAGCATCGTCAATGGACCGTTGGGAACGACTGGAGACGGGTTTGGTTTAGTGATGAATCATTTTTTGTGCTCCAGCGACACGATAGACGGAGAAGAGTTTACCGCGGAGTCCATGAGCGCTACGCCCAGAACAGCGTTGATGAGGCTCTTCCACATGGTGGTGGAGGTGTACTGATGTGGGGGGGGGGGCGATCAACTTCATGGGAAGAAGTGACCTGGTGCAAATTGAAGGACGCCTGAATGCCCAACGATACGTAGCTGAAATTCTTCGTCCTCACGTCCTTCCCCTTCTGGCTGCACGAGGGTAGATTTTTCAACAGGATAACGCTCGACCTCATGTGGCACAACTCACCACCCAGTTCCTCGCTGACAACAACGTCCAGACCATTCCGTGGCCAGCCATGTCATCAGACATGAACCCCATAGAACACATGGGATGAACTCGACAGACGACTCAGCCAGCGAGACGTGGCTCCAGCCAATCTCCGACAGTTGTCTCTTGCACTGCGGGAAGAGTGGGCAGCCATCCCACAACAACAGATCCAACGGCTAATCGGATCCATGTCAAGGAGATGTCGTTCTCTGATAGAGGCCAGAGGAGGCCATACACCTTACTGAAACGGAGGCCTCATTCGCAAAGAATAAAAGTCCAAACCAAATTTAATGAACATCATTTCATTGTTAAAGTCTGAAAGTTTCTTCATGCCAAGATTGAAACATTAATTCCGTAAAATAAAATTTTGGTACAAGTTTGAAATTTGGTGTCCATTACCACTGCAATAATGTTGCGTTTCTTTTTTTGAACAGTATAAAACTGCCGTTAGGTATTGGTGCTTTTGAATTTAATTCCGTCTTATGACGGGCTTTTACACTATTATATCATAAACTCACTGTAAACAAACATATACAAAGACGACTCTATTTGCGCATCACTTAGGATCTTACGTTTGAAAATCTAGTGGTGCACATAGAGTCGGTTGCGATTGTGTATGCGTGGTTACCACACGACGTACGAGTGTTTGCAGTAGCAACATTATTATTGTGCCACGTGTCAAAGAAGGCACAGTGTCTGGTGTTATGGACTGTGTCTGAAAGGACGTTCAAAGTGTATTTACACGTCCACTTTAGGAGTGTGCTGAGAAGAAGTATAATCGGTCTCAAGAGTGTATTAATGTACGTAAGATATAATACGTCAATAGGAATATGTTGGATTATGCGTGATCGCATGGAATATAATTATTACTGAGAGTGGAAAGGATCATAAATAATATAGAGGTACAAACGATGGCACTAGATAGCTGTTGAATGATGAAGTAATATGTGGATGAAACTTAGTACGATAATCATTGATGATCATGATGTTATGAAGTCCCAATGTGGAAGTCATTAAAATGTTGCGTCTGTGTATACAACGGACTTGGATTATTAATCGAATTCTACTTGGTTAATTGTCTTCAACACCGTATTTTTCATTTGGCCCACTATAACAGGTCTAGGGCCCCAGGCTTACAGGTGCCCCCGCGGAAAAAAAAGCAACGGAGTCTTAACGCACAAAGCTCTACAGCAACAGTAAATTAATATGAAACAAATATAAAGGTAAGTTATAAGGCACTCGTAGGAAATAAAGAAGTAGAACACTAGACAACAGAAAAACAACAGACATGAGTGGCTTACCCAGGATTTGAACCCTGGACCTTCCGTGCGACAACACCGCCTAGCTATGCAACAGCATGTGCACAATAGTAGGTGTACAACAGTTTGTTTATTAGTTACTTTCACCCCCACTATTTTCCCTTTTTTTTAAAATTATATTTTCTGTGTAGGGGCCCCACTACCTTTAACAAAATCTATGGGCTGTAACGAAGACTTGTTTTTTTTTTTTTTTTTAACGTATTATTATATAATTAAGAAAAACATTTAGGCCCTATCTGAAATCCATTAGTTTTTTTTCTTCTAGTTTTACCTTTTAGAAGATCGGAGAGGGGCCCCAAAATATCTTAATAGCCTAAGGCCTCCCGAGATCTTAATCCGGCCATGATCATCATCAGCTTCATCATCATCACCAACCTTCAGTTCCTCAGGAGCGCAGACCTTAGACAAACAAATACCAAGTCCTCGGCCCCGTGCCGTTACTTCAAAGTCTTTCCATATCACCCTCATCCCTTTCATTTCTGTCTGCACTTCTCTTCTCCGTGTGTTATTCTGTCTCTTACCCCCTCTCTGACCCTGGAGATTCTAGAACAAGGCGCTGCCTTGTAAAACTGTCATCTGGTTCTCTCAATGTACTGCTAACGCCATCTTCTCATCTCTTGTTTCCGCTGGAAAAAAAAAACAAGTTTTTTTTTAATATGAGGCGGGGTGACCAGATCCATTCCTTGCTGCCTTTACCTTCCCTCGGGTACCAATTTACAGCTGGGTAGACTGACTGTACCAGGTTGTGTGCCCGAAAGCCAGTAACTCTGCCGGCAGAAGCAATCGCTCTTAGCCATACTGCCAATTAGGCACTCAGAAAGAGCATACCTCAACAAAACTGACCATACGTTTCTGTTTCTGGAAATGTGTCAAATGTAAATATGTGTATTATTTTATCTTTGGTAAAGGGTACAGATGTATGTGTATTTTTATTTCACGAAATACGTCTTCCTCTCCGGTGTCATCCGTTCATGATCCGTCCATGTCCGTGTCTAGTTCTCTTCTCCATATGTGTGTGTGTGTTTTAACTCGTATTTTTATTACCCTGTGGATTCCAGAACTTGGGCTGTCTTGTAATGCTATAATCTGGTTTGCTTCTTGCGTGTCCTTTTATGGCGGGGCAGAAACGTAAACAGGTAATAATGCCTATTTCTGTACTCTGATGAAATAACCATTTCGTTCGTTCGTTCCTATACAACTCCAGTATCTTCTATTCATCTTCTGAACGTCAGTGGATGCTCACTGCTTCACGTGTAGATACCCGCAGCTGCTGGTATGCCTACCGTTGGTTACCCCTTAAGGCCCAGCGGCCCATAAATGGGAGCCTGCATATATAACTATGCTAATTTTATAATAAAACAAGCATTAATTCCCACTGGGTCAAATATGGGTTATTTCATATGCAAATGAACGGCCTTCAAGTTTATATAGAAAGTTACATTCTAAAATACGTATTCTGTCTTAGACACTTGAGTTTAGTATAAAATGTAGCGTTCAATTATAGAAGCTCTTGGGCCTTGAGGGGTTGGGGATTTATTTCTTGCGATTACAGATGCAGAAGAGACTCAGACGCCAGCTGAGCCAAAAATTGATGAGGTCCCGTGTGGCTTCCGAGCAAACCGAAGTACTCAAAATCTAATCTTCACACTCAGACAGCTGAGTGAAAAGACCCTTGAGTATTAGAGTGAGATGCATATCTGTTTCTTAGATCTGGAAAAGGCGTTTGACAAGGTCCCCTGGAGCAAACTTTGGGACTGTTTGGCAAAGAAGAACATTCCAGCACCTCTGATTCATGCTATACAGAGCTTCTACAAGTCTTGCAGAAATTACACGAGGGCGGTAAACCATAAATCAGAAGAGTTCAAGACCACCACTTGTGTAAGACAGCGTAATATCCTGTCACCTTATCTTTTCATACTCCTCATGGACGATGTCATCAAGCCATGTTGGGAGAGGACAAGAAAGTATTCAGTGGGGTACTGGAAGATAAAACAGGTTTGTATTTCAGAGCTGGCATTTGCTGATGATGTTGCCCTGATTGCTTAATCAGAGGCACATCATCAATCCAACCTGAAGACAGCCGATAGGATAGTATAGTATAGCGCTCTCTCTTCCTAACCTCTACACCTCATGGTAGAAGAGGAACGACTAAGTAAGTACGTGATTACAGGTGTAATGCATGTGAATGCATCCACGCCATTTGGGACCATTGATACGTCGCTTGTGATAACCCCAACAAAGCCCTAAGGAAGCAAGCCACTGACGCGAGGCCAAGCAAACAAAATTTGGCGGAGAACTGTGGAGGGTGACATGAAAAGCATACACCAGAATTGCAGGCACGGTCCGAAGGATAGCCACGGACCGCGAGAAAAAGAAAGCGGTTGTTCCTACCAAACAAGATGCAACTAGGCGTGACAATTACCAATTGCTTTGCCAGTAAGAAATTATGTGAGGACAGAAAACCATAAGTCAGAAGAGTTCAGGACCACCACTGGTGTAAGACAAGGTGATATCCTATCACCTTACCTCTTCATACTCCTTATGGACGATGTCATCAAGGCATGTAAGGAGAGAACAAGAAAGTATTCAGTGGGGTACTGGAAGATGAGACAGGTCTATATTTCGGAGCTGGCATTTGCTGATGATGTTGCCCTGATTGCTAAATCAGAGGCACATCTCCAATCCAACCTGCAAGTCTGGAAGGAAGAGCTGGAGAAGAGAGGGATGGTCATAAGCAGCTCTAAAACAAAATCCATGGTGATATCACGAGAAGAAAGAAAACATCAGATTAAGTTGGGAGAACAGGCCCTGGAGCAGGTCGACCACTTTAAATATCTCGGAGCTATTATAGACCGAAAGGGAGGCATCAAAGAAGAGTTGGCCACTCGAAAAGCAGCGGCTGGGAGACTTTTTCAGGCCATAAATCGTGGATTCCTCAGCAAGAAAGAGGTTGGTAAGAAAACGAAGATGGCTGTATACCGCTCCACCTATGTCCCAGTCTTGACATATGGATGCGAGTCGTGGGCAATGACTACAACCCACAAAAGCCAGATCCAAACCTCAGAAATGAGGTATCTGAGGAAAGTGGTTGAAGTAACAAGAAGAGACATGGTCCGCAACCAGACGATCCGTCAAGGCCTAAAATCCCATCCGCTGCAGACCCAAATAGAACAGTCCCAACTAAGATGGTTTGGCCATGTCTGCAGAATGGGAGAAGATCGGCTACCACGACAAGCATGGGAAACAAAGAGCCAGGGATCCAGACCTCCAGGACGACCCAGAGTCCGCTGGGAGGACAACATTAGACCATCTTTGAAGGACCGAGGACTAGAATGGAACCAGGCCAGGAAGAAGACAGCTGATAGAATGGTCTGGCGCTCTCTCTTCCAAACCTCTACACCTCACGGTAGAAGGGGAACGACTAAGTAAGTAAGTAAGTTTGCCAGTAAGTGAACCATGGATCCAAGTAGACGAAGACAGCAATCAAATATACATATACATACATATATATATATATATAACTTTAAATACCTCGGAGCTATTATAGACCGAAAGGGAGGCATCAAGGAAGAGTTGGCCACTCGAAAAGCAGCAGCTGGGAGACTTTTTCAGGCCATAAATCGAGGATTCCTCAGCAAGAGAGAGGTTGGTAAGAAAACGAAGATGGCTGTATACCGCTCCACCTATGTCCCAGTCTTGACTTATGGATGCGAGTCATGGGCAATGACTACAACCCACAAAAGCCAGATCCAAACCTCAGAAATGAGGTATCTGAGGAAGGTGGTTAAAGTAACAAGAAGAGACATGGTCCGCAACCAGACGATACGTCAAGGCCTAAAATCCCATCCCCTGCAGACCCAAGTAGAACAGTCCCAACTAAGATGGTTTGGCCATGTCTGCAGAATGGGAGAAGATCGGCTACCACGGCATGCATGGGAAACAAAGAGCCTGGGATCCAGACCCCCAGGACGACCCAGAGTCCGCTGTGAGGGCAACATTAGACAATCTTTGAAGGACCGAGGACTAGAATGGAACCAGGCCAGGAGGAGTCTGACGCTCTCTCTTCTAAATCTCTACACCTCACGGTAGAAGGGGAACGACTAAGCAAGTAAGTAAGTGTATATATATATATATATATATATATATATATATATATATATATATATATATATATATATATATATATATATATATACCAGCTTCAGAGAGAGAGAGAGAGAGAGAGAGAGAAAGAGAGAGAGAGAAAGAGACAGAGAAAGAGTTCTGAATGTGTTATACAGTGCCAATACTGATATATGGACGTGGGACAATGAATAATTAATCCGGAAGCCAAACAGATGTAGTTTTACGGAAACAATTTTAAGAATACCATGGATAAACAACAAGAGTAACAAAGATACCCTAACAGAAGTCAGTGCACAAAAAAAAAAAGCTTATTACATTAGGAAGAAGGATCCCACTTTCTTAACGCATGTGGTAA
Organism: Oreohelix idahoensis; assembly: GCA_024509875.1. Taxonomy (NCBI): domain Eukaryota; kingdom Metazoa; phylum Mollusca; class Gastropoda; order Stylommatophora; family Oreohelicidae; genus Oreohelix; species Oreohelix idahoensis. The sequence goes on from JAMPIV010019217.1 coordinate 253,298, forward strand.
AATGGGATGTTATAAATATTTATAGGGGACTTAGTGTACTGACTGAGATCAGCTGTGAAGGTATCTGTATCTAATAAGTGTGGTGTATTACAGATGACCTTACTTGCTACCACATTTATACCTCAGTCAGAATTATTCTGGAATATTGTGATGACTACGTTAAATGTCTAGGGTTATGAAAATTATGAAGTGTAAGTCACAACAACAACAGACAGATAAACAATTTAATTTATTCCACAACCTTTACAACACTGTGACACTCACACACATATAACACTCTATAAGACTATCTTAAATGAGTCAAGTGTAAAGTTTCAAATATATATGTAATAATTCTTTTCAATAATGGATATCGTGATTCAACTACACAGTGAACCAGGAATCACAATCAAATGTAATTACAAGTAGTATGTACACAGTTTATAAATATAATCTTTGTATTGACATATTTTATTATTCTTATCCTATGTGTGTAAGTTGTGAAGTAGTAATATGAGGTAATACTGGTTTTGTTTTTCAAGCTAGGTTGTTGTTTGTCATCATGACTTCAAGTGTTTGATTATCTTGGAAATAGTATTGGGAAAAGTTCACAGTTCCTGTCATTTGAACCAGTTTATTGTCCCTCTGTGTTAAATATACTGTCACTTTTTGACGGGGGGGCACATAATGTTGAGCTACTCTGGCCACAGAAGCTTATCTTTCGTGATGGCGGCAGGAAAAGACTCCTCTGCTCGATTGCTTCCTGTGTTCTGGAGACACCTCACTGGTCGCTATCTGTACCAAGGAGTATGCTGTCAGCCTCTGGATTCAGCAAAACTCAGACCAGGTGCTGCTTCAATAACTTAGGACCACGGTCACTGAAACAAGAAGGTTGTACCTCCTACTTCAGATCTAATTTATAATCTATTTCCACACTGAACACAATACATAACAAACACTGAGTTCAGAGCGGTAGGCCAACTGCTAGCTTCATCTGAAACAATTTACACCAGTATACTCCTCCCTAATGGTTACTACGCCTCTGCAATTCCAGCATTAGTTCTTTCTAGTCAATAAGATAGGTGTCAGTGTACTATTTGGCAATTCCATGCAGTTTTCTTTTCTCCGACACGTTCTGTTCAGGTTGGAGCCGTATCTAGGCTTTGCCTCATGTTTTCTACTGAACCACACACATATACAGACATAAATTATCAATTTACATTCAATTTTCATTAAAAAGATATCAAATATGTCAAGCTTACCACAATTCATGGAAATAATACACAAATACGTTGACTGGCGATGAATATGGCACAAATTCCGATCTGCCTCTGTCCCAGACTTTTATTTAGAAAAATATGATCTGGATCTCAACGCACTGTTTCTTAGTAAGTTTATTTTAAAATGTGGCACTGAACTGACGCTCCTTATTGACTATATTGGCGGGTCTAACCAATCGGGCCATGTTTACACAGCTTTTCAAAAAATTTTACCCTTCTCACGTTTCCCCTAACAACCAAAATTAGTAGTTGTAGTCCGACTAATCGTGTTTAGCCTTACATTTACTTCTATCCAATCAAATAGGATTTTACATGGTGGCCCATTTCCCGTAAAATAGTGGTTTCAAAACATGCCACTGTGCGATTATTATTTGGTGTTGTCTGACACCCTCACTATTTTCTTTTGGCTATAATTTGTTAATTCCTAGACTATTTGCGTAACACTTAACATATTCTTTGTCAGCAAGTGCTAAGGAACCCAAATATATAAATTTAATGGGGCTAAGGGGCTGCGTTCAAAATATGCATTTTCCTCTAGGATAGTCGTGTATTTTTATTTTTATAGATTTAGAAATGCCACCTATCCTGCCTTTTCGACTGTTCTGTTATACTAATGTCAGGATTTCAGACATAAAACAGTAGAATGTCATGTTTCCAAATAAGCATTTTACAGGTTTTTAAACCTAACTCTCGTAGTTGTATTGTTTTTTATCACTGTCTATTTGAAAAAAGTTAGTGCTTCTGGCCTTACGCTTGGGGTGGCATTAATTATATATCGCGAGACGCGTGTTAGTGTTGCATGCGTTCCTGCTTTCAGCCCTCACTCTCTCTATCCTAATTCCATCTGTCCTTCCGTTTATGTTAACGTAGTGTATAAAATGAAATTAATGGAAGTATTAATTTAGGTCATTACGCAGTGTGCCTAGCTCAAGGTTTTCTTAGAAATACAGTACACGTTTTATTGTAGAAAGCGTGTAGTGATGCAGTAGGCTTTACTATCAACGTGAAACGTTTTAATTTGCAGACGAAGTAGAAAACAAGGGGGATTTTTGTACGCCATTGTGACAGCACTGTACTTTTACCATGTCTCTTTCCTTTTATTGAATTTATGTGTTAGGCTTTACATTTACCTTTTAATTTATATATGTGGATTTAGAATGTTTCATGACAACGCATGTTATGAGAAGAAGAAAACTGGTACATACTGTGTAATAAAAAATATAATACATAACACTACATATTGTGACAACAGGAAATACTGAAGGGAAAACTACAAAGGGGACGACACAGAGAGCAGATACTGGGCACTGCAACATCGTAGTACACGATAAAGAGTCAGCAACAGATTGGTTTGGTTTGGTATAGTTTTAAGGACTACCTTTATTACACACGGACAACTCTGTTAGTGCTCCGATCTCCTCCCTTAGATCACACAAGGAGGATTGTCACGTAGGGTTTATATTCATTTAATTTCCTACATCTTCTTCCTATTCTTTCACCCGAATTATCTCTTTTATTATCTCTGTATTTCCTTTGTCCTGTATATTTTTCATCCATTCGTTTTGCGAATATTATTTTCATATAATTCGCAAACTTTACCTGTTTTCCTTTCTCTAAAACTGAGAATCGCACCTGGGTGGTATTGCGTACATGTCAGTCGCGCTGGTCGGACGATAGGCGTGAATTTACAGCATTCGCTAGACATTCGTCTGAGGGTCTCTGGCCTGGGGCGTGAAAATTCACCCGAGGGACATGGAAAGTAGACAGAGAGTCTGCATTTCAGTAAACGCATGAGGTTTTTCGTCAGGAAAAACCCGGCTTAGCGTGAAAATCCACTCCGCACTGCAGACGGTGGTCTGAGATTTGCAACTCATGCAAGCCCTCGGCCACTGATGGCTGTTACGTCACGCGATAAGCGGACGAAGGTGTTATACGGACAGGGGAGACTATTTCGCTTGGCGAAATAAGATTAGGATCCTGGGTCCGATTTTAAAGATATTGGCCAAGTTTGAAACTTTAATTTCATTCTCGCTCATAGACTCACAGTAGATAGGTTGCTCGTAAACAGAATAGCTGTTAGCGAAGATCTCAGTTTGTTTCGGCAATTTGTCGAACTTCTAGACTTCCAGAAATATTTTCAGCATTTTTATTCTTAAGTTGTGCGACTACCTGTAATTCTGTGGTTGAGGTAATTAATATGATAGATATATAGATTTTGTGAGTGTTAAAGTGTTTAATCGCTTAATTCATTTTAATCTATTTCTTTAGCGCAGAAGAGAAATAAAGTGGTAGGCTATTATATTTTCTAGGGAAGCATTCAGTGGAAAGCAGAATAAAAATTAAAATTTCTAGCTTATAACGGCAAGTGTAGCTATTTATGAATTAAATTTAACTGCTAATACTCAGTCGAGTGTATTTTTCTAAACTAACGTATAAACTCTAGAATCGAGCCTCATGAATGGTGACGGAATACGCACGTGTTCCTAATTCATGAGGATTGCTGATTTTTAAATATAACTTACGTCACGGGAAGTTTAAATGATAAGCAAAGCTCTCTGCTTGCAAGTTTAAATGTAAGTTATAACCAGTACAGATTCTGTTTATTATATTATATGTGTTATTTTTCCTCCACACAGTGAAAGTTTTGGGGTGACCCTAACTTTACCAGCACCTAGTAGTAGTTTCCATACTTGTGAAGAAATAGACAGTCCTTATTTTGAACCACGTGGGTTTCTTACGTACCACTTGTCTAACAGTGCATATGCAACCCGAGTTAGCCAGAAATACCATATCCCAATAACGGGTTTTCAAAGACTGTAATGATAAATACTGGACCTTGGAGCCAGATCTTAATTTCTTCTAGAAAAACTCTACGTAATCTTTCTGCCTGGTGGCGCGAAATACTTCAAGTATTAACTAACATTTCCCGACTAGATATATATATTTTTGTGGACAAATCTGTGGTGTGACTAAAGTGAATCCTATACTGAGGGAATGCACCGACCTGACATTCATCATTTCTAGAAACCTACGCTATTGACACTGTGCTCTGCTAACTCCCGCGCCTGGAATAATTGTTAGGTGACTTAATCAGACATTTGAACAAATTTGCACACCCAAGTAGTCGTTCCCGGAGACTCCGAGTTAAATACGTCTTTTGGAACTGGGGACTTCTTGGCAGAAGACTGCATTTTTTGAGTCTGTGTGAAAATCTAAAATCAGTGTGTTCCAAGAGGCAGCGAGCAAAGTCGTGAGTACATGTATGAGAGGCCATGGCGGAATGAATGAGTGTACGCTGGTTTGAGTGATATTTTCACTATTATATCTTTGACACCCTGTTGCTGTCCTATTTTTTTTTTCAATCTGCATAATTTGTTGCTAAGGCTAGAGTTCTTGTGTTTTTGTCTTAGGTTAAATCAGATTTTTTTTCAAACTCTGTGCATATAATTACGAGATAAAACAAAGAAAAACTCTTAGACTCAAACCCTATGTATCTGTGACTCGGGCGCCATCATCTGTTCTCTTAACGGGGCCGGGCTAAACCTAGAGTTAACACTATAACGGGGCTATCATCCTTGCAACATTTCCTTGAATTTTTATGACTATGTGTATATGTATTTTCCTTGATGTACTTTCTTTGATGTTGTGAGCCGATTTTTTCCTGATATTAAAATCGCTCTTGAACTTAATAATAGTGTTTGGTCAGCTCGTTCTAGATATATATATCATTGTTATAGTTTTCCCACGTCTGTGTGTTTACCTGTCGTCACGTGTATGTGCGTGCCTGTGAGTGATAGAAATATACGTAATATGTATATTGGTGTAGTCTGTCTGACGCTGTAACAACTGTTGTAGAAGATAGGTGAGAGAGAGAAGAATTCTTTTCGCTTTCAGAGGCAGCCACTATATCAAAATCTATCATCTCACGTGTGTGGAAATTCTATTACCTTTCACTAACTCTCACTGAGTCTATCCCCTATTCAAACCTATTCAGAAGGGACCAAACCTAGTCTTAATTCTCCTATCTAAATCGACGACAAATGGGTTCTCGTCCGTAGGATTTTGAACTTAGAATAGGAAGACGAGTACGACAAACGTGGACTCGTCTATCTGGATTTTGTACTTTAGATTCTTTATTCTGATATAGAGTAAGAGTGTGATGTCTTGTGAGTTTTGTATCTTTTTAAAAATAATTTATCCCCTAGACTAACGATCTGTTTACGGGCGTGCTGACCACACAAACTGATAAGTTGTGTTTTTTTTTCCACAGCATTAAGAAATAATATACATTTCAGTTACAGGTTGATTGTGTCGGAATACATGTTAATTAATGATTTTGTAATACTAAACGCTGGTAAAGTTTTGTGAGTGTATAACATTCACAAGGGTTCTGAAGCAGGAAGGTGTTTGAACTAAGTTAAGGAGTGCGTTTCGGACTATTTGTCCAGATTAATTGCCTCCCTTACCCTAACTGTCTTCAGGGGTGAACTTATAGTGGATTTTATAATTAAGGGGATAAAATTTTTTTTTTCTCTGAAATTTTTGCAATATTATTTTGCTTTTCCACTGTAGCAACTAACTTTTCAGAAGTAATCTTAACTACCATTTATTTGGCGTAGTCGTGTTTTGCATTGAGTGCTTTATTGCCGATAATAGCAGCGATAGTTAGATTTTATTTTGGAGGAGGTATCCCAGGGTTAAGGATATCATCTTTTGAATTGTTGGTACATTTTTTTCTCGTAAGTGGTAGGAGTCAGTGTATCCTTTTTCCTATTTTCTTTCTCCACTAGTCTCAGTCACTGACATAATATGGCCGAGAGGGCAAAGCTTAGACAACTCCTCAGGGACGAAGCGAGAGAGGAGGGACTGGAAGGCGAAGAAGCGAAAGCATTTGTCAGAGACGAACTCGAGAGATATGATGCGGAGAGGAAAGCAGCTGAAGCTAGAGAGCAGAGGAAGATGGACGAGGAAATGGAAATTCGCAGGGCGAACGAAAGAGAGAAGGAGAGACAACAGGAGGAAAGAGAGAAGGAGAGACAACAGGAGGAAAGAGAGAAGGAGAGGGATGAAAGAGAGAAGGAGAGACAGCATGAGGAAAAAGAGAAACAGAGACAGCATGAGTTAGCTCTTAAAACTCTAGAATTCCAAAGTCGTGGTTCCGCCTCTACCTCCAGCAATGGAGAGTCTTCTCCTCATTCTTCCTTAACTGATCCTTCTAACACTCAATCTCTTCAACTCAATGCTATGTCTTTTCCACTAGAATCTTTCCCTTGTCCTAATGAGAAGATTGACACTTGGCTAGAAAAATTTGAGAAAATTGCAACTCTATACGGTTTAGAGAGGTCGCGTTGGAACATGAAGCTTTCCCAGGCTTTGAAAAGTTCTGCTTATGATGTTTATTCTAAGCTGGAAAGTAGCCAACAAGACGACTACGATGTGTTGAAGAAAGCGTTACTGGAGCGCTTTGAAATGAACGCTCGCAAGTTTTTGCAACTGTTTCGCAACAGCCGGAAAGAGAATTCTGAATTTTTTCACCAGTTCTCATCTCGTCTTAAGGGATATCTAACAAAGTGCCTTGAGCTTTCGCAGCTCCCCTCTACCTATGAAGGTCTTGAGGAACTTGTTCTAACTGAACAAATAAAGAACACTTTGTCTGCTGATACCCGGAGATTTCTCGCTGAGCAGGGGGCAGAAAAACTTGAAGACATTTTGGAAAAGTCTGAGCGTTATCACAATGCGCTGGCTGAACTACCGGCCACAAAGCGGAAACTGACAGAGGAGCATTTTCGAAAACATAATCTAGAGCAATCTTCTCAGGCTTCTAACCTAAATAACCACAGAGAAACTGGACCTCAAAACCCCCCTCCGGAAAAATCCAAGTTCTACAAGAACAAGTACCCCAACCACCCCAAACAGTCTGATCAACCCGACCGACCTACATGGCAGCGTAGCCAGAAAGGACAAGGTGGCAAAGGGAGAACCCCTGAGCACGGGACATATGATCAGACCGAGCACACCGAGCCGAAACGCATCGGATGCTTATTGACAGTCTCGCAAGGTGGAATTATTGACAGTGATTCCCAACCTGTTGGGGATAGACCCTCAACGCGAGGTACTGTTACTTTGAACGGTTCTCAAACTTCTTGCTTATTTGACACGGGGCTTTCTTATGATTGCATTGTTGCCAGAAAGCTGGTTAAACCCGGTCAAGAGACAGGAGAGACCGTCAAACTTTGTGGAGTTCGTAAGAGTGATGCACCTACAGCGCTTCCCATCGCATTGGTGGAGATACACTCTGACTTTGTCAGAGGTGTGATCAAAGCAGCTGTTATGGATGATCCCATCTACCCAGTCATACTTGGCGGGAGATACGTGTGTATTGGGAAACCGGAAGAGCCGATTGTGGCAGCAGTAACTACAAGAGGGCAAACCAAGAAGGAACGGGAGCCTGCGCCTAATTTGTTACCTATGGAACTTAAAGAAGCGCAACAAAAGGATCCTACTTTGGCACCCTGCTTTAGGAAACTGCCCATGGCGAAGGAACCCAAACAGCACGGGGACATTTTTTCTGAGGATGGCGTACTTTATCGGAGAACGGGCAAGCCTGACCAAGGTTACAACCAGCTCCTAGTACCGAAACAGTACAGAAGCCAAATCCTAGAAATGGGGCACTCTCTTCCCTTTAGCGGACATATGGGACAGAACGCCACAAACCAACGTATAACCACTCATTATTGGTGGCCAGGAGTGAATACTGATATTATCAGGTACGTCAAATCCTGTGCCCAGTGCCAACGTGTACCACCCAAGCAACGGACACCCCCAGTCCACATGGGTGAAATGCCAATAATGGGAACACCATTCGAACGGGTTGTGATCGACATTTTAGGGCCTTTCGAAAGGACTAAAAGAAGGAACAGGTTCATCCTGACCTTAGTCGATACATGCACTTTATGGGCAGAAGCTATCCCGCTAACATGCGCAGATGCCAAGCATGTCGCAGAAGCCCTCGTGCAGATTTTCACTCGGTTGGGATTCCCTCAGCAAGTGTTGACGGATAATGGATCTCCATACCGAAACCTGTTGATGGATGAGATCGTTAAGATCTTGAGGACCCAGCACATCCACACAAAGCCATATACTCCGGCCGGAAATGGGCTCGTGGAACGTGCTAATGGAAACCTCACCATGATGCTAAGTAAGCTGGCACAAGTGAAACCTGAAGATTGGGATCTCTGTATTCCTGCAGCATTATTTGGCTACAGAGAATCTCCTCATACTTCCACAGGATTTCCGCCAGCTACACTCTTATTCGGCAGACCCATTAAGGGCCCGCTTGAAGCCTTACTTCAGTCTCTGACAGACGAGAAGGCTGATGAGACAGTTGTCTCAGCCAGTAAATATGTGTCAGTTTTAAAGGAACGGTTGAAACTAGGGTGGGACCTAGCAACGACTAACTTTAAGCGAGCACGCACCAAGCACGCTAACCGATACAGGAAAGTCGCGGAAAAGAGAGAACTGGAAGCAGGAGAGAAAGTTTTGGTGTTGCTCCCTACCGAGAACAACCAACTGAAGATCGGATGGCAAGGGCCGTTTACCGTCCTGAAAAAGATTTCTAAGGCTAACTACCAGATCTCTATTGAAGGAAAGGAGAAGGTTTTCCATTTAAATCTCTTAAAGAGATACTTGGAAAAACCAGTGCCAACCTCCGACCATCTCCTGACGATCGCCAAAAACTGACGAAGATGACGATAGTGGCAGGGATATTCCACCGCTATCACAGGAAATCTTTCAAAAATGTCAGAAGCGGCGACGCTCTTTCAAGCGCGCATATGAGACATTCCAGGGGAAGGAAACTTTGAGGAGTGGACTTGAGTAGGAATTGGACAGAGATGGAGGGGGAAGAGGAGAGGGAAGAAGACAGACACCCCGAAGCTACGGTTATAGGAAATTAAACTCCATAACGTAGACATGGAGTGCTTCCATATCTTAAAGGGGGGAGGCTCTGTCACGTAGGGTTTATATTCATTTAATTTCCTACATCTTCTTCCTATTCTTTCACCCGAATTCTCTCTTTTATTATCTCTGTATTTCCTTTTTCCTGTATATTTTTCATCCATTCGTTTTGCGAATATTATTTTCATATAATTCGCAAACTTTACCTGTTTTCCTTTCTCTAAAACTGAGAATCGCACCTGGGTGGTATTGCGTACATGTCAGTCGCGCTGGTCGGACGATAGGCGTGAATTTACAGCATTCGCTAGACATTCGTCTGAGGGTCTCTGGCCTGGGGCGTGAAAATTCACCCGAGGGACATGGAAAGTAGACAGAGAGTCTGCATTTCAGTAAACGCATGAGGTTTTTCGTCAGGAAAAAAACCCGGCTTAGCGTGAAAATCCACTCCGCACTGCAGACGGTGGTCTGAGATTTGCAACTCATGCAAGCCCTCGGCCACTGATGGCTGTTACGTCACGCGATAAGCGGACGAAGGTGTTATACGGACAGGGGAGACTATTTCGCTTGGCGAAATAAGATTAGGATCCTGGGTCCGATTTTAAAGATATTGGCCAAGTTTGAAACTTTAATTTCATTCTCGCTCATAGACTCACAGTAGATAGGTTGCTCGTAAACAGAATAGCTGTTAGCGAAGATCTCAGTTTGTTTCGGCAATTTGTCGAACTTCTAGACTTCCAGAAATATTTTCAGCATTTTTATTCTTAAGTTGTGCGACTACCTGTAATTCTGTGGTTGAGGTAATTAATATGATAGATATATAGATTTTGTGAGTGTTAAAGTGTTTAATCGCTTAATTCATTTTAATCTATTTCTTTAGCGCAGAAGAGAAATAAAGTGGTAGGCTATTATATTTTCTAGGGAAGCATTCAGTGGAAAGCAGAATAAAATTAAAATTTCTAGCTTATAACGGCAAGTGTAGCTATTTATGAATTTAATTTAACTGCTAATACTCAGTCGAGTGTATTTTTCTAAACTAACGTATAAACTCTAGAATCGAGCCTCATGAATGGTGACGGAATACGCACGTGTTCCTAATTCATGAGGATTGCTGATTTTTAAATATAACTTACGTCACGGGAAGTTTAAATGATAAGCAAAGCTCTCTGCTTGCAAGTTTAAATGTAAGTTATAACCAGTACAGATTCTGTTTATTATATTATATGTGTTATTTTTCCTCCACACAGTGAAAGTTTTGGGGTGACCCTAACTTTACCAGCACCTAGTAGTAGTTTCCATACTTGTGAAGAAATAGACAGTCCATATTTTGAACCACGTGGGTTTCTTACGTACCACTGGTCTATGCAACCCGAGTTAGCCAGAAATACCATATCCCAATAACGGGTTTTCAAAGACTGTAATGATAAATACTGGACCTTGGAGCCAGATCTTAATTTCTTCTAGAAAAAACTCTACGTAATCTTTCTGCCTGGTGGCGCGAAATACTTCAAGTATTAACTAACATTTCCCGACTATATATATATATTTTTTGTGGACAAATCTGTGGTGTGACTAAAGTGAATCCTATACTGAGGGAAGGCACCGACCTGACATTCATCATTTCTAGAAACCTACGCTATTGACACTGTGCTCTGCTAACTCCCGCGCCTGGAATAATTGTTAGGTGACTTAATCAGACATTTGAACAAATTTGCACACCCAAGTAGTCGTTCCCGGAGACTCCGAGTTAAATACGTCTTTTGGAACTGGGGACTTCTTGGCAGAAGACTGCATTTTTTGAGTCTGTGTGAAAATCTAAAATCAGTGTGTTCCAAGAGGCAGCGAGCAAAGTCGTGAGTACATGTATGAGAGGCCATGGCGGAATGAATGAGTGTACGCTGGTTTGAGTGATATTTTCACTATTATATCTTTGACACCCTGTTGCTGTCCTATTTTTTTTTTTCAATCTGCATAATTTGTTGCTAAGGCTAGAGTTCTTGTGTTTTTGTCTTAGGTTAAATCAGATTTTTTTTTCAAACTCTGTGCATATAATTACGAGATAAAACAAAGAAAAACTCTTAGACTCAAACCCTATGTATCTGTGACTCGGGCGCCATCATCTGTTCTCTTAACGGGGCCGGGCTAAACCTAGAGTTAACACTATAACGGGGCTATCATCCTTGCAACATTTCCTTGAATTTTTATGACTATGTGTATATGTATTTTCCTTGATGTACTTTCTTTGATGTTGTGAGCCGATTTTTTCCTGATATTAAAATCGCTCTTGAACTTAATAATAGTGTTTGGTCAGCTCGTTCTAGATATATATATCATTGTTATAGTTTTCCCACGTCTGTGTGTTTACCTGTCGTCACGTGTATGTGCGTGCCTGTGAGTGATAGAAATATACGTAATATGTATATTGGTGTAGTCTGTCTGACGCTGTAACAACTGTTGTAGAAGATAGGTGAGAGAGAGAAGAATTCTTTTCGCTTTCAGAGACAGCCACTATATCAAAATCTATCTTCTCACGTGTGTGGAAATTCTATTACCTTTCACTAACTCTCACTGAGTCTATCACCTATTCAAACCTATTCAGAAGGGACCAAACCTAGTCTTAATTCTCCTAACACCGGCAGACACAGTACAGGTATACCTCGCTTTATTGCGCTTTTTCCCCAAATTATTCATGTTTATTTATTAGAACATGCCTTCTTCTTCTGACAGATTTTGGCTCTCCACCAGCAAAAAAATTACGATTCGCTGAAGGCTCAGATGATGAAGATTAGTATTTTTGTAGCAATAAAGTATTTTTAATTGTACAGTGCATTGTAATTTTTAGACCTAGCGCTAATGCACACTTAAAAGACATAGTGTAAACATGATTTTAGGCTTCTATATGCACTGGGAAGCCAAAAAAAATGGGTGTGACCCGCTTTATTGCGATACTCGCTTTATTGCGGTGGTCTCGAACCGAACCCGCAATATCTCCGAGGTATGCCTGTACTTGACGATGATGATACACAGTTATGTCTAGCACTGTCTTTTTTCCTCTTTTTTAGGTGTTTCTGCTCCTATCGCTTGTGTTGCTGCAGCAAAAAAGGTCATCATCATCATCAAGATCCTTTTTCGCTCCCTGTGGATCATGCAGCCACCACTGATCCCCTTAAAGGAAGCCTGCACCAAGCATTCACATGCTCAGGCAGCAGTGGTTTACGTAACAATGTGTTTCACATGGCAAATATCGCAGCTTCGCTGTCAACGGTGACACAACGCAACCAACGTCCTTTTGAGGACGAACGAGGAAGAAGAAGACAACGGAGAAGTTACCAGCCTCATGTTAGTCGCCTTGTACGACATGCATGAGGCAGCGGCAGTCCTTATATTTCGCCGTCTCATCAGTGACCCCCGGGAGCTACACGGGACACCTGTCACATCATCATCCTCACCCCTTCAGTTCCCTAAGGAGCATAAGCCTTCAACAAACGTCTGCTAAGTCTTCCTGTCCCGTGCCATCAGCTCAAGGTCCCTTCTTTTTTCCCCTTTATGCCTGCCTCCAGTTCTCTTCTCCATGTGTTCCTTGGTCTGCCTCTCTTTCCCTGGGGATTCCACAACCAGGACTGCCTTGTAATGCTATCAAACAGGTTTCCTCAATGTCTGTCTTATCCATCTCCGGTGTCTTCTCCTCATGTCTTGTTCCACTGGCACTTGTCTGGTGACAAATAACTGGACGAAAATGATACAAGCGTTATTAATTCCCGTACTCGAACACAAAATCTGTTAAGAAAACAGTACATATAACCGTGATTAAAAACCCACGACTTTGTCACATCCTGTCTGAAGGTTATCTGTGAAAATCTGATTACTACTTTATACGCGTGACTGGTCGCAGCTGTGGTCTCCACAACGTGTGTGTGTATATTTTAAATATTATTTTTTATTGTTTCCACGCTACGAAGTAAAGTAAAGTGCATTCTATGATCATTTTTTGGAGACATAAAATCATCATTACTTTATTGTTTTTACGCTACGATGTAAAGTAAAGTGCACTCTATGATCATTGACATAAAATCATCATTACTTTTCTTTGCACTCCTTATCAAGCATGCAGCCACCACTCAGCCGGTCCCATTGCATAGACTCTGCGTCAAGCATTCGAATGCTCTTGATTTCTCAGGCTATTAGTTTTACTTATTGAGGCTGCCCAGCTACGTGGTCAAGAAAGTCATCAATAAACAGAACTGACGGTCTGAAACCAGGCGTGGGCAGCAGGATTTTGAGTCACGCAACAGGAATGGCGAATTTTATAACTCATTCGCCATTTAATGATTTAAAATAATAAAAAAAAAACAGGTTCCTAACTACTTTAATTAAAGGGGACATTTCCGATATTCATTTAAATGACGTTTTATTTTTCTTGCTCGCAGAGTCAAACACAAATCAAGGAAGCTTAATGATACAACAATCAACGTCCTGAAAAAAAAATTGCATTTAAAATCACGATATTGTCACAGAGTGTTCGAAGGTTTCGTCTAGATTATTTTAAAATTCCTTACTTTTCTATTCCTTCACATTTTGTCTGTTTTCTCTACGAATTATGTGCACCTGCGGTCTGTTCTATTGCTGTTTTTCAATTCTTTACTAATAGTTCTGCCATACGATCCTAATGCTATCTTCTCCTACAAAGGAACTAAAACGTATTTCGTTAGGGACGTCAGTACAATTTATTCGCTTGGTCGAAACCACAGTGGTTTTCAGAGGATTATATTTCCGTGTTCAGTGGTCAACTGAAGATGCCACGATAAATCTTCCGACATGGCTGAACGAGAGACGGGAAATAATTAACTTGGTGTGGGAATCAGAAATGTTTTAACTTCATGCGAACAAATGCTGAGTTTTAAAATCACTTGCTGATAACCGTTGGAAGAGAACGCACGCTTATAGAAGAGAAGCCTCAAGCTACCTCATATCTACAGTATGTGTGATTTGAGAGTAACGCTACTCAAAATCTATTTTCTTAAGCTGCCGATAATAGTCCTGAGCGGTAAGTAAACTCTCAGTATTCGCTTAATTAGCTAACCAAAATATCAAGGGATTAGTTAATTGATGTAAAGTGTGAAAGCTCATATCTGAAAGTACTACATTCTAATGATTTTGGGAATGTGATGAAGAAAGCTGTTGTGAACGTGAGAAGGACCCATATTGTTCAATGGATAAGTGAATGAAATATCATTCCTCCAATGCAGTCACGCATGGACGCACACGACCAGGCGTCTGCTTGTAACAAAGTTTGACCTGACTGACCCGACCAGTGTAAGACTACTGCTAGACAGGAATTTGTAAACAAATGAACAGTAGCCTTTAAGGAAAAGACTGACATTACGGTTCAGGTAAATATATTATTAGGCACCATTCTGAGACGAAATGTCCAGAGTGGCTGTAGGTAATATATCTGTAAAAAAACAGAAGACTGATTACCTGTATTATCTTCCACAGCGCAGATGCAGAATCCTAGCCAGTTTCTGGATTTTGATTGCTGTAAATTGTTGCGAGTAAACCGCCTAGTTGCTCTATGCTACAGAGAGAACTAAAACTTACATCTCAAACACTAGCGGTGATCACAAGTCAGCAACCCTGAGCAGTCTACAACATTTAGGCATTCAACACCTCGTCAGCACCTGAACATCATAACTCAACTTCACAACCAGGTTAACAAAAAGCCTAGTCACCTCTTGGACTGTAGCCCCACTGAAGCAAACTATCCAGTTGGTAATTCCTACCTACTGAGACGCCCAGAAGAAGTCCAAGCAGATATGTCTACTTAAAACCCAGGCCAAAGTCAGAATTCACTTTTCCAAGAAATAGCCATAGGAATAAACTCTCGTCAGTGAGGACAATATCCTCTTATTCTTATCTGAACCAAAGACACTGACAGTATTCTGAATCCTTGAATAAGTAATATCATAACTGTCTTTTAAAAATTTCCTAGTATTTCTTTTTTCAAAGTGCATGACAACATTGATTTTATTTCCACTGTAATTAAAGTAATTATGTACATTCTGTAACTCGCCATCATTCTGAGTTTGACAGTAGATTGTATGTTCTGTTCAGAAAAACATACTCAACCCTCCTTGTATTACCTGTTACTACTAGTTCATCTTCAAAAAGATTTGAGTAAGAAAGAGTTAGTCGTCGCCAAAAAAATACAAGAGTTGGTAGGCTAAAAGGTGAGAGAATCACTGACACCAACCTGTGCCCTTCTGTTAACTCTTTCCCTCAACACTAGCTCACCTCTGTGAAAACTAGTCTAAAGGGCTATGTGCTTCCTACACATCTTCCTTACTTACATCATTTAAAGTAATCTCATGCGAATACCTCCGAAATCGGAGAGTATCTGCCTGAATGGCGAGGGACACCTGTCTCTGTACAAGAAAAAGGGATACTCACGTAAAATCAATGTCAGGTTTGGCATTAACAATAACCTGAGATTTCGCCTCGAGTACTAGCGGGCGTACGAAAAAAAAAAAAAAATCTCATGCGACAATCAGGGACCCATGAAATTTTCGTTCAATATTTTCACAAGATGGATTTTGGGGCGACCTCTTCTTGATCTCTCTTTCACTACGGCAGTAATCAGTTACAATTGTTGTACTGACTATTTACGTGCTTTTCCATGGTCAGCACTTTTTTCTTTCTCTGTTATGTAGCAGATTTTTTATATTGTCAAAACATTTGACACTCCTTGTTGGTGCTAATGCATCCCATTTGCTAAGCGCGGCACAGCTTTGCTGAGATTAGCGCAAGGAAACCCATATTGGTTTGCTTAGTTTTCGTGTAGATTTGTTTGCTCAATCGACAGATAACGAGATTACTCAGGCATAAATGACATAATCGTTTCCTGTCCGACTCTCACGAAGACATTACTTTATATTAGAGTAATATGTTGTTACATCTTAAACACATTATCGTATGAGTTTACAGATGTGTTGGTGAGTTTGTACACCAGGCATCGGGTGTTTTATGCCATATATGGGAGACGTGACCTTTGCATCACGCGAAAAATTATTCCATGTCGGAATATTTTGAAATTACCGAACCCAACAAGCATGTTTGAAACAATTGGCGTTCTGATTAGCCTCGTAACAAACAGATGCGGGGGTAGGACAGGCAATATAACCGGGCGTTTATTCAAGTCTAACTCCACTGTGAGAATCGCTTGCCAAAAGACGACCCCAGACTTGCCAGAAGTTAGAATTCAGAATTTACATTTATCAGACCGGATTTTGTGGAACAATCTTGAAGGACTTACATAGCCCAGGAAAACCATTTTAAAAAGGAAGGCTGAGGAAACTGAAACACATGGAGTCATAGAGGGAATTATCTTATAAAAGTAACGACCCACAAGAACACATGTAAGAGGCCTAATCAAGTGCCTTAACTTCATTCATCTGAGCAAAAAGTCTGCGAGCCAGGATTGGCGTAAGTTGTCATTTTACATTCTATATTTTTCATTACTTACATGTGAACTAATAATATTAGTAATATGTATATATTGCGATGTGAATATTAAAATGTGAAAATCGCTAGTGAATGTCCAAGTCACTTGAGGCTGGCAACCTCAGCGAATAGAATGATGATTTCATGAACCACCACTGCAAGGGCTGGTGACTGCTTATCACTAGTGTCTTAAAGAGAACTAAAAGCCTAAGTAGCCCCAAGTTCCATATGGAGCAGGGAGGGAAAGATGAAAGTCATGATGTACATTCTAAGTATAATATTTACATTTTCAAACCAGTGTAAATGTCTATGTAAATATAAGCATTTTAAAATTAATGAAAGTTTCAAACTTTTCAACAAGTGTAGATATAAATGAACCCGTCTATGTAAAAAATCGCACATGTTACGGAAACAACAATAAATGGAAAAACTTTGCTGTGGGACGGACATCCGGAGTCTCAGGCTCGTATGACTGACACTGGTGAAAGCCGAAAGGAAGCCACTGGCATGAAAACGGATGCCCCGACCGCAAAACACGAAACCAGAATTGGTTTTTGGAACGTCAGAACTATGAATGAGGCAGGAAAGCTGAGACAAATCACAGCAGAGATGAGGAACTACAAGATACATATCATGGGAATAAGCGAGAGCAGATGGACAGGTAAGGGGAGAATAAAAACAGCTACAGGGGAGACAGTACTTTATTCTGGCAAAGAGGATGGTCAGCACAACGAACGCGTAGCGATTATCCTGAAGAAAGGAATGGAAAGGTCTTTACTGGAATGGACACCCATCAACAACAGACTGATAAGAGCAAGACTGAGATAGAGGTTCACCAACACCACAATTATACAATGCTATGCACCAACAAACGACAGCCATGAAGAGATCAAGGACGAGTTCTATCAACAGGTACAAAAAGAAATGGAAACTACACCCAGGTACGATCTCATTATAGTAATGGGAGACCTAAATGCGAAAGTGGGAGTACACAATAATTATAACGAAAGAGTAATGGGGAAATGCGGCAGTGGAACAGCAAATGAGAATGGGGACAAATTAATAAGCTTCTGCAGTATTAACAACCTGGTCATTGGAGGAACACTTTTTCCACACAAGGAAGTGCACAAGTTAACATGGGAATCACCAAATGGACGAGACAGAAACCAGATAGATCACATAATGATCAATGGCAGATGGAGACATGCACTACAAGACGTGAAAGTAAGAAGAGGCGCAGATGTGGGAAGTGATCACCACCTAGTAGTAGCAAGACTGAAAGTGAAACTCAGAGCTGCTGGACCAGTTGCAGTCAAACAGAAAAGATACAACATCACGAAACTGAAGGATCCCTCACCAGAAAAGCTTTTGTGGTCGATGCAAAGAAAAGATATGAGATTATCAAAAGCCAGGAAAGAAAAGAGACTGATGATGTTGACCAGAGATTCAACACCATCTCAACAATATACAAGAAAAGCAGCAAGTCATGCTTGGGATTCCAGAAAAGAAAGAGCCAAGATTGGATAACACCAAATACGATAAACACCATAGCGAAGGGAAAGGAAATGAAAAGAAAGAAAACAGAAGCTAAGTCTCCCAGGTTAAAGGCAATATATAATGAACAGTACAGTAAGCTGGACAAGGAAGTTAAACGTCAAACCCGTGCTAACAAAAGGACATTTCTAGATGACCTTGCAAGACAGGCAGAAGAGGCATCACTGAGAAAGGAACAAAGCACAGCATACAAAATAACTAAAATCACCAGTGGAAAACGAGGTGCAAACAATATTACATTAGTAAGAGATAAGCACGGAAATCTCATCACGACAGTAGAGGGACAGGAAACAAGATGGGCAGAGCATTTCAGAGAAACTCTGAATAATGAACCACCAGAGACACAACTGAATGTTCCTGAGGCTGAAAATGATCTAGATGTTAATATAGACATCCCACGAAAAGAAGAAATCATCACAGCAATCAAAGGGTTAAAGAATGGAAAAGCTCCTGGTCATGATAACTTAAATGCAGAGCTATTTAAGACAGATCCAGAGCTAGCAGCAGAACTATTAGAACCACTATTTGCACAAGTCTGGAAAACAGGGACAACACCAACAGAGTGGAGAAAAGGAATAATTGTCAAATTGCCCAAGAAGGGAGATCTTGCAGACTGCAATAATTGGAGAGGAATAACTCTTCTCTCAGTTCCCAGCAAAATACTAGGCTGGATAATTATACAGAGAATCTCAAAAGCAGTAGACCATAAACTGAGGAAAAAACAAGCAGGATTTAGAAAGAACAGAAGATGTGTAGATCATATATTTACCCTCAGGAACATTATACAGCAGTGCTCAGAATGGCAAAGACAGCTGTACATTAATTTCGTTGATTTTGAAAAGGCTTTTGACAGCATACATAGGGACAGTTTATGGAAAATACTGAGGGCTTATGGAATTCCAAGCTGCATAGTGTCAATTATAAAAAGCCTTTATGCCAACTTTACGTGTAGCATTGGGCAGAGCAACCTAACCTTTGAAGTGAAGACAGGAGTACGACAGGGATGCCCCTTATCAACCACTCTATTTTTAACAGTCATAGACTGCGTGATGCGCCAGACAACAGAGGGCAATCCAAGAGAAATAAGATGGACTACATTTTCTACATTGGAAGATCTAGAATATGCAGATGACATTGCACAGCTAGCACATTGTGATGAATTTACCATGATACAACGTTAAAATATCTCAAAATTTAACGATAAAATGTAGGGTTAAAAATAATGCGTAAGATACTAGGAGACATGCTCGCCCATGCCAGCCTTTCCCACCGCCATTTAAAACTAACGAGTTAGACGTGCAGACGAAACGTTTACCCTTTGTAGACGGGAGAGAACGGAGGACACCAAAAGGAAAAATATGACTGAACACGTGTTTGAAGATCGCAAGGCTAAAAGACGCAATTGGTAAGAAAAAAAATCACGTCACTAGTTGACAGAGGGCAAGGAAATGGACAAAAAAAAAACGACTTTAGCTCGTGTCAGAAACAGTCATTTCTTGGACTTTTACGATACTTGATTGTTATTTGAATTCAGCGGCAATACGCCGTGGAGAAGGTTCTCGAACATATTTCAAAAAAACAACTAACCTTGAAAAAGTAACTTTTTCTTAATAATAATGTTAGGAATATAAAACCTAGCTAGTTTGATAGCCCGTCTTGAGCAGAGAAATAATATACTTTAAATTATACAGACGGATAGATAATAATGAAGATATTGACAAAAGACTGTGTTGTTCATATCAGACGAGCGACTGCACTGTTTAAAAAAGTCACTATAGTTTCAAAATTTGCGTCCTTGAGACTCAAGTGCTAAAATCGAGCTGTAATTAAAGAGAGGGGAAATGGTGGAGAATTGTGGCTAAAAATAACTTCGGATGCAGAAGTGTGTAGGGTACTGCATGGAGGGGTCCAAGAACCAAGCGTGTTTTTTGTATGAAAAACAAGTAGAGACAGACGGACCAACAGACAGTAATACATACTTGACTGAGAGCTGACTGAAATTTGACTTTTGGTTGTAGATTTGAAAGTTAGGGGGGGGGGGGGGAGTCGGTGATTGGATGGATGAATGAAATCATATTGGCAGGACAGAGATGCGCATTTTTGCCATTCGTTACAAAACTGTCCAGAGACACAGTGGTGTAGTACCTGTGGTGTTGTTTCCAGAAGATAATACATAATTTTTAGTGGGACGCCATCAGATACACAGCAGCTCAGCTGAGTTTTGCTAGCATTTAACTGTGTTCTCAATTCTGAATTCTGGTAAGAATGAAAGCAATTCTTTTGTACATTTTAATATTTCGAGTGATTGATACTGCCATATCATATAAAATGATTACGACAAGTAAGTGCTCGCTCTAGATCCCCAGCCCAAGTTCAGGGTCTAGAGACAAACAAAATATATGGACGCCTACTAAAACTATGAAGGCGGATCTATTGTTGAGATCAGTGGAACATATCACCTATCCTATTGACTAGAAGGAAACTATTGAACATATCTCAGATGCAAGGTAGTCTTGGGGAACTAGTACTATATGAAAACAACTAGGTAAGATGTACTGTGTGGTCAGAGAGATCTGACCCAGTCTGTGTGGTGTTGTTGTGTAGTGTTGTGTGCAGAAGTGGCTCAGTTGGTAGAGTTCTGACACATGCCACAAAACTTTTATTTCAGAATTGTGAGTTTCTGTTTGGCACCGAAGAGGTGCCGAATGCTGTTGTAATATACACAAGCGTGGACCAGTGCAGTCTAACATTGTGTCAGAGCAGCCGTATATTATCCCCCAGCACGGAGAGGAGGGGCCACCAGACTCTTGTATAAGATCGACGCAGTCGAGATAAGTGAGATCTGGCCTGCTGGAAGTTCACCAACTGATTTATAAACTGATTTACCAACGAATTTATCAACTAATTTATCAACTAATTCACCATCAAATAAAGACATACCATTGTGGGAAAATAAACCATGTATTCATCCCATAAGTCAATGGACAATGTTTGGTAGTCATAGACTGGGTGTGATGATACCACCCCAACAGTACATTCAGTAATAGTCTCCTGGGACAATCTAATATAATTAATATTAACTAGACTTATAACATACCTTTGTAATCACATTCCATTTTATTATGTCATATAATTATGCATTCCATTTATAACTCCATAATATTTCATAGGTTCTGACCAACAAACGTTTGGATCAGAACAAATAAATTTACCAAAAGATTTAATATTTAAAACTAAAACAGCCTGAGTTAGTTCAGTGTGTTATACATTATATTATTATTATTATTAGACTTATTAAATATATGTGTGTGTGTGGGTAATCTACTACAACACATTACATTTCAGTACCCTAGACTTTTAACGTAGCTACATTCATTAGTAGTATGTTTGAAAGTGGTAAAGAAGGGCCTTCTGTAATTCGCATCAACATTTATTCAGGAGCCTTCACAGCTGACCTCATTCATTACATTAGGTAACATCACCACCATACAATACCATCAATATGGCGCGGAGAGCTGGAGAGTTACAGAGAAGGAAATGTCGAAATTGTCCTCTTTTCACACAACATGCCTAAGAAAAATTCTCCAAATTTTTTGGCCGAATACCATCACCAACCAAGATCTGCTTACTCGGAGCAAGCAAGAGGACATGCACACCATCATAGCTGGCAGACGCTGGAGCTGGGTTGGCCATGTCCTCAGAAGAGACCCCGATGCCATCACAAGAACAGCTATGCTATGGGCCCCTGAAGGAAAACGAAAGAGAGGCCGACCAAAAACAACTTGGCGGAGGACTGTGGAGGCTGAGATGCAAAGAATGAACCAGAGTTGGGGCACTGAACGAAGGATGGCCACCGACCGAGCAAAGTGGAATCAATTTGTTGTTGCCCTACAAGACGCCACTAGGCGTAATGGCCACTGACTGCTTTGAGGGTCGGCGGCTAAGGATCAAAGAAGAAGAAGATATAAATGAAAACATATTCAATTTATATTGTGAACACTTTTCAATAAGTGGTGATGTAAATGTAAACATAATCTATCTGTACTATTAACCTTTTCATTTAAATGTAAAATCAATATAAAGCTATTCAATTTAAATGTAACGAAAGTTTTCTCTCGTGGGATTAAGTTTAGTTCTCATCGAGGGTAAATTCTGAGATAATGAGATGGTGGAATAAGAGAAAGGGAACATCTAAGTATGTGTCGGGAAACGCAATATTCAGGGAAGAGTTTCGTTTCTATACTTTTACCATAGTTGTTGATGGTGGTACCATTTGAGGGTACTATCTCTGGAACAAGAAGGGAAAAGTGGCCTGAGCTTTAAGACGAGGGACCAGCTTTATAGACATTCCCTGACACTTCTGGGAACGTGCTACGCCCAACATCCTTGACCAGCGACGATCATTATCAGTGATCAATCTACCGAGAACCAACCCATCTGGGGAAGCAGAACCAACCCATCAGCGGGAGCAGAACCTCCCAGTGGCAGATAAGTGAAACCTATAAGCTGCCACTTTTCCCTTCTTGCTCCTTTATAAACTTTTATCCCATCACAACAGTGATGATACCTTTCTGAAAAAAAAAAAAAACATTATTCATTCTTTTAAACCCTTGTTAAAACTAAATAATTATTAAATTTGTTATTTGTAATTATACACATTTAACTTCGATTTAATCATTTTAAATGTACTGCATGTTTGTCTCAGTCAATTTACTAAATACACTCTAAACAGAGTTATACCATAATAATAAGAATTCCACTGAGTAAATCAGGGTGGGGACTTAAGGAGCTAAAATTTATAATTGCTTAATCCTTCACAAAAGTTGTCCGCAGATCCCAGAGTTAACGTGCTCAGCCAATGCAGCATTGTTCTCGCTTTTTCTGAATAGCTTATGAATACTCCCTTGAGATAGAAGCATCTTTATTCCTCTATCTACAACTCTGCCAAGAGTAATCTTGTGTAAAGGTAGACACCTTTGAAGACCCACTTCAGGTACTCTTGGGTTTTGGCCACTGTTGGACCACTAATGCAAAGCAGGGGAGGCAATCCGTGACAAATATCCTGCCTGGTCGAATGCAATTCGGCACACTTTTAATCTCAATTCGCCACATAGTGTCGACTGGCCAATGCATTGCCCACTCCTGGTCTAAAACCTGACATTCTGCAAACGGCATCAATAATTAGTTGGATTAGCGCTGTCAACTGAAAGGGGACGTTCGGAGTATTTCATTGGGAAAATGTCTGATTTTTATTTTTTAATAATATCTGATGACAACGCCCTGTGTAGGACCCGGGGGAGAAAAAAAAGGGGGGGGGGAGGGGTAAGGGCTCGACGTAGAAAAAATAGGACTATTGCACCCTCGGGCATCTCGTAAAATGCAACACATCTGATGCTGTGCATTAGCCTGGGAACCTCATCATGCAAAGCAAACTGACACAGAACTCACGGGTACAACAGCACGTGAGTGCTTGGCGCAGGCTTCCGGCACGAAGCACCCAGCTGCAACAGTGGCCCAACGCTGGGCAAGGCGCACGAAGGAACATGATGATGATGATGATCAATATTTCTTGGAGGCCTACAAATGTCATCAGTAAAATCTGGTGACAGGCCTAAACCTAGCGGTCTGCAGACGACATCATTAATGAGGTGGATTAGCGTTATCAAACAAAAGGGGACCATTCGGGATATTTTACGAGGAAATGCCTGATTTTTTATGACAGCCGATGATGACAGCGCTGCCGGGTGTGTTAGGAGGATAAATGTAGGAAGAAGTGCATACACCGAAGTAAAGAGTTTTTAAAATAGTAATTAATTAATGACAAAATTCACACATAAACAACAAATATAGAATTATCAAAAGGGTAAAAACCACACACAAACAACAAATAATAACTATCAAAAGCGTAAAACAGACATACAAACAACACACAATTATCAAAAGAGGAAAAACCACACACAATTTAAAAAAAAAAACACCATCACAAGCGTAATAGCCATACACAAAAACAAATAAAAACTATCAAAAGCGTAAAAGCCATATACAAAAACAAATAAAAACTACCAAAAGCGTAAAAGCCATTTAACAAAAACAAATAAAAACTATCAAAAGCATAACAGCCATGTACACACAAAAAAAAAAAAACTATCAAAAGCGTAAAAGTCACATACAAACAACAACATAAACTATCAAGGGCAAAATCCATAAACAAACTAACAAAAAATGAACACGTTACATCTGCGTGCCTGACTGAGGCATGTTTTGTGTTTTGAATGTTTTTTTAACAGTTAAGTGAACAGAAGATGAAGTGAACCAGAAATCCTTCCCTGGCAGTTTTATCGTGTGCGTTAAGAATATTTTTGGTAGTAACATGCATTACGAAGTAAATAGGAATTCTCACCTGGCTCTTTTCTCGCGGGGAGATATCATCTTCGTCCGAGGAACTACCTGTGTATGAGGCTGGAGAAAGAGAACGAGAAATAATGAGACGGGAGCACAAACACATATACGCTCACATGCACATGTATAACGGTTTGGGTAAAATGTGAAGGGATCAGATAAACACATGATCGCATACATACACATAAATGTGTGGATTAAGTGAGAAGACAGCACACACAAACTCACATGTATACACACAGTGGTCTGGATGAAATGTTGTTATGTTGTTGTTGTTATTGATCCAGTGGCGCTTGGGCTCTCGCCCTTCAGCCCAATGCCATGTAGTGATATCTGCATGTTTTCACAAGTGTTTTGTTTCTCCGTACAGGGTGTTCCACTTATCTGGCCTGGGAGGAAGGAGCACTTTCCTAACATCATCGAGTGCTGGGCACTCAAAGAGGTGGTGGCCAACTATTTCGTAGGGGTAGCTACATAGCTGGTACTCTGGAGCGTGTTGTGGTTAGATTCTGTTCAAGTGACTGTTCAGTGGTGCATGT
Source organism: Oreohelix idahoensis (assembly GCA_024509875.1). Taxonomy (NCBI): domain Eukaryota; kingdom Metazoa; phylum Mollusca; class Gastropoda; order Stylommatophora; family Oreohelicidae; genus Oreohelix; species Oreohelix idahoensis. The sequence continues at coordinate 278,499 of JAMPIV010019217.1, forward strand.
TGTGATCTGAGCCGAAAAATATTGCTCTGATCCCTCCTTGTAAGATGGCCGATGTTGTCATTTGGATCAGGACCAGCCATATGTCTGTAAACCTCTCTCCTGGTGTTTCCCATGGCCCATCTGTTCAGCCAAGTTTTGTGAGAAGGGTGCACACATAAACTGACATGCACAGTGGTTTGGATGAAGTGAGAAGCACACACACTGAAGATCATATAAGTAAACATACTTGTGTGGATGAAGTGAAAAGAGAGCACACACAAAAGTTTATACGCACATACATAGCAGTCTGGGGGAAATGAGTGTGATGAATTTACCGAGATACAACGTTAAAATATCTCCAATTATAAAGATAACGGGTAAGATAACATGTAGGGATAAAATGATACGAGGATACATGCTCGCCTATGCCAGCGTTTCCTACCGCCATTGAAACTAACTAGTTAGACATGCAGACGAAACGGTACCCTTTTAGACGGGAGGGAAACGGAGATAAAAATCATTATGACGGTCTGAACACGTGTTTGAATTTAGAAAGGCAAAAAGACGCAATTTGTAGTTTAAAAGAAAAAAATCATGCCACTAGTTGACCTTAGCTCTTGTTAGAAACAGTCGTATCTTAGACGTTTTACCGTACTTGGTTGTTTTGTTCGAATATAGCGGCAAATGCCATACCCAAAGGTTCAAAACAAATTTCAAAAACTAACCTTGAGAAAAGTAGGTTTTTCTGTAATAATAAAGTTATGAAAATAAAACCTAGCTAGTTTGATAGCCCATCTTAAGCTGACAAATAATATACTTTTAATTATACAGACGGACAGATAACAAGGAAGATATTGACAAAAGACCGTATTGTTCCTATCAGACTAGCGAACAGTATTGTTGTGCATACTTTCACTAAAGTCACATTTTTGCGTCCTTGGGACAGAAAAATGCAAAATTCTAACTGTAATGAACTAGCGGGGCATAGTCGGGAGATAGTGGCTAAAAATAACTTAGGAAGCAGGTTTGTGCCGTTTTTACATGTAGTTAGTCCAAAACAACAAGTGAAATTGGGGAAAAGCCAAAATGTGACCGACGTACATTTGAGAAATTGAGATGTACTTTTGACTTTATTTTCAAAATTTAAATTGAAAAGCTTAGTCTTCCGATCTGATTGGCCAACGCATTTTTATATTAGCGGGATAGAGACGCACATTTTTGCCATTCGAAAGAAGTCTGTCCTATAACACATTTCTTAACTGCTAGTGGTGTTTTCCAGGAAATAATACATAAAATTCAGTGGGACGCCATACTCTAGCCAGCAGCTCAGCTGAGTTTTGCTAGTATTAAGTGACTGTGTTCTCAATTTCGAATTGTGAAGTTTCTGTTTTGGCACTAAAGTAGTGTCTAAATGCTTTTGTAAGAGTACACAAGCAGATGTCTGTGCCGCCTAACATTGGTGTCTGTGCAGCCTAATATTTTACTCCAGCTACGGAGAGGAGTGGGCCACAAGAATCCTATACCAGATGGTCACAGGCGAGATAAGTGAAAACCTGGCCTGCTGGAGATTCACAACTATTCCACCACCAAATAGAGAAATATAACATTTACTTCATTCCATAAGTCAATGGACAATGATTTTGGTAGTCACAGATTGGGCGTGATGACGCCATTCCAACGAAACATCCAGTGCTAGTTCTCCCAAAGACACTATAGATAATAGTAATATTAACCATTCTTATAATATACCTATGTACACAAATTACATTTTATTATGCCACATATATATGCCTTTCATTAATAAATTCATATCATTACATATGTTCTGACCAAAATAAAACTTGGTTCAGAACTAATAAATTTAAAAGATTTTAAAACTTATCTATAACAGCCAGAGTTAGTTCAGTGTATTGTAGAGTTTATTATTATTAGTAGACTTATTAATTACATGTGTGTGTCTGTATATTATATTCACTACACATTACATTTCAGTACCCTAGACTTTTTAACGTAGCTAACATTCATAATAGTCTAATAAGTCTGTTTGAGGTCGTAAGTGGTAGCAGAAAGGCCTCCTGTAATTCCCATAAACTTTTATCTCAGGAGCCTTCACAGCTGACCTCATACAGTACACTAGGTAACATAACAACCATACAATAACATCAAAAACCACTACAAATATTGGGGTCTAGTCCGGGGATTAAGTTTATCAAAGATAGTAGGATCTTCTGGTGTGGGAATTAAACTAGTGGGGACAGAGTTGTATAAAATTAAAAGTGTCCCTTAAAATAAAAAGTGGAAAATAAAAGTTGATGAATCTTCACAGCCAGTGGTAATTAATTGATTAATTAATTAATATATTACCTTGGTAATTATATACTTAGAATTACCTTAGTCATTATATACTTGAGATTACTTTAGTCATTGTTAATTTGTATGTTAAAGTATGGCAGATTTAGCAAAATTTAGATCGGCTGCTGTGCTGACGGCGAAGGAGATGAACATGGAGGGTCAGGTTTTAATTCAGTATGTAACTTCAGAATGTGACAAGTATATTGAAAGGGAAGATAGGAGGTTAGCTGAAGAGAAGAGGTTACAAATTGAGGCTGATAAAGAACTTAAGAGGTTGCAGATTGAGGCTGACAAAGAGGCTAAAGCATTGGAGGCAGATAGAGAGATTAAGAGGCTCCAATTAGAAGAAAAAAAGGCCGAAAGGGAGGCAGAAGAAAAAAAGGCCGAAAGGGAGGCAGAAGAAAAGAAATTGACTGCCGAAAGGGAAGCAGAAGATAGAAGATTGCAAAGGGAGCACGAATTACGACTAAGGGAGCTGGAATTACAAGGCCATGCTCCTGAAAATGGTGCCAGCCCTTTTGCCTCAGATGCTACGCCTAGTCAGGGAGCCTCAACCTCAGCTATGGGGTTTTATTTAGACCATTTTGTTGAGAAAGACGATGACATCGAGGGCTACCTCAGTAGATTCGAATTATTAGCTACTACGTATGGGTTAGAGAGAGGTGGAGTCTTAAATTATCACAAGGGCTTAGAGGTACTTCTTATGAAGTCTTTGCTAAGATGAATAGAGACGACCAAGACAATTATGACATGCTAAAGCAGGCTTTGTTATTGAGATATGAAAAGAATGGTGAATTCTATCGTAAGAAGTTTAGAAATGCCAAGCTGTTGTCTGGGGAGACATACCACCAATTCTCTGCCAGACTGGAAACCTATTTGGAGAAATGGACTGCTCTGGGGAAGACCCAAGATCTCAGATGATCATGATAGAGCAATTAAGAGAGTCCATGGCTCCAGACTTGAGAAAATTTCTCATGGAACAAGGTGCAGAGAGGTTGGGGGAGGTTTTAAATGTCGCTGAGAGGTATCAGGCAGCCCAGGCAGAGGTAAGTGGCACTAAAAAGAAGCACACAGAAAATTTTAAAGCTCCACAGCAATTTAGTAAATTTGATACCAGAGAACAAGGTAATAAAGGCAGGACAAACTTTGATAGGCCACGAAATGATTATCGTGACAGAAACTCACAGTTCAATGACCAAAAATATAATGAAAGAAAACCGTTTAACCAAGGAAAGAGATGGTGTAAATGGTGTAAGAAAAACAACCATAACACCGAATTTTGTAAAAGGAAACCTTCAAACATTGCTGCAATGAAATCGGGGACACAAAGATTAAAGGTTAATCCTAATGGACAGCAGGAACCTTATCACCCCCCAGTTTGTGAGGATGTTATTTGTAATGGGGTCACCACAAGGTGCCTATATGATACAGGTTTGGATTATGATTCAGTTGTGAAGTCTAGCCTAGTGGACCCAAGTCAGTATACCACAGAAACAGTGGAAATACAAGGGGCGACTAAGGACATACCACTCATGACACTTCCCATCGCAAGGATAATGGTGAAAACTCGCTATGTGGAAGGAGAAATCAGAGCAGCAGTGATAGATGAACCAATCTACCCTCTGATATTGGGGTGTAGATATGTCTTCTTGGGGAATCCCGAGAGACCTGTGATCATGGCGACAGTGCAGACCAGATCACAGAAAAAGGAGGAAGAAGGTGAACCTATAAATGCTCATTCAGAGGAGATGAGGAAGGCGCAGGCTGAGGATAGGACACTCAAGCCATGTTTCAAAAAATTGCCCAAATGCCACACACCTCCAAGCAAGGGAGAGTACTTTATGAAGAACAAATTGATCTACAGGAAGGCCGGAACTGGAACAAATGGTCACAACCAGCTGGTTCTTCCCACTTCATATAGGGATAAAGTGATGGAACTCGGGCATGCGATTCCCTTCAGTGGTCACATGGGGATCAGCGCCACAGGACAGCGTATAGCTTGTCATTACTTCTGGCCAGGGATAACGGAGGATATAAAAAGATATGTCAAATCCTGTCTAGAATGTCAAAGGGTAGCTCCAAAGCATTGGACTGCTCCTGCAACTCTAGGGGAAAAGCCCATAGTGGGAACACCTTTTGAGAGGGTTGCAGTGGATATTGTGGGACCTCTCACTCGGACCAAGAGGAGGAACAGTTACATCCTTACTCTGGTGGACGCTTGTTCTATGTGGGGAGAGGCGGTAGCCCTGCCATCTGTCATAAAATTAACCATGATACAACGTTAAAATATCTCCAATGATACAACGTAGGGATAAAAACTAATGCGTAAGCTACTAGAATACATGATCGCCCACGCCGCGGGTCATCACCCGCCATGGAAATTAAATTGTTGGACGTGAAGGCAAAACGTTACCCTTGGAACGGGATGAGAACGAAGATCAAAAGGAAAAATCTGACTGAACGCGTGCTTGAAACTAGCAAGGCTAAAAGACGCAATTGGTGGGGAAAGGAGGAAAAAGTCACGTCCCCAAGTTGACACAAGGTAAAGAAATCGACAAAAGGGACCTTAGCTATTATACGCAACAGTCATTTCTTGGACGCTTTTGCGATAACTTAGTCCGTTTATTTGAATTCAGCGGCAAACGCAGTATAGAAGATGCTAGAAATATTTCGAAAAAACCAACTAACCTTGAAAAGTAACTTTTTTCTTAATAATGATGTTAGGAATATAAAACCTAGCTGGCCGGATGGCCCATCTTGAGCAGTGAAATAATATGCTTTCATTTATACAGACGGATAGATAATAAGAAAGATATTGACAAAAGACTGTGTTGTTCATATCAGCGAGCGTCTGCATTGAAACAAAAAATGTCCCTAATTTTCAAAAAACTGTAGCCTTGAGACTCAAGTGCTAAAATCTAGTTGGAATGAAAGAGACGGGATGGGATGGTGAACTGTGGCTAAAAATAACTTTAAAGGCAAAATTGTGTAGGGGAAGGCAGAGTTGGTTCAAAAAACAAGTGTGTTTTTTTGTGAAACGCAAGTAGAGACAGACGGACCAACAGACAATAATGCATACTTGACTGAGGTATGACTGAAATGACTTTTTGGTAGGAGGTTTGAATTTGAAAAGAAAAAAGGCGGTGATTGGCCATAGATGAATATATTATCGGCGCTCAGACGCGCATTTTTGCCATTCGTCATAAGTTGTCCTAGTAGACACAGTGAATTATTTAGTGGTGTAATTCCCAGAAGCTAATTGAAATATTTAGAGGGACGCCATACTAAAGCCAGCAGCTCAGCTGAGTTTTGCTAGCAATTAACTGTGTTCTATATTCATAATTCTGGTAAGACTGAAAGTATTTCTTTGTATATTTTAATATTTGTTTAATGTTTCGAGTGATTTGATACTGCCATATCAAAATCTATCCCTTACAACAAGTAAGGATTCGCTCTAGACCCCCCGCCCCAGTTCAGGGTCTAGAGACAAATAAAATACATAAACTCCAGCAAGGATTATGAAAGACAGATCAAGTGTTGAGATCAGTGGAACATATCACCTATCCTATTCTATGGCAGGAAGCTAATGAACATATTTCAGAATATGTAGTCTGGGAGAACTTATCCTATGTAAAAACCAAATTGGTAAGATGTGTTGTATGGTCAAAGAGATCTGACCCGTCTATGTGGTGTTGTTGTTGTGTGTAGTGTTGTGTCCAGAAATGGTTTAGAGGATGGAATTCTGACACATGACCAATACTTTATTGCAGAACTGTGAGTTTTTATTTGGCACCAATGTGGTGTCAAATGAGGTGTTGAATATTACAAGAGTGGACCCGTGCAGTTTATATTTTGGCAGAGCAGCCTGATATTGCCCCCAAGCACGGAGAGGTGGGGCCACCTGATTCCAGCACCAGATTACTCATTCAAGATACGTGAGCGTCTGGACTGCTGAATACTCACCAACTTAATTTCTAACACACCAATTATAATACCCTCAATAAATGGACAATGTGTAGTCGCCATAGACAGGGAGTGATGAGGCCACCCCAACAGCACATCCATTAAACGTTCTCCCAGAAAAATTACAACCATAAACAGTAGTAATATTAACTAGTCTTGTAAAATACATATGTACACTCCTTTCATTTATTATGCCATATATTCATGCATTTCATTAATAATTGCAAAACCTTTCATATGTTCTGACCAAAATAAAACCTTGGTTCAGAACAAATAAACTTAAAGAAAATTTATTATCAAAAATTTTACACAGCTTGAGTTAGTTCAGTGTGTCATAACATTTTATTAATATTATTAAACTTATTAAATATCTGTGTGTGTGTATGTAAACTACCACAACACATTACATATCATTACCCTAGAATTTTAACGTAGCCACATTCATTAGAAAAAAAAAAGATAGGTGTGAGGTCGTAGTGGTAGCAAGAAGGGCCTTCTGAAAATTCACAGCTACATTTATCTCAGGAGCCTTCACAGCTGACCTCATGCATCACACTAAGTAATATCACAATCATACAATACCATCAAATCCACTACATATATTGGGGTCTCTTGTCCCGGGATAATTAGCCTATCAATAATATTAGGATCTCCTGGGGGGAGAAATAAATTAGGGGAACACATAAAAATTAAAAGTGTCCCTGAAAATAAAAGTTGGTGAATCTTCACAGCCAGTGGTAGTTAATTGATTAATTAATTAATTAGAATTATTTTAGACTAGAGTAATTAGAATTACTTTAGTGGTTGGAAATTTTACTTTGCTCATTGCTAGAATTGTTTAAAAAGTATGGCGGAGCTAGCCAAATTCAGATCAGCTGCTGTGCTAACGGCAAAGGATATGGGAATGGATGGTCAGGTTTTAATTCAATATGTAACGGCTGAATGTGATAAGTATATTGAACGGGAAGAAAGAAGATTAGAAAAAGAGGCTGAAAGAAAATTAGAGTCTGAAAGGTTGGCTGAAGAGAAGAGGTTAGACGCTGAAAAAGAAATTAAGAGGCTGCAGATTGAGGCAGAAGAAAAACGACAGCAAAGGGAAGCAGAAGAAAAAAGATTGACTGCCGAAAGGGAGGCAGAAGATAAAAAGGCCGAAAGGGAGGCAGCAGATAAAAAGGCCGAAAGGGAGGCAGAAGATAGAAGGTTGCAGAGGGAGCACGAATTACGACTAAGGGAGCTGGAGCTACAAGGCCAGGCTCCTGAAAATGGTGCCAGCCCTTTTGCCTCAGATGCTACGCCCAGTCTGGGAGCCTCAACATCAGCTATGGGGTTTCATTTAGACCATTTTGTTGAAAAGACGATGACATAGAGGGGTACCTAGGACGTTTTGAGTTATTAGCTACTACATATGGGTTAGAGAGAGAGAGAGGTGGAGTTTAAAGTTATCACAGGGACTGAGAGGTACTTCTTACGAAGTCTTCGCAAAAATGAACAGAGAAGACCAGGACAATTATGACATGTTAAAGCAGGCTTTGTTATTGAGGTACGAAAAAAAATGGTGAATTTTATCGTAAGAAATTTAGAAATGCCAAACTGTCGTCTGGGGAGACATACCACCAATTCTCTGCCAGACTGGAAACCTATTTGGAGAAATGGACTGCTCTGGGGAAGACCCAAGATCTTAAAGAAATGATCATGATTGAGCAATTGAGAGAGTCCATGGCTCCAGACATGAGAAAATTCCTCATGGAACAAGGTGCAGAGAAGTTGGGGGAGGTTTTAAATGTCGCTGAGAGGTATCAGGCAGCCCAGGCAGAGGTAAGTGGTGCTAAAAAGAAGCACATAGACAATTTTAAAGCTCCACAGCAATTTAATAAATTTGATAATAGAGAGCAGGGAAATAAAGGTAGGACAAACTTTGAACGGCCAAGAAATGACTACCGAGACAGAAACTCACAGTTCAATGACCAAAAATCCAATGAAAGAAAACCGTTTAACCAAGGAAAAAGATGGTGTAAATGGTGCAAGAAAGATAACCATAACACCGAATTTTGTAGAAGGAAACCTTCAAACATTGCTGCAATGAAGTCGGGGACTCAAAGATTAAAGGTTAATCCTAAGGGACAGCAGGAACCTTATCACCCCCCAGTTTGTGAGGATGTTATTTGTAATGGGGTCACCATAAGGTGCCTTTATGATACAGGTTTGGATTATGATTCAGTTGTGAAGTCTAGCCTAGTGGACCCAAGTCAGTATACCACAGAAACAGTGGAAATACAAGGGGCAACTAAGGACATACCACTCATGACACTTCCCATCGCAAGGATAACGGTGAAAACTCGCTATGTGGAAGGAGAAATCAGAGCAGCAGTGATAGATGAACCAATCTACCCTCTGATATTGGGGTGTGGATACGTCTTCTTGGGGAATCCCGAGAGACCTGTGATCATGGCGACAGTGCAGACCAGGTCACAGAAGAAGGAGGAAGAAGGTGAACCTATAAATGCTCATCCAGAGGAGATGAGGAAGGCGCAGGCTGAGGATAGGACACTCAAGCCATGTTTTAAAAAATTGCCCAAATGCCACACACCTCCGAGCAAGGGGGAATATTTTATGAAGAACAAACTATTATACAGGAAGGCCGGAGCTGGAACAAATGGTCACAACCAGCTGGTTCTTCCCACTTCATCTAGGGATAAAGTGATGGAACTCGGGCATGCGATTCCCTTCAGTGGTCACATGGGGATCAGCGCCACAGGACAGCGTATAGCTTGTCATTACTTCTGGCCAGGGATAACGGAGGATATAAAAAGATATGTCAAATCCTGCCCAGAATGTCAAAGGGTAGCTCCAAAGCACTGGACTGCTCCTGCAACTCTAGGGGAAATGCCCATAGTGGGAACACCTTTTGAGAGGGTTGCAGTGGATATTGTGGGACCTCTCACTCGGACCAAGAGGAGGAACAGTTACATCCTTACTCTGGTGGACACTTGTTCTATGTGGGGAGAGGCGGTAGCCCTGCCATCAATTGATTCAAAACATGTAGCAGAGGCACTACTTACAATATTTACCCGATTAGGATTCCCGCATCAAATCTTGACGGATAATGGCTCTCAGTTCAAGGGGAAACTAACGGAAGAAGTTTTTAAGCTATTTCAAGCCAGACACTTTCATTGTAGTCCGTACCATCCGCAAGGGAACGGCCAGGTAGAGAGGTTCAACGGGACTCTCATTTCTATCCTGAGAAAGCTGGCACACGAAAAACCGGATCTGTGGGATCAATTCCTGCCCGCCGCATTGTTTGCGTATCGGGAGGTACCACATAGTTCAACCGGGATGGCTCCCGCAACTCTGCTATTTGGGAGGCCAATAAAAGGTCCATTAGAAGCCCTATTAAGGACCTGGACAGATGAGAAGGCGGAAGAGACTGTTACCTCATCTTATCAATACGTGAACGAACTGACCACTCGTTTGAAAGCTGGATGGAAACTGGCAAATGATAATTTGAAACAAGCCAGGAAGAAACATGCAGCATATTTTAATAGGAAGGCAAAGGACAGAGAACTAGCTGTGGGAGAGAAGGTGCTGCTTCTACTACCCGGTAGCCAGAATAAATTACAAATTGGATGGCAAGGTCCATATACGGTTCTAGAGAAGGTGTCTAGAACAAACTATAAAATTGACAAAAAGGGGAAGGAGAAAGTTTATCATGTAAACCTGTTAAAGAAGTATCTGGACAGACCACTCCAGGAAAGCACCCCCTTACTGACCTTAGCTATCGCAACTCAAATGCAAAAGGAACCACTCACCTCACATGAATACCCATTACATCCTTGTGAAACAGCAGCACAGGTAAAAGTCAGTAAGCACCTGACTAAAAACCAGAGGGAGAGAGTTCAACAGGTTCTGGAGGAACATACAGATGTATTAACAGATAAACCAGGCCATACAAATTTGCTACAGTATGACATGAAACTGGTAGACTCAAACCCAATCTGTATGAGAGCCTATTCTATTCCGTTCGCGAAGGAGAAGGCATTGAAGGAAGAAATAGATTATTTGTTGAAGGAGGGGATTATTTCACACAGTGAATCATCTTTTAGCTCTAGTGTCGTTTTGTTGAGAAAACCGTCTGGGGAACACAGACTGTGCATAGATTACAGGAAACTGAATGCTGTCACAGAAGGACAAGTGGATCCATTACCAGACACAAAACAGTTATTTGCCAGACTGAACAAGGCAAAATACTTTTCAAAGGTGGATCTTAGTAAAGGCTATTACCAGATCCCAGTGAAGCCTGAAGTGAGACCTTATTTGGCTTTTAGCACTTCGGATGGACATTATGAATTCAACATGCTACCATTCGGACTGAAAAATGCTCCGAGTGTATTTTCAAGGATGATGCGCAAATTGTTGGATCCCCTGAATAACCCATGTATCACGAATTTCATGGATGATATTCTCGTCGCCACAGAGACATTTGAAGAACACATTGAAGCTCTAGAAATGTTATTTAATAGGCTTAGGGAGGCGAACTTAACTGCTAGGCCAACAAAATGTTGCATTGGATGCAAAGAGTTGGAATTCTTGGGACACACTGTATATCAGGGTAGCATGACCCTGATCCCAAGAACTTGGAAAAACTGCAGAGAGCACCTAGACCACAAACAAAAAAGGACGTGCGATCATTCGTGTCGTTATGCGGATTTTATCAAAAATATATCAAAGATTTTAACTCTATTTGTGCTCCTCTGACTGATCTGACTCGCAAGGGACTTCCAGATAAAATTAATTGGACTGCGCAAAGTGAATTAGCGTTCCAAGACTTAAAGGAAAAACTCACTAGCAAGCCTATTCTCAAACTGCCTGATTTGACACAGGACTTTGTCTTAAGAACCGATGCAAGTAATGTAGGACTCGGAGCAGCTTTGTTGCAAAGATCATCTTCACCTGATGGGGAACTGAAACCAGTCGCTTATGCAAGCCGCAAATTGAATAAGGCGGAACAAGGATATTCCACAAGCGAAAAAGAATGTTTAGCGTTAATCTGGGCAATAAAGAAGTTTCAAATCTATCTGTATGGTAGGACTTTTGTGGTCGAGACGGATCATCAGCCTCTCGTATTCTTATCTCAGGCTAAGCATGAAAACGCAAGATTGCTGAGGTGGTCTTTATTGCTTCAACCTTATCAGTTTAGTATCCAATATATCCCAGGCAAATTGAATGTCGGTGCAGATTTCCTCAGTCGGCACCCCTGTGATCAAAATTAGAGTAATGGCAGGCGTGAGGAGAGATTTTATCTATGTGTATCACTGGTTTTAGAACTTGCCGTAGGCATGTTTTCAAGTGGGGAGATGTGTCATAAAATTAACCATGATACAACGTTAAAATATCTCCAATGATACAACGTAGGGATAAAAACTAATGCGTAAGCTACTAGAATACATGATCGCCCACGCCGCGGGTCATCACCCGCCATGGAAATTAAATTGTTGGACGTGAAGGCAAAACGTTACCCTTGGAACGGGATGAGAACGAAGATCAAAAGGAAAAAAAAATCTGACTGAACGCGTGCTTGAAACTAGCAAGGCTAAAAGACGCAATTGGTGGGGAAAGGAGGAAAAAGTCACGTCCCCAAGTTGACACAAGGTAAAGAAATCGACAAAAGGGACCTTAGCTATTATACGCAACAGTCATTTCTTGGACGCTTTTGCGATAACTTAGTCCGTTTATTTGAATTCAGCGGCAAACGCAGTATAGAAGATGCTAGAAATATTTCGAAAAAACCAACTAACCTTGAAAAGTAACTTTTTCTTAATAATGATGTTAGGAATATAAAACCTAGCTGGCCGGATGGCCCATCTTGAGCAGTGAAATAATATGCTTTCATTTATACAGACGGATAGATAATAAGAAAGATATTGACAAAAGACTGTGTTGTTCATATCAGCGAGCGTCTGCATTGAAAAAAAAAAATGTCCCTAATTTTCAAAAAACTGTAGCCTTGAGACTCAAGTGCTAAAATCTAGTTGGAATGAAAGAGACGGGATGGGATGGTGAACTGTGGCTAAAAATAACTTTAAAGGCAAAATTGTGTAGGGGAAGGCAGAGTTGGTTCAAAAAAAACAAGTGTGTTTTTTTGTGAAACGCAAGTAGAGACAGACGGACCAACAGACAATAATGCATACTTGACTGAGGTATGACTGAAATGACTTTTTGGTAGGAGGTTTGAATTTGAAAAGAAAAAAAGGCGGTGATTGGCCATAGATGAATATATTATCGGCGCTCAGACGCGCATTTTTGCCATTCGTCATAAGTTGTCCTAGTAGACACAGTGAATTATTTAGTGGTGTAATTCCCAGAAGCTAATTGAAATATTTAGAGGGACGCCATACTAAAGCCAGCAGCTCAGCTGAGTTTTGCTAGCAATTAACTGTGTTCTATATTCATAATTCTGGTAAGACTGAAAGTATTTCTTTGTATATTTTAATATTTGTTTAATGTTTCGAGTGATTTGATACTGCCATATCAAAATCTATCCCTTACAACAAGTAAGGATTCGCTCTAGACCCCCCGCCCCAGTTCAGGGTCTAGAGACAAATAAAATACATAAACTCCAGCAAGGATTATGAAAGACAGATCAAGTGTTGAGATCAGTGGAACATATCACCTATCCTATTCTATGGCAGGAAGCTAATGAACATATTTCAGAATATGTAGTCTGGGAGAACTTATCCTATGTAAAACCAACTTGGTAAGATGTGTTGTATGGTCAAAGAGATCTGACCCGTCTATGTGGTGTTGTTGTTGTGTGTAGTGTTGTGTCCAGAAATGGTTTAGAGGATGGAATTCTGACACATGACCAATACTTTATTGCAGAACTGTGAGTTTTTATTTGGCACCAATGTGGTGTCAAATGAGGTGTTGAATATTACAAGAGTGGACCCGTGCAGTTTATATTTTGGCAGAGCAGCCTGATATTGCCCCCAAGCACGGAGAGGTGGGGCCACCTGATTCCAGCACCAGATTACTCATTCAAGATACGTGAGCGTCTGGACTGCTGAATACTCACCAACTTAATTTCTAACACACCAATTATAATACCCTCAATAAATGGACAATGTGTAGTCGCCATAGACAGGGAGTGATGAGGCCACCCCAACAGCACATCCATTAAACGTTCTCCCAGAAAAATTACAACCATAAACAGTAGTAATATTAACTAGTCTTGTAAAATACATATGTACACTCCTTTCATTTATTATGCCATATATTCATGCATTTCATTAATAATTGCAAAACCTTTCATATGTTCTGACCAAAATAAAACCTTGGTTCAGAACAAATAAACTTAAAGAAAATTTATTATCAAAAATTTTACACAGCTTGAGTTAGTTCAGTGTGTCATAACATTTTATTAATATTATTAAACTTATTAAATATCTGTGTGTGTGTATGTAAACTACCACAACACATTACATATCATACCCTAGAATTTTAACGTAGCCACATTCATTAGAAAAAAAAAAAAGATAGGTGTGAGGTCGTAGTGGTAGCAAGAAGGGCCTTCTGAAAATTCACAGCTACATTTATCTCAGGAGCCTTCACAGCTGACCTCATGCATCACACTAAGTAAGATCACAATCATACAATACCATCAATCCACTACACCATCAATTGATTCAAAACATGTAGCAGAGGCACTACTTACAATATTCACAAGATTAGGATTCACGCATCAAATCTTGACTGATAATGGCTCACAGTTCAAGGGGAAACTAACGGAAGAAGTTTTTAAGCTATTTCAAGCCAGACACTTTCATTGTAGTCCGTACCATCCACAAGGGAACGGCCAGGTAGAGAGGTTCAATGGGACTCTCATTTCTATCCCGAGGAAGCTGGCACATGAAAAACCGTATATGTGGGATGAATTTCTGCCCGCCGCGTTGTTTGCGTATCGGGAGGTACCACATAGTTCAACCGGGATGGTGTCATGAAATATTCTAATCCACATATATAAATTATTAGGTAAATATGAAGCCTAACAAATAAAATTAATAAAGAGAAGAGCAATGGTAAAATGACAGTGCTGTCACAAGGAATGTACTCGAAATCCCCCTTGTTTTCTGCGTCGTCTGCAAATTGTAACGCTTTCACGTTGATATAAAAGCTTACTGTATTATTACCCGCTTTCTTCAATGAAACGTGTGCTGTATTTCTTGGAAAAGCATTGAGAGGCCATGCGTAATGACCTAAATTAATCCTAACATTAATTATATTACGTTACCAAAACGAACGAACAGATGGACAAAAGGATAGCGAGAAGGGAGAGGCAGAAAGCCGAACACTAAACACGCTTCGCGCGATACGCAAATGCTGCCATCACGCGTGTAAGTCTACATGCACTAATTTTTTTTCAGACGGACAGTGATAAAATACACTACCCTTTCCCAGAGTTAGGTTTATAAATCATAACAGACTCTTATTAGAAAAGATAACAATAGATGGGTTTACGTTTGAACACATAACAGTACCCAGACAGCACATCTTCGAAACAGGAGGTAGAAGAAATTGCATATTTTGAACGCAGCCACGTAGCTCCTTTAAATTAGTATTTTTGGGTTCCTTAGGGCTTGCTGACAAATAATATGTAAAACGTTACGCAAATAGTCCAGGAATTAATAAATTATACCCAAAAATAAAATATTGGGGGTGCCTGACAGCATAAAATCATTTCTGCTCATAAGATTTTTTTTTAACGTGTTTGAAAAAAATTTACGTTACAGAAATAGCCTACCATGTAAACTCCAAATTGATTGGAGCGCAACAAATGAAAGCCTAACCACGATTGGTCGGGCTATAAATACTATCTTGGTTGTTAGGGGAGACGGGAAAAGATAACATTTTTTCAAACACTTATCGAAACGTGGCTCATTGGCCAGTCTCGCTGATATACACACTTGGGAGCGTTAGTTCGAGACCACTTGTTTAAATGATCCTGATAAAGCATCAGTGCGTTGAAGCCAGCTAAAATTTTGCTCAATAAAAGCCTGGAAGATAAGCAGATGGAAATTTGTGCCAGTTTGTGCCAGAATTCATTGCTAATCAACGTATCTGTGTTATTCGTATGAATTGTGGTAAGCTTGAACCATTTAATATCTTTTAATGAAAATTGAATGTAAATTGTTGATTTATGCCTGTATATATATGTGTAGTTCAGTGGCAAACGTGAGGTAAAGCCTAAAATGCTCCAGCCTGAACAGAGGGTGTCGGAGAGAAGTAAAACGGCATGGAATGGCCAAACAGTACACTGACACCTGGATGATTGACTAGAAAGAAATAATGCTGGAAGTGCAGAGGCGTAGTAACCATTAGGAAGGGTAATACTGGAATAAAGTATTTCAGATGAAGCTGACTGTTGGCCTAACGCTCTGAACGCAATGTTTGTGATGTATTGTGATCAGTGTAAAAAGAAAATATAAATTAGTTATGAAGTAGAAGGTACATCCTTCTTGATTTCAGGGACAGTGGTCTTGATGGTACTGAGCAGCACCTGGTCAGAGCTTTGCTGAATCCAGTGTCGGACAGCATACTCCTTGGTCCTTTTAGCTATCAGTGAGGTGTCTCCAGAGCCCAGAGGAGAATTCGAGCAGAGGAGTCCTTTCCTGCCGCCATCACGCCAGATAAGCTAACTTGGCCAGCTGAGCTCAACATTATGTCCCCTCATATTGAACTGACTTTATAAAATTAACATTAAGAGGGGAATTTACTTGTCTTAAAATCAGGAACTGTGAACATCTCCAATACTGGTCCCTAAAGACAAACTATTGAAGTCATGATGACAAATACCAACAGAGCTTGAACAAAACAAAACCAGTATTACCTCATTTTACTACTACACAACTGACACACATAGAACATTTGTAATAATATATGTCACTACAATATTCATATTAAATACATTCTGTACATAACTTGTAATTTAAATTGATTGTGATTCCTGGTTCCCTTGTAGTTGAATCAGGACACATATTCATTCATGCCAGTAATGAATACATATTGTTATTTGAAAGTTTATCAGTGACTCTTTTAAGATATCTTTGTAGAGTGTTATATGTATGTGAGTGTCACAGTGTTGTCAAGAGTAGTGGATTACATTAAATTGTTTATCTGTCTGTTGTTGTGACTTACACTTCTTCATACACATACCCTAGACACATAACGTAGCATCACACTATTCCAGAATAATTCTGACTGAGATAAAGAGATATGTGGTAGCAAGTAAGGTTATCTATAATACACTACTCTTAATAGATATAGATACCTTCACAGCTGATCTCAGTCAGTACACTAAGTCCCCTATAAATATTTATAACATCCCACTTCACCACAGATGGCTCCTGCAACTCTGCTATTTGGGAGGCCAATAAAAGGTCCATTAGAAGAATAATTAATGACCTGGACGAATGAGAAAGCAGAAGAGACTGTTACCTCATCGTATCAATATGTGAACGAGCTGACCACTCGTCTGAAAGCTGGATGGAAACTGGCAAATGATAATTTGAGACAAGCCAGGAAGAAACATGCAGCGTATTTTAATAGGAAAGCAAAGGACAGAGAACTAGCTGTGGGAGAGAAGGTGCTTCTTCTACTACCCGGCAGCCAGAATAAGTTACAAATTGGATGGCAAGGTCCATATACGGTTCTAGAGAAGTTGTCTAGAACAAATTATAAAATTGACAAAAAGGGGGAGGAGAAGGTATATCATGTAAACCTTTTAAAGAAGTATCTGGACAGACCACTCCAGGAAAGCACCCCCTTACTGACCTTGGCTATCGCCACTAAAATGAAAAAGGAACCACTCACCTCACATGAATACCCATTACATCCCTGTGAGACAGCCGCACAAGTAAAAGTCAGTAAGCACCTGACTAAAAATCAGAGAGAGAGAGAGTTCAACAGGTTCTGGAGGAACATACAGATGTATTAACAGATAAACCAGGACATACAAATTTGCTACAGTATGACATGAAGCTGGTAGACTCAAACCCAATCTGTATGAGAGCCTATTCTGTTCCTTTCGCGAAGGAGAAGGCATTGAAAGAAGAAGTAGATTATTTGTTGAAAGAAGGGATTATTTCACACAGTGAATCTTCTTTTAGCTCCAGTGTAGTTTTGTTGAGGAAACCGTCTGGGGAACATAGACTGTGCATAGATTACAGGAAACTGAATGCTGTCACAGAAGGACAAGTGGATCCATTACCAGACACAAAACAGTTATTTGCCAGATTGAACAAGGCAAAATACTTTTCGAAGGTGGATCTTAGTAAAGGCTATTACCAGATTCCAGTGAGGCCTGAAGTTAGACCTTATTTAGCTTTTAGCACCTCGGAAGGACATTATGAATTCAACATGCTACCATTCGGATTGAAAAATGCTCCGAGTGTATTTTCAAGGATGATGCGCTAATTGTTGGATCCCCTGAATAATCCATGTATCACGAATTTCATGGATGATATTCTCGTCGCCACAGAGACATTTGAAGAACACATTAACTCTCTGAAAATGTTATTTGAAATGCTTAGGGAAGCGAACTTAACTGCTAGACCAACAAAATGTTGTATTGGATGCAAAGAGTTGGAATTCTTGGGACACACTGTATATCAGGGTAACATGACCCCTGACCCCAAGAACTTGGAAAAACTGCAGAGAGCACCTAGACCACAAACAAAAAAAGACGTGCGATCATTCGTGTCGTTATGTGGGTTTTACCAAAAATATATCAAAAATTTTAACTCTATATGTGCTCCTCTGACTGATCTGACTCGCAAGGGAAATCCAGATAAAATTGTTTGGACTGCGCAATGTGAATTGGCATTTCAAGAGTTAAAGGAAAAACTCACTAGCAAGCCTTTTCTCAAATTGCCTGATTTGACACAGGACTTTGTGGTGAGAAAAGATGCAAGTAATGTAGGCCTGGGGGCGGATCTGTTGCAAAGGTCCTCTTCACCCAATGGGGAACTGAACCCAGTCGCTTATGCAAGCCGCAAATTGAATAAAGCGGAGCAAGGATATTCCACAAGCGAAAAAGAATGTTTAGCGTTAATCTGGGCAATAAAAAAGTTCCAAATCTATCTGTATGGTAGGACTTTTGTGGTCCAGACGGATCATCAGCCCCTAGTGTTCTTATCTCAGGCCAAGCATGAAAATGCAAGATTGTTAAGATGGTCTTTATTGTTGCAACCTTATCAGTTTATTATTGAATATATCCCGGGGTCATTGAATGTCGGTGCAGATTTCCTCAGTAGGCACCCCTGTGATCAAAATTAGAGTAGTTGGCAGGCGTGAGGAGTAATTTTATCTATGTGTATCACTGGTTTTGGAACTTGCAGTAGTGCATGTTCTCAAGTGGGGAGATGTGTGATGAATTTACCGTGATACAACGTTAAAATATCTCCAATTATAAAGATAACGGGTAAGATAACATGTAGGGATAAAATGATACGAGGATACATGCTCGCCTATGCCAGCGTTTCCTACCGCCATTGAAACTAACTAGTTAGACATGCAGACGAAACGGTACTCTTTTAGACGGGAGGGAAACGGAGATAAAAATCATTATGACGGTCTGAACACGTGTTTGAATCTAGAAAGGCAAAAAGACGCAATTTGTAGTTTAAAAGAAAAAATCACGCCACTAGTTGACACAATGTAAGGAAATGGACAGAACAGACCTTAGCTCTTGTTAGAAACAGTCGTATCTTAGACGTTTTACCGTACTTGGTTGTTTTGTTCGAATATAGCGGCAAATGCCATACCCAAAGGTTCAAAACAAATTTCAAAAACTAACCTTGAGAAAAGTAGGTTTTTCTGTAATAATAGAGTTATGAAAATAAAACCTAGCTAGTTTGATAGCCCATCTTAAGCTGACAAATAATATACTTTTAATTATACAGACGGGCAGATAACAAGGAAGATATTGACAAAAGACCGTATTGTTCCTATCAGACTAGCGAACAGTATTGTTGTGCATACTTTCACTAAAGTCACATTTTTGCGTTATTGGGACAGAAAAATGCAAAATTCAAACTGTAATGAACTAGCGGGGCAAAGTCGGGAGATAGTGGCTAAAAATAACTTAGGAAGCAGGTTTGTGCCGTTTTTACATGTAGTTAGTCCAAAACAACAAGTGAAATTGGGGAAAAGCCAAAATGTGACCGACGTACATTTGAGAAATTGAGATGTACTTTTGACTTTATTTTCAAAATTTAAATTGAAAAGCTTAGTCTTCCGATCTGATTCGCCAACGCATTTTTATATTAGCGGGATAGAGACGCACATTTTTGCCATTCGATAGAAGTCTGTCCTATAACACAGTTCTTAACTGCTAGTGGTGTTTTCCAGGAAATAATACATAAAATTCAGTGGGACGCCATACTCTAGCCAGCAGCTCAGCTGAGTTTTGCTAGTATTAAGTGACTGTGTTCTCAATTTCGAATTGTGAAGTTTCTGTTTTGGCACTAAAGTAGTGTCTAAATGCTTTTGTAAGAGTACACAAGCAGATGTCTGTGCCGCCTAACATTGGTGTCTGTGCAGCCTAATATTTTACTCCAGCTACAGAGAGGAGTGGGCCACAAGAATCCTATACCAGATCGTCACAGGCGAGATAAGTGAAAAAGACATTATAGATAATAGTAATATTAACCATTCTTATAATATACCTATGTACACAAATTACATTTTATTATGCCACATATATATGCCTTTCATTAATAAATTCATATCATTACATATGTTCTGACCAAAATAAAACTTGGTTCAGAACTAATAAATTTAAAAGATTTTAAAACTTAACTATAACAGCCAGAGTTAGTTCAGTGTATTGTAGAGTTTATTATTATTAGTAGACTTATTAATTACATGTGTGTGTCTGTATATTATATTCACTACACATTACATTTCAGTACCCTAGACTTTTTAACGTAGCTAACATTCATAATAGTCTAATAAGTCTGTTTGAGGTCGTAAGTGGTAGCAGAAAGGCCTCCTGTAATTCCCATAAACTTTTATCTCAGGAGCCTTCACAGCTGACCTCATACAGTACACTAGGTAACATAACAACCATACAATAACATCAAAAACCACTACAGTGAGAAGAAAGCACATGCATATACACATAAGAATATATACTGCAGTTTAAATGAAGTTAGAAGTGACACATACAAGATCACACAGGGGTTTCGACAAAGTGAAAAGGGAGCACAGACAAACACATATACAAGCACATATATAGTAGTTAGGATGAAGGAATCACACACTCACATACACATACACCGCAGTTTGGATGAATTGAGAAGGGAGCACACGCATACACACGCAAAATCACCCGAACATACAAAGCGATTCGAATGAAGTCAGGAGGCAGCTCACGCGCACTCACATAAAAATACACTGCGGTTTGGATGAAGCAAGAAGGGAGCATGCACACACATAGCGCTTTGGATAAGTGAGAAGGCAACATACAAACATCACATTACACATATACTGTGATCTGGTTGCAGTAAGCAGATGTATAAATATATTACGAATAGAGTCCATTTAAGAAATTAGCCTGCTCATCCCACGTCCTTTCACAGAATATACGCCATGTGACAACTGTCGATTAAGTTAATGTGGCTGAGGGGCAAGGAGACCTCCACTTCAATGTCTCTGATCAGACACACGGAACCAACAAGTGACATGAGTTAAAGTATACACGGAACCAACAAGTGCCATGAGTTAAAGTATACACGGAACCAACAAGTGCCATCAGTTAAAGTATACACGGAACCAACAAGTGCCATGAGTTAAAGTATACACGGAACCAACAAGGGCCATGAGTTAAAGTATACACGGAACCAACAAGTGCCATGAGTTAAAGTATACACGGAACCAACAAGTGCCATGAGTTAAAGTATACACGGAACCAACAAGTGCCATGAGTTAAAGTATACACGGAACCAACAAGTGCCATGAGTTAAAGTATACACAGAACCAACAAGTGCCATGAGTTAAAGTATACACAGAACCAACAAGTGCCATGAGTTAAAGTATACACAGAACCAACAAGTGCCATGAGTTAAAGTATACACAGAACCAACAAGTGCCATGAGTTAAAGTATACACGGAACCAACAAGTGCCATGAGTTAAAGTATACACGGAACCAACAAGTGCCATGAGTTAAAGTATACACGGAACCAACAAGTGCCATGAGTTAAAGTATACACGGAACCAACAAGTGCCGATGAGTTAAAGTATACACGGAACCAACAAGTGCCATGAGTTAAAGTATAACCCAAATGTTTCATAGCCACCCTGCGTAGTTCCCTGGGGGTCCCTGAAGTGGCAAAGAAAGAACAGAAATACTGCACTCTCAAGCATGTCGTACCAGACGACTAATAAGAGGTTGTACATAGGGGTGGCAACCTCATCCTGTAAAACACATTGCCACAGAAACCACCGCTGCAAGAACACGTGACTGCTGGGTACAGGCTGCATGTGGGGGCCAGCTACAGTGGTGGATCCATGCTCCGTAAAGCGTCAAGAAAAATGATGATGATGACGATGTTGATGATGATTATTACATACGATGATGATGATTATTATTATATACTACGATGATGATGATTATTATATACCACGATGATGATGATTATTATATACCACGATGATGATGATTATTATATACCACGATGATGATTATTATATACCACGATGATGATTATTATTATATACCACGATGATGATGATTATTATATACGATGATGATTATTATATACGATGATGATGATTATATACGATGATGATGATTATTACATACGACAATGTTGATGATTTTTATATACCACGATGATGATGATTATTATATACGATGATGATGTTTATATACGATGACAATGATTATTACATACGACGATGATGATGATTTTTATATAACACGATGATGATGATTATTATATACGATGATGATGATTATATACGATGACGATGATTATTACATACGACGATGATGATGATTTTTATATACCACGATGATGATGATTATTATATACGATGATGATGTTTATATACGATGACGATGATTTTTATATACCACGATGATGATGATTATTATATACGATGATGATGATTATATACGATGACGATGATTATTAAATACGACGAAGATGATGATTATTATATACGATGGTGATGATTATTATATACGATGATGATTATTATTATATACGATGATGATGTTTATTACATACAATGACGATGATTATTATATACGACGATGATGATTTTTATATACGATGATGGTGATGATTATTATATACGATGATGATGATTATTATATACGATGATGATTATTATTATATACGATGACTATTATATACGACGATGGTGATGATTATTATATACGATGACGATGATTATTACATACGACGAAGATGATTATTATATACGATGATGATTATTATATACGATGATGATGATTATTATATACGATGATGATGGTTATTATATACGATGATGATGGTTATTATATACGATGATCATTATATACGATGATGATTATTATTATATGCGATGAGGTTGATTATTACTTACCATGATGATGATCATTATATACGATGAAGATGATTATTACATACGATGAAGATGATGATTATTATATACGATGATGATGATTATTATATACGGTGATGATGATTATTATATACGATGACGATGATTATTATATACGATGATGATTATTATTATATACGATGATGATTATTATATATGATGACGATGATTATTATATACGATGATGATTATTATATACGATGACGATGATGATTATTATATACGATGACGATGATTATTGCATACGACGATGATGATGTCTATTATATACGATGACGATGATTGATTATTATATACGATGATGATTATTATTATATATGATGACGATGATCATTATATACGATGATGATGATTATTATAAACGATGACGATTATTATATACGATGACGATGATTATTGCATACGACGATGATGATGTCTATTATATACGATGACGATGATTATTATATACGATGATGATTATTATATACGATGACGATGATTATTACATACGATGATGATGATTATTACATACGATGACTATTACTTACGATGATGATGATTATACGATGATGATTATTATTACATACGATGATGATGACCCCGTGTGATTATTATAATACGATAAGCATATCGTAAGACGCGATTACGGTAATATGAAAGTATGCAACATCATCATGTACAACCAATTGAAAATGAAACCACTACTGACTTCTTGCAAGAGGGCTTAATGAATGACTTCTTGCTAGAGGGCCAGATGAATGATTTCTTGCAAGAGGGCCACATCAATTTCTTGCAAGAGGGCCATATCAATTTCTTGCAAGAGGGCCATATGAATGACTTCTTGCAAGAGAGCCATATGAATGACTTCTTGCAAGTGGACCATATGAATGACTTCTTGCAAGGGGGCCAGATGAATGATTTCTTGCAAGAGGGCCAGATGAATGACTTCTTGCAAGAGGGCCAGAAGAATGACTTCTTGCAAGAGGGCCTAATGAATGACTTCTTGCAAGAGGGCCAGATGAATGACTTCTTGCAAGGGGGCCACATGAATGACTTCTTGCAAGGGGGCCGTATGAATAACTTCTTGCAAGAGGCCAGAAGAAAGACTTCCTGCAAGAGGGCCATATGAATGACTTCTTGCAAGAGGGCTTAATGAATGACTTCTTGCTAGAGGGCCAATTAAATGATTTCTTGCCAGAAGGCCAGATGAATGATTTCTTGCAAGAGGGCCAGATGAATGACTTCTTGCAAGAGAGCCATATGAATGACTTCTTGCAAGTGGACCATATGAATGACTTCTTGCAAGGGGGCCAGATGAATGATTTCTTGCAAGAGGGCCAGATGAATGACTTCTTGCAAGAGGGCCAGAAGAATGACTTCTTGCAAGAGGGCCTAATGAATGACTTCTTGCAAGAGGGCCAGATGAATGACTTCTTGCAAGAGGGCCATATCAATTTCTTGCAAGAGGGCCATATGAATGACTTCTTGCAAGAGGCCAGAAGAAAGACTTCCTGCAAGAGGGCCACATGAATGACTTCTTGCAAGCGGGCCATATGAATGACTTCTTGCAAGAGGGCCAATTAAATGATTTCTTGCCAGAAGGCCAGATGAATGATTTCTTGCAAGAGGGCCAGATGAATGACTTCTTGCAAGAGAGCCATATGAATGACTTCTTGCAAGTGGACCATATGAATGACTTCTTGCAAGGGGGCCAGATGAATGATTTCTTGCAAGAGGGCCAGATGAATGACTTCTTGCAAGAGGGCCAGAAGAATGACTTCTTGCAAGAGGGCCTAATGAATGACTTCTTGCAAGAGGGCCAGATGAATGACTTCTTGCAAGAGGGCCATATCAATTTCTTGCAAGAGGGCCATATGAATGACTTCTTGCAAGAGGCCAGAAGAAAGACTTCCTGCAAGAGGGCCATATGAATGACTTCTTGCAAGCGGGCCATATGAATGACTTCTTGCAAGAGGGCCAATTAAATGATTTCTTGCCAGAAGGCCAGATGAATGATTTCTTGCAAGAGGGCCAGATGAATGACTTCTTGAAAGAGGGCAGAAGAATGACTTCTTGCAAGAGGGCCTAATGAATGACTTCCTGCAAAAGGGCCATATGAATGACTTTTTGCAAGAGGGCCAGATGAAAGACTTCCTGCAAGAGGGCTATATAAATGACTTCTTGCAAGGGGGCCATATGAATAACTTCTTGCAAGAGAGCCATATGAATGACTTCGTGCAAGTGGACCATATGAATGACTTCTTGC
The DNA here is from genome assembly GCA_024509875.1 of Oreohelix idahoensis. Classification (NCBI taxonomy): domain Eukaryota; kingdom Metazoa; phylum Mollusca; class Gastropoda; order Stylommatophora; family Oreohelicidae; genus Oreohelix; species Oreohelix idahoensis. The sequence continues at coordinate 303,689 of JAMPIV010019217.1, forward strand.
AAGAGGGCCATATGAATGACTTCTTGCAAGAGGGCCATATGAATGACTTCTTGCAAGCGGGCCATATGAATGACTTCTTGCAAGGGGGCCATATGATTAACTTCTTGCAAGAAGGCCAGATGAATGACTTCTCGAAAGAGGGCCATATGAATGACTTCTTGCAAGAGGGCCATATGAATGACTTCTTGCAAGAGGGCCATATGAATGACTTCTTGCAAGGGGGCCAGATGAATGACTTCTTGCAAGGGGGCCAGATGAATGACTTCTTGCAAGAGGGCCTAATGAATGACTTCTTGCAAGGGGGCCATATGTCTGACTTCTTGTAAGAGGGCCATATGTCTGACTTCTTGTAAGAGGGCCAGATGCAACTGTGGTTTAATGCTCCAAAGGGAGCAAACACGGAAATGATGATGATGTTTACGTTGGTGATGAGGATACTACAATTAGTTAACACTGAAGTAGGTTTTATTTATGGCACAGATAACTTTTACTTATTCCATATGCACATACGTAGCCTGTGTGTCCACATGGTATGAACAGTATACGCACATTACTCGGGCTCTCTCATAAAGCTGGAAGCTGAGCACTTACCTGTAGTCATCGTGAAATCGGAGGTAAGTACACGATACTTCTCAAATCTTCCAACACAGCTGGGTGTGCTTCACTAAGTATTTCTCATAACCTCTAATCATACTCAAAGTATAGTACTATTCATAACAACAAACCAGGCAATCAAGATGCTGAAAGCTGACAAAGGAAGGTGGAAAGCTGTCTCAACCTGATACAAGTAGAACTTATGAAGAGGATACAAGTAGAACTTATGAAGAGGATACAAGTATAACTTATGAAGAGGATACAAGTATAACTTATGAAGAGGATACAAGTATAACTTATGAAGAGGATACAAGTATAACTTATGAAGAGGACACAAGTAGAACTTATGAAGAGGATACAAGTATAACTTATGAAGAGGATACAAGTATAACTTATGAAGAGGATACAAGTATAACTTATGAAGAGGACACAAGTAGAACTTATGAAGAGGATACAAGTATAACTTATGAAGAAGATACAAGTATAACTTATGAAGAGGACACAAGTATAACTTATGAAGAAGATACAAGTATAACTTATGAAGAGGATACAAGTAGAACTTATGAAGAGGACACAAGTATAACTTATGAAGAGGATACAAGTAGAACTTATGAAGAAGATACAAGTATAACTTATGAAGAGGACACAAGTAGAACTTATGAAGAAGATACAAGTATAACTTATGAAGAGGATACAAGTAGAACTTATGAAGAGGATACAAGTATAACTTATGAAGAGGATACAAGTATAACTTATGAAGAGGATACAAGTAGAACTTATGAAGAGGATACAAGTAGAACTTATGAAGAGGATACAAGTATAACTTATGAAGAGGATACAAGTAGAACTTATGAAGAGGATACAAGTAGAACTTATGAAGAGGACACAAGTATAACTTATGAAGAGGACACAAGTAGAACTTATGAAGAGGATACAAGTATAACTTATGAAGAGGATACAAGTAGAACTTATGAAGAAGATACAAGTATAACTTATGAAGAGGACACAAGTAGAACTTATGAAGAGGATACAAGTATAACTTATGAAGAGGATACAAGTAGAACTTATGAAGAGGATACAAGTATAACTTATGAAGAGGATACAAGTAGAACTTATGAAGAGGATACAAGTAGAACTTATGAAGAAGATACAAGTATAACTTATGAAGAGGATACAAGTAGAACTTATGAAGAGGATACAAGTATAACTTATGAAGAGGATACAAGTAGAACTTATGAAGAAGATACAAGTATAACTTATGAAGAGGATACAAGTAGAACTTATGAAGAGGATACAAGTAGAACTTATGAAGAGGATACAAGTATAACTTATGAAGAGGATACAAGTAGAACTTATGAAGAGTATACAAGTATAACTTATGAAGAGGACACAAGTAGAACTTATGAAGAGGATACAAGTATAACTTATGAAGAGGACACAAGTAGAACTTATGAAGAGGATACAAGTAGAACTTATGAAGAGTATACAAGTATAACTTATGAAGAGGATACAAGTAGAACTTATGAAGAGGATACAAGTATAACTTATGAAGAGGATACAAGTAGAACTTATGAAGAAGATACAAGTAGAACTTATGAAGAGTATACAAGTATAACTTGTGAAGAGGATACAAGTAGAACTTATGAAGAGGATACAAGTATAACTTATGAAGAGGATACAAGTAGAACTTATGAAGAAGATACAAGTATAACTTATGAAGAGGATACAAGTAGAACTTATGAAGAGGATAGAAGTAGAACTTATGAAGAGGATACAAGTATAACTTATGAAGAGGATACAAGTAGAACTTATGAAGAGGATACAAGTAGAACTTATGAAGAGGATACAAGTAGAACTTATGAAGAGGATACAAGTATAACTTATGAAGAGGATACAAGTAGAACTTATGAAGAGGATACAAGTAGAACTTATGAAGAGGATAGAAGTAGAACTTATGAAGAGGATACAAGTATAACTTATGAAGAAGATACAAGTAGAACTTATGAAGAGGATACAAGTATAACTTATGAAGAGGATACAAGTAGAACTTATGAAGAGGATACAAGTAGAACTTATGAAGAGGATAGAAGTAGAACTTATGAAGAGGATACAAGTATAACTTATGAAGAAGATACAAGTATAACTTATGAAGAGGATACAAGTAGAACTTATGAAGAGGATAGAAGTAGAACTTATGAAGAGGATACAAGTATAACTTATGAAGAGGATACAAGTATAACTTATGAAGAGGATACAAGTAGAACTTATGAAGAGGATACAAGTATAACTTATGAAGAAGATACAAGTAGAACTTATGAAGAGGATACAAGTATAACTTATGAAGAAGATACAAGTATAACTTATGAAGAGGATACAAGTATAACTTATGAAGAAGATACAAGTATAACTTATGAAGAGGATAGAAGTAGAACTTATGAAGAGGATACAAGTATAACTTATGAAGAGGATACAAGTAGAACTTATGAAGAGGATACAAGTAGAACTTATGAAGAGGACACAAGTATAACTTATGAAGAGGATACAAGTAGAACTTATGAAGAGGATACAAGTAGAACTTATGAAGAAGATACAAGTAGAACTTATGAAGAAGATACAAGTAGAACTTATGAAGAGGATACAAGTATAACTTATGAAGAGGATACAAGTATAACTTATGAAGAGGATACAAGTATAACTTATGAAGAGGATACAAGTAGAACTTATGAAGAAGATACAAGTAGAACTTATGAAGAGGATACAAGTAGAACTTATGAAGAGGATACAAGTAGAACTTATGAAGAGGATACAAGTATAACTTATGAAGAGGATACAAGTAGAACTTATGAAGAGGATACAAGTATAACTTATGAAGAGGATACAAGTAGAACTTATGAAGAAGATACAAGTATAACTTATGAAGAGGATACAAGTAGAACTTATGAAGGAGATACAAGTAGAACTTATGAAGAAGATACAAGTAGAACTTATGAAGAGGATACAAGTATAACTTATGAAGAGGATACAAGTATAACTTATGAAGAGGATACAAGTATAACTTATGAAGAGGATACAAGTAGAACTTATGAAGAAGATACAAGTAGAACTTATGAAGAGGATACAAGTAGAACTTATGAAGAGGATACAAGTAGAACTTATGAAGAGGATACAAGTATAACTTATGAAGAGGATACAAGTATAACTTATGAAGAGGATACAAGTATAACTTATGAAGAGGATACAAGTATAACTTATGAAGAGGATACAAGTATAACTTATGAAGAGGCCAAGGGTTTTATCAGAAGCAGATACAGAAACAAGTGGGAAGCACGGCATCCAGGCCATCAGAAAATTATGATTTCTAACAGCTGAGCTGAAGTGAACCAGTGGTAACCTTCAGACTCCACACATGCCACAACAGATTGGGATACCATCTATTTAACAAGCTAAAGTGTATGAATGCTAACAGTTCCTGTTGCGCGCTCTTCAGTATCTCTCCCTTATCCATATCCAACGCATTCACTAAAGGTGCTCTTGAAGCTAGTCTATCAGCTTTTTCATTGCCGCGTACACCCGCCTGACCAGGACAGTAAATCCACACCAGTTCCTGAAGATTTGAGGCTGCTGTAGAGGTTTTCCATTCACGCCGTAGCCATCCATTTTGGATCTTCCGAAGCATGGACTGAGAGTCTGACACAATAACTGCTCTTGTCAATGAAGTTTCAGACAACCACCTTAAAGCAGCAGTAGCTGCCTCTACCTCCATTCTTATGCTGGAGGTTGTTGTCATGTAGGCCTCGCTATGTTCAGCCCTATCCTGATTTCCCAAAACGGGCTACAGACCCATCAGTGTACACAACGGCATCAGTGTTACACAACGGCATCATTTTTCCCAACATTTTCATTTATCAATTGATCAATTTCCAGTTCTGCTTTACCAGTGCCCCAAGCTCTGCATTCTCTGCCAAGGCTGATGATGACCTGTTGGTAGGTCGCCAAGTTCTCCCTAGACCTACTCCACTCCTCTCCCTTGAATATGTTTTCAACTGTGGTCACCTGTCGAATAGTTGACTCAGCCTACGCCATCCATGACATCCCCCTTTTTATTCGTACTCCCTTGATATCAGCTATGTTCATGTGTAGGGGATGACTTTTTAACTTTTATCTGTGGTTACTCGCATATAGGCTTTTACCTGAGCCATCGCATATCTGGATTTAATAGACAGCAAGCCAAGAATATACCGCGTCGTCACAATGGGGGTATCTCGCGTACAGCCCAAGACTAAACGCATCCTTTATTTTGAATGTGTTCCAGTCGTTCACATTGCGATACTGACAGCGTGAGGATTCCCAGGCCATACTCAGCTACTGACAAGACCAGATGATTATATAGAAGAAACAGTAGTCTCTGCTCGAGGTACGCAGCAGCCATTGTTTTCACTGCTGCTAGGCCTCTTTTGCATTTCTGTATGATGTGATCAACATGGTACTTGTATGATAGCCCGCGATCGAAAGTAACTCCAAGATATTTGAGCTTGTTGTGTCTTTCAATTTGACTGCCCATTGAGAGTAATGTCTGGGAGATCTGCTTTCAATGTGGAGTTGTTCAGGGAGCACCATAGCACACGTGCTTTGTTATGATTGATTTTGGAGTAGGTTTCTCACACCATTCAGAAACCGCCTATAGACTCTCGTGTATGCTTCTGACCATTTCTTGTCTGTCTGAGCCAGTCCGGTAAATGAGTATGTCGTCGGCAAAAAATAATGTTTGTCCCAGACCTGTTGGTTGAATTGCAGCTACTTTTGCTGTACAGATGTTAAAAAGCACAGGTGACAATGGAGACATCCTCATGCTCCAAGAAACAAATTTAAAAGAGCATGTCAGCATCAACTGCCCAGACTATAAATGCTACACCAATCCCAGTGGACCTGGCAGACGAGGGTAAGCTACGTATGTAAAGAACGAACTCCCTCATAAGTGGTTGGAACCCAGTGCCAATGTCAGTGAAGACGTAGAATTTCAAGGAATGGAATTGAAAATAGATGGTCACGATTGGCAAATCTACAAATTATATGCCCATGTCAATCACCTTCCAGAAGAGGGTAACTGGGATTTCCTGTTGGAATTGTCGGAGGAACATAGCAAAAGGTGCTTTATTGCAGGCGATTTTAACGCTAGATGTAAGGCATGGGGAAACATCACTGACAATAGACAGGGCATGGCTTTGAGCCGAGCGCTCATCAATACGAACCTTGATATCTTAAACGATGGCCGTACGACAAGACTGGCGAATAAACCAGGGGATACTGATGGTGTTATTGATCTGGCATTTATCTCTAGTGCTGCTGCCACCATCGCACGTTGGGATGTATTAGGGTCACAGGACAGTGATCACCTACCCTGTGTTGTGTTCATTGCTAAGGGAAAGACCACCAGACACAGAAAACCGAAACAAGCCTTCAAGTATCCTCCAGCCCTTCCAGATCATAACAGCCCTATACATACACTGTGGCAAAACGCCAGACAACGAACAGCTAGGACACATTTCGTCCAACCACCCTGGTGGAATGAGACAGCTGAGAAAGCATGGGTTGATAAGGAAATGGGAATCAAGGAATGGCGGAAAATACGCAGGAGAGATTTGAGAAATGATGTACTGGTTGAAGAGAAGAGAGAATTAAAAAAAAAAAACAAGCCATCAACAGATTTAAAATCTTGGCGAAAGAGGCCAAGGATAAAGTTTGGGAAGCCTTTGTGACACATGTGGGCACGGATAAAACACTACAGACATTTTTGTCCCTTCACGGGCGAATGAATTAGACAAAATAAAGATATAAAATATTGATCAGTGTAACTTTAAAAGGTAAAAAGGGCATAGGATCTTGTTAACGCCCATTGAAGCATATTGAGAATATGGTGTCAGGCCCATATTTTCTTGACCATCGGTACACTAGGGGTGATGTGGTCGGCAGTGAAACTGTGGCACCGACAAAATGACTGCTGAACATCTGCTGCAAAAGTGCCCAACATATGATGAACAAAGAAAGCACATATGGCTACCACCAGTACCATTCCATGACAAATTCTGTGGATATACCAAGAACCTCAGGCTGGTCATTCTTTAAATATATTCAAATTGACGAGTGAAAATGTACCAAGAAGAAGGGGCAGACATCTCGTGGTAATAGTCAATTTGCAGGTAAACCCCCGGTACTTCTCATATCACCGACCACTGCTGGGCGTACTTTACGAAGCATTTCTTGTCCCCTAATCATGCTCAAAGTACAGAACTTTTGATATGCTACGGGTCCAGACAAGCAGTGTCTCTCTTCCCCAAACTTTTTGTTGTATATAAAAACTCATTATCTACAGTTACATAAATATTTGCAATGTGTAATTCTTGTAAGTATATATCTCAGTATCGGCAAATCTGAAAGAATCAAGAAATAATGTCGGCATCGTACATGACATGACAGTTTTGTCTGGGAAATTATGCTGTGCCTGCTATGCTGATCTAGTTGACTGGAGTTTCGGATTATGGGATGGAGACGTCACTGTTTAGTTTACATATGCGAATCGCGTCTCAAAATTATCGCGATACTTGGATATACTTAAGGGTCGTCTACATAAGACGTCACGCAATTTTTGCTTTTTTTTTACCCCCCCCCCCCCCCCCACCATTTTCTCATTTCGTCCCAAAAGTCCAGACACCACCCCCGGTTCTAAACCTGGCAGTGTCACGCTACAGTACATCCAGCTGTAAATGGGCATCTGCCTCTGCTCCTGATTTAGGGAAGGCACAGGCGGCGAGGAAGAGAACTGGTTACCCCGCCACATAAAGGCAGGACCTAGTATAATGAAGTCTCTAACACTTGACCCACAACGGCAGTATCTCCTATAGGACTACTTATACCTCCTACCTTACTCATGGAGCACAAACACACCCAGGCGTACACAGCACTCATTCGCACATATAACACAAGACGGACATGCAAAGGACACGTGTGTACAAACTCACAAGTGCTTGGGCACAAAAAAAGGAACCACTCGGTAGCAAAACAAGACCTATATGGCATCATCATCTTTTCCCTTCTGATCCCTACGGAGCAGGGAGCCATCACTGCAGCTGTCCACTGACATGTAGCAAAGCACTCACGTGCTCGTGCAGCAGTGGTTTCTGTAAAAATGTTTGACATGATGAAGTTGCCAGCCACATTACCAATCTCTCATTAGTGGATTCATACGACATGGCTGAGGAAGCAGTAGTCACTGTCTCCTCGGATACCCCCGGGAACTACAAGGACCCAACCGCTCCTATATGCCATGAGCATACCAACATCACATGTACTCAAACCACCACGTGAACAAAACCAACTTACAAAGCGAGTCCGCCGTGCCCGTACTGATCGTACTGGACCGGCGATCCATGCTGAGCAGCTGCTGGGTCAGCTTCTTGTCTAGCTGGACGCTGTGACGCTTACGACCAGCCCTGGCACGGTAGGCCTGCTCCCCACTCTCGTCCAGTGTGGTCTTCATCTTCTCCGAGTCGTGAAAGTTCTCGAAGTTCTCAGCCGAGCCTGGCTTGAAGCTCAAAAGTTTATTGGCCAACATGGTTAGTGATTAAACGAGGCAACAAGAGACTGCTAGTGTCACCTGTTTAGCTTCTCCGCCTCGGTTTTCAGAAGTCTTGATGGTGATTTTAACAACAGATTGTCTAGTACAATCGAGCTATCCAGAGTAAGAAGTCCTGATGGTGAATTTAACAAAGGATTGTCTGGCACGGTGGAGCTATCCAGAGTCAGAAGTCCCAGATACTACTTCACAATACCGATGATAATAAACTAAAGTTCGCAACAGACTACACATGTGCGATTTCTCGTCCAGAACCCTACTGAAGAAAAAGTGTGGTTAGCTCATTACCTTAATGAAAATCATCCAGTAATGACAAATGCGATTTACCAAATTACCGGAATGGAAAGACAGGTTTAAAAAAGATATTACATACGTAAATTCGACACTATTCTCTAAGATAGACGAAAAATACACCGGTCGTTTTCTATGCTCGGGTTATTCGCAGCTGATAGATACCTTAGAAAGATCACTCAAGTCACTACATTTTATATTATAAATTTAGGAAGATCAGCTATACAAAAAAATTTATTCACATCAGCGAGGTCGAATTTATTACGGCACACTTCATATTAGAGAGTAGATAGATCGACTGTATAACGAGAAATATATATATATATATATAATTGAAATTATAACTATCCGCTTTACTTCACAGATCGACTATATGACTGTTCAGTTTACATTAGTTATCGACTATATAACTGTCCACTTCACGTAATCGAATATACATAATTATACACTTTACATCTGATATACATAACTACTCGCTTTACACCAGAGACTGACTATAACTGTCCACTTTACATTTGAGATCGAATACATAACTGCGCACTTTACATCAGACATGTATCATATAACTGTTAAAATTAGATACCTATTATATAACTGCTTACATAGAACATCTATTATATAACTGCTTACATAGAACATCTATTAACTGCTCAATTTACATTAAGGACTGACTATAGCTGTCCACTTTACATCAGAGATTGAATATATAACTCCGCACTTTACATCACAAACCTACATTATGAATCAAACTTAACATCAACGACCGCATATAGAACTGCCTGCTTTACATCACAGATATAACTACTCACTTTACACCACAGATCACATATATAAACTGCCCGCTTCCCGTTAAATAGATCACCAACACAAATGCCCACCTCACCAAAGTGAACACAAATATTTACAAACACGCATTTCTAGATCAACATCCGGTTAAGATTAACACACTTAATAAAGATAACGAAAAGACAAATAAAAAAAAAAAACCTTACACACTTGATAAGGATTCAGTTTACGTCAGTCAAATGACAAGAGCGGTTGTACAAAACGTGTGTGTCACGGAAGCGTTCAAAACCGTCTGCTCCCGGTTCATGGCGCGCAAATTCCTGACTGATATCGCGGACTTTCTGGCGTGCAATCACGTTACAACAACAGTTGAATAAACAATGAATGGCACTCATTGAATAGTAAACAAAGAAATAAATAAAGGTAATTAAGAGGCACTCATTGGACATAAAGGGTGACATCAGATAACAGAACAGAAATAAAAAGTGATAGGCTTTAGCTGGAGGCGAACCGATGACCCAAAATTGGGATGTAACATTGGCTGTATGTCCTTTCATGATTTACTTTCACATCAAGGCGATGGCGCCGTTTGGATGGTCCTAGGTTCGATTCCCGGTAAGCCTATCACTTATATTTCGTTTCTGTTTTCTGGTGTCATCCTTTATGTCCAACGAGTGGCTGTTAATTACCTTTACAGGTATACCTCGCTTTATTGCGCTTCGCAGATACTGCACTTTTTTTCAAATTATTCATGTTTATTTATTAGAACGTGCCTTCTTCTTATGATAGATTTTGGCTCTCTACCAGCAAAAAGATTACGATTCGCTGAAGGCTCAGATGATGAAGATTAGCATTATTTTTAGCAATCAAGTATTTTAAATTTTACAATACACCTTTTTTTTTTTAAGACCTAGCGCTATTGCGCACTTAATGGACATAGTGTAAACATGATTTTAAGCTTTTATATGCGCTGGGAAGCAACAACAACAACAAAAATGGGTATGACCAGCTGTATTGCGATATTCGCTTTATTGCGGTGGTCTGGAACCGAACTCGCAATATCTCCAAGGTATACCTGTATTTATTTATTTACTACAACAGTTGCAGATCTAGTTTCAGAGCGTGGGAAAGACCAAGAGGCAGACGGATAGATAACACCTGAGACTTTACAAACAAACACGGGCCCACCCACCGCAGCCATTGCGACACATTTGACTCAAGAACATCAATTTTAGTTCTGTATTAGGATTCCCGGCACGAGTGGAACGGACAAGACAAAAGTAAGTATTCACGCTTCTGGAAATGTCCATAGTAAAGACAAACAAACAGACACAGACTGAAGTATTAACGCATCTGGAAATGTCCATATTAAAGACAAACAAACAGACACAGACTGAAGTATTAACGCTTCTGGAAATGTCCATAGTAAAGACAAACAAACAGACACAGACTGAAGTATTAACGCTTCTGGAAATGTCCATATTAAAGACAAACAAACAGACACAGACTGAAGTATTCACGCTTCTGGAAATCTCCATATTAAAGACAAACAAACAAAGACTGAAGTATTCACGCTTCTGGAAATGTCCATATTAATGACAAACAAACAAACAAAGACTGAAGTATTCACGCTACTGGAAATGTCCATATTAATGACAAACAAACAAACAAAGACTGAAGTATTCACGCTACTGGAAATGTCCATATTAATGACAAACAAACAAACAAAGACTGAAGTATTCACGCTACTGGAAATGTCCATATTAATGACAAACAAAGAAAGACTGAAGTATTCACGCTACTGGAAATGTCCATATTAATGACAAACAAAGAAAGACTGAAGTATTCACGCTACTGGAAATGTCCATATTAATGACAAACAAACAAAGAAAGACTGAAGTATTCACGCTACTGGAAATGTCCATATTAATGACAAACAAACAAACAAAGACTGAAGTATTCACGCTACTGGAAATGTCCATATTAATGACAAACAAACAAAGACTGAAGTATTCACGCTACTGGAAATGTCCATATTAATGACAAACAAAGAAAGACAGAAGTATTCACGCTACTGGAAATGTTCTTAGTAAAAACAAAGAAAGATTGCCGTCCATAACTAAAGTGACCTTAAACTAACCTCGCTTAACAAACTGGGTAAAGAGATTTGCCTGATAGAAGAATTCCGCGTTCAGTGTAACACACTCAGGCAGATGATGCTCAACGCGGTGTGTAACGATTCTCCTGTTCAACTGATAAAATACAGGCAGGAGAGTCTAGCTACCAGCCACTGATGTCGGCGACAGATACCGTGTGTATGACACTTACATAGTTATCACACATTAGTGTCCACGTGACGCAATCCTTCCTATGTGAAAGTAACGTACAATCATTACAAATCCTATGTATTTAACAGCTATTGTTGTTGTTGTTGTTGTTGTTTAACTAATGCTGCTGAGCTTCTCGCTCTTTATCAGCCAATACCAAGTTGGTATTATCTACACTGTAGATCTAAGCTTTTTCCTGTGGCTTTTCTGCCATTCCGAAACGTGTTGAGTTGAAGTCATGAGCTCCAGTTTCTCCAGCTTGGCTTGCATTTAAAGGATCGTCACATCTGGTCCCAAGCTAGGAGTAAGAACTGCGTGGCATACTGTGCATTCCCCTGCCTATTACTGGGTCCACAGTGAGATCCTTCTGCTTGCAGTCAACTATGTCAAAGCCAAAGAATTACGCCTCCAAATGACAATGCTTAGTGTGCAAGCACAACAACAACAACTGTTAACCGTCATTTACTAACGTTTCGTACCCGCCACCAATTCTCTATTCCTCCCCCTTCATTTCCCATATTAGACTTCATTCACTAACTTTTGGTACCCGTACATTTCAGGGGACCTCACGTGACATCTTGGATTGACTGATGAGTTGTAGTTCTGGCTAAGCAATGAAAGAAGTCTGAGTATAACCGGTGAACGAGCGAATTTTATTTTCAAAGAGTTGAGAACCAGAATTAAAAAAGTATTCGAAAAGTCTACGATTGTATGAATAGGAACTAAGGTTGTTTTTTTTTTACATCATGTAGAAGATAGTTCCAAAGATGAGCAACAGAGCACGCTAAACTTTTCTTGAATAAGACTTTTTTTTTTTTTTAATAAAGTTTTGGCGAGGCGCGTTCCGTTCAACCTAGTCGGTTATATTAGGGCGCATGTCCAAATATGAAAGACCCTTAGGTCTGAGATGAATATCGTGAATAAGTCTAGCCAGGGCTTTAGCACCTATAATTTGGTTAAGCGTTGACTGCGTTTTCCGTTGTATTTGAATATTGGCCACATTATGTTGGAGCATTCTGTGACAGGATTTTGTGATGATTGACAAGTAACGTCCAACTTTTTAAATTGCTGTTTCTTCATTCAAACTCAATTAATTTGTATATAAGAGAGAGAGAGAGAGAGAGAGAGAGAGAGAGAGAGAGAGAGAGAGAGAGAGAGAGAGAGACAGAAAGACAGACAGACAGACAGACAGACAGACAGACAGAGACAGATAGATAGAGACAGACGGGCAGACATATAGAGAGACAGACAGACAGATAGAAGAGAGACAGACAGACAGACAGGGAGATAGAGAGACAGGGAGATAGAGAGACACAGAATTTACTGCTAGTTTGTTACATAAGAAGTTGCGTCACATTAACATGATAGCTCAACTTGAAATCCGTAAATACATAAATATTACACACATAAATCGAACCCACGACCTTCCGAACGGCACCACAGCCTAGCTACGGAAGCGAATCACACTATTCTCCCTGCCAACTAAACACCACTGACGTTCGAGTCTCATGTAAGCCACTCACTTCTGTTGTTTTTCTGTTGTCTAGTTTTCTACATCTTTATTTCTCACGAGCGCTAGAAACATACCTTTATGTGTGTAATATTTATTTATTTACTGTTTGGAGGTCTCGAGTTTCCCTTCATTTGTTTAAACTTGAAATCCGGTTTGTTTAACACATGATTTCACACCGGGAAGCTGAATTTTGCTGTGTGTTGCAACACTCGTTTATTGGCCAGTCCTGGATGTTAATTTATCTGTATTTAGTTTCCGGCTGAAAATCAAATCAACTGTATTGATCAAACAGACAGAAACCGCTCCTTATTTGGGCATTTGTTTTATATATATCTAATAGATACAACTGAGGAGATAAACATGTACAACTATGGAGTGGTTTTTCTATCACCCTGTATACACTTTCTGTCTGTCTCTCTATCTTTGTCTGTCTCTCTCTGTCTGTCTCATTCTATCTGTTACTCTGTCTCTATCTCTCTTTCTGTGTCTCTATCTATCTATCTATCTCTCTCTGTCTCCCTTCATCTACCTATATCTGTCACTCTCTACCTCTCTGTCTGTCACTCTCTGCCTGCCTCTCTCTACCTCTCTGTCTGTCTTTTTGTCTGTCTTTTTCTCTCTCCGTATCTCTGTGTCTGTCTCTGTATCCCTCTCTATATATCTCTCTCAGAAGGAACAATGAACCCTGTCTTCCTAATGTCAGTATAGCATACACACATCCCTGTAAGTTCTGATCAATAAGATGGACTAAGCCAGTAGTTCTCAACGTGGGTCATACCCCCTCCCCCAGTGGGCTATACTATATATCTAGGGAGCCACAGTAAGACAGTAAAGTACCTTTTTTCCAGCTAACACCAACAATGAAGGGGGCCACATAGGTCAATGAGGCTCAGAAGGGGGCCATGAGCAACAAAATGTTGAGAATCCCTGCACTAAACAATAGAGCGGTAATTGTCCAACAAAATACTACTACGTCTCCTCTTCTCCCCTTCCCTTTTCGCCCCTTCTGGAGTACGGAACCACCACTTTAGCCAGTCCCCTTGCAGGAAGCCGGCATAAAAGCAATTCACGCGCTCTTGCGGCTGTAGCTTCTGGAGCACTTGGTTTCACATGATAAGATTTGCCAACCTAATGCCCAACCTCATATTAGTTGCCTCTTACGCATACCTGTCAACCTCCTGAGACAAAAATCTGTATGCCGGACCCAAAAAATCCTTACAAACACCCAAAAATCCTTATGCAAAAAATATATTAATCAATTATACACAATACAGTTGTAAAACGAGAATTGACACATACAAATCTATTAGCATTTGAATTGGTGTGATATAAAACATGCTAATAGTCTCATGCACATACAAATCTATTAGCATTTGAATTGGTGTGATATAAAACATGCTAATAGTCTCATGCTGTTCTTTACATATTAAAAAACTTAGTGATCGTGAGGTACTATTCTTTCGATGCAAAGTGTTTTGTATTATAATCAACACATACACTTTTAACACTTTGCAGAATTTCATTTGTGGGCTTAAAGTCTGCACAGCATGTATAAATGTTAATCTTACACTGTAAAAAAGAAGTGAGCGTGTCTGCATTCATGGACTTACTGCAGTCTGTGTGGATTTTTAATTGAAAAACAAGCAGCGAAGTTTACGCAAACAACATTTTTTTTCTAGTTATGTAGGGCCGATACAGAATATTATGACATTAATTTATTGGAAATATTTAAATATTCAAAATATAACTGGAATGATTAAGAGAACGAGAAAAAGAAAATACAACGAAGCAAAGCAGACAGCTAACAGCAAGGGGGGAAAAAAATAAATTAACCAAATTATGAACAGAATATCAAATCTAGGAAGAAAATCGTAGCACCAAAATTTTTCAAAATTATTTAAGAGTTGGTAGCCTAGACCAGTGATAAAAGATTGCCATTTTATTAAAAAATAAAGCAGTGAATCTCGACTGCTGGAATAAAGTAGGCCTACTCAACGCAAATAAATTTTTTTTTCTAGCTATGTAGGGCCTACACAGAATATTATGAAATTAATTTATCGGAAATATATTGAAGGGCAAGATATAACTGGAAAGATTAAGACAGCGATTAAATTGCAACAAAACAAAACAACAGCAATATTTAACCAAGCTATAAGTACTTAGCTTTTTTAAACAAAATGGCGCGAAGTGTCTTGGCAAGCGTGGCTGATAACAGGTAACTTTAAAAATGCGTCATGTCACGCTGAAAACCGAAAGTGTTTGAGGCCGAATTCAAAGTTCTTGCTGAATTGTTGGGTATACCAGGATTTGATTGGTTGCTGGGAGAGACCACAGTTTAAAAACAGACGCCGAGATTCCCGGAATTAAAAATAAAAAAATTAGTTTAAAAAAAATCTGGGCTAGAAAATATTTTATGATTTAAAATTAAAAAAAAAAAACTTGGGTTGGAAAAAGTTTTTAGAATTTAAATTAAAAAATTTCGATTTTTTATTTTTTTTTTTGGGGGGGGGGGGGGGGGGGGGGGGAAGAAAGATCCGTACAACGAGTCTGTACGGCCGTACACTGCTAACAGTATCAAAAATACGTACATTGTACGAAAAATTCGTACAGGTTGACAGGTATGTCTTACGACACACCTCAGGCAGCAGTAGTCCTTTAATTGCGTTGCCTTCTCTGAGACTTTCCCCCTCCCCCCCCCCCTACCCCGGGGACCGACACGAAAACTACGACTCTGCTATTCTTAATACACGCTGAATCAATTGCAGACAAAACATTAAATAGGGTTAGACTTAGGCTGTGTGATTGCAAGACAAATTAAAACAAACAAGCTTAATCTACTTAGCCGAAGGAGAGACCTAGAGGTTATGTTGACTAACATCTCTATAGTTTCAGCACGGTGATATATTTGCGGGACTGAAGTGGAGGTGCCAACAGAATGTGACACTTCCAACAGAGTATGAAAACTATCAAAGAAATTCGACGTTCTTTTTTTTACATTTTTAAGTAACATATTGCCTCGTTTTGGCGAGCACGCCCCGTTCAACCTAAACACAGGTTATATTAGGCGCATCTCCAAATATAACAGATCTTGTGATCTGGTAGCTCTATAAAAACGACGTTTTATAAAATATACAGAAGGTACAGGTATATCTTGTGAGATATTGCGGGTTCGTTTCAGGATAAAGCGAATATCGCAATAAAGCGGGTCACACCTTTTTTTTTTTTTTTTTTGGCTTCCCAGTGCATATAAAAGCCTAAAATCATGTTTACATTATGTCTATTAAGTGCGCAAAGCGCTAGGGCTAAAAAAAAAAACTAATGTACTGTAACATTAAAAATACATTATTGCTAAAAAAAAAATGCTAATCTTCATCATCTGAGCCTTCAGGGAATCGTAATCTTTTTGCTGGTGGAGAGCCAAAATCTGTCGGAAGAAGTAGGCACGTTCTAATAAATAACCATGAATAATTTGAGAGGAAAAAAAAGTGCAATATCTGCGAAGCGCATTAAAGCGAAGCGCAATAAAGCGAGATATACCTGTAATATCACATACAATAAACCAACAGGCTACAGACTTTCATAAAATGGTGTTTGCGTAGAACAGAAATACTGAACAGGTATAACAAGATGACTTAGACACCACATGAAAAGGATGAGGAAGACATAGAAAGAACTTGAGCGGATGGCACGTGACAGGAAGACTTGGCAGACGTTTGTTGAAAGCCTTTGTTCCTTGAAGAACTGAAGATGCCGAATGAATATCAAATACAGATTATGCACTTTAAAAACTGTTCTATAGGGGTCACAGGGCAGCGTTCGAGTAGCAGTGTAGTTAAAGCGCTAACTTTACAGGACAAAACGACTGGGTTCGTATCAGGTCGCTCCAGCCTTAAATGATCTGAATCTGCTCTTCACTTAGAGAAGGCAAAGACAGCGAGGAACAGAATTGGTCACTCCCCCAACTCATAAAGCTGAGACTTAATATACGTGAAATCTCTAACTCTTCATCCCCCTGCGGCAGTATGGAACTACCTTTACATTTTCAAGTCATAGGGAAAGTTCACTTGGAATCGGGGAAAGTTTCCGGACACATGATGTTGTATCAGATAAAGACTCAGATAGCAGGTGGGGCTCTTACAGATGAGCGTTTTCTTGCTGCACGTTTCTCGCGCGTGACGAATGAAAGAGTAGGGATTTACAGACAGTCTGCTTTCTCTAAATCCCTACTCTTTTATTCGTCACGCGCGAGAAACGCGCAGCAAGAAAACACTCGTCTGTAAGAGCCAGACAGGGAATATTCTATCAGAACATGAGACCATTAATAAGACACAAGTTTCCGCGACTTGAAAAGTCACCAGCAGCTGCACTTGGATACACACACACAAAAGCAATAACGTACACATACGATGGTAACAAATACACTGTTTAAATATAAATTTAATTTTAAAAGACACTTCCATCTTATGAGACACACAGAAATTAAATTAAAAAAGACACCTTCCGCTTATGAGACATACACAGATTGAATTAAAAAAGGTACCTTCCTCTTATGAGACACACAAAAATTAAATTTAAAAAGACATCGTCCTCTTATGAGACACATAAACAATAAATTTAACAAGACACCTTCCGCTTATGAGACATACAAAGATTAAATTTTAAAAAAAGACACCCTCTTATGAGACACATAAAAAATAAATTTAAAAAGACACCATCCTCTTATGAGACGCACACAAAACAACTTCTGTTGAGTAAGATGAAACATCATAATAACGCAAGAATAAGGTGACCAATGAAACAGCCAATAACATCCATGACATGTCCACGTCCAGGTCGGAATATGAACCAGAATCTATCAAGGATGCGTATGTGTACCTCATCCAGCCTTATCCTACTAGCTACTCAAATAAAAAGACATAGTATTCCCACATTTAAACGCGCTGCAGATGCTGAATAGGTTAAGATGATGACTTTAATTCTTCTCATAATCAATGTTTTGACGGGTATACTTGCTCGGCACAAATATTTACCTGCAAAGCTTATATAACACGGCAACAGTAACATATAAACTGTAACTGGAGTACATATTATAACGGCTAGATAACGTACTGTAAATGCAATTTTAACCGTAAAATTGATTAGTAATACACTCGTTCTAACTGTAAAAGTAATGTGTCTACTTTAGATGGAGCCGCGATAGGCAGTGGTTAGAGCACTGGCTTCCTAGCTCAGTGGTCCGTGGTTCGATCCCCAGTTGAGGTGGGATTTTTAGACCGCAAACGGCTCCGGGGTCGACCCAGCCTCATGAATTGGGTACCACAGCAACTCTGGGTAAGTTAAGGCGGCCAGCGTGATGCTGACTACATCAACCCCTAGTGTGCCGATGGTCAAGAAAATATGGGTCTAACACCGTATTCCCAATATGCCCCAATGGGCGTGTAACGGGATCATTTACTATATTTAACACGGACTGTAAATGCAATACTACAAAAGGGACATATACACGTCTGTGCACCGTCTATTTAAAACCGCACAAATGATCACTAATACACTTGTTAAAACCGTAAAAATGAACACTAATATACTTATTAAAACCGTACAAATTAACACTAATACACTTATTAAAACCGTACAAATGAACTCTAATATACTTAGTAAAACCGTACAAATTAACACCAATACACTTATTAAAACCGTACAAATGAACACTAATATACTTATTAAAACCGTACAAATTAAAACCAATACACTTATTAAAACCGTACAAACGAACACTAATATACTTGTAAAAACCGTACAAATGACTTATTAAAACCGTACAAATGGCTTATTAAAGCCGTACAAATGAAGAGTAAGCCAGAAACGCGCCGCGCCCTACGAAATATCTGTATTGTACTATCGCGTTCCCATTAAGTGGCTATGCCTTCAAACTTGAGTTCATGCCTAGACCAGTGTTTATCAAATTAAGGTACTCGACCTGGGCCTAGAAGTCTCTGACGCCCAATTGGTAATTAAACTTGTTTATCTGAGTGAAACAGCAGAATCCTACTGACTTTAACCTGCTAATTACAAGGTGGTCATCAAACGTACAAGACCTGAGGGACACAATGAAAGCCCTAGACAGGGCCAAAAATTTAGTCGGTGTGTTTTTTTTTTTTAAACTGAAGTAGGTTTTTTTTTTTTCCAGGGTCGTGGAGTCTGTAAAGAATTGTCCGACTTCACCGTCTGAAATTTTAGACGTCCGACTACAGTTTTTTTACTAGTCGTACGGCAGAAAATTTGGAGTCGGATTTCGACTCCACTTAAAAGCGACCGACTCAACGTCTCCTCTCCCGACTCCACAGCCCTGGCGCTGTTGATCTCGGATACCGTAAATATTGTTTCTTGGATAATAAAAGTGTTCTATATAACGTTTTATATACAGTTACTTTCTTATACCAGATCTATTCTCTGATTACTGCCAAACATTTTACTACAATGTGTATCTTGGTATAATGCTACAAATGTAAAGATAGTCCCATAACAGATACTATCGTAAGGGAATCCAGCGTTAGAGATTTCATTATACTAGGCTTCAAATTTATGAAGTGGAGTGACCGGTTCCCGTCCTCGCTGCCTTCGCTTTCCCTAACCCAAGACCAGTCAGGTACCCGTTTACAGCTGGGTAGACTGAAGCGTGACGCTACCAAGTTTCGAACTCAGTACGTCTGTGGAGCCGCGCTAGCGTAGTGGTTACAACACCGCTCTGGCGACCGGGTGATTCAGGATCAAACCCGGGCGACGGCATTTGAGGATTTTTCGCCGACCGGGATTTGGACTGGATTAACTCGAGACCTGGCAAGAACATTTGAAGGAGTGTCGTCGACCAGGGACTGGCGGCTCCTGAGCCGACCCAGCTCTAATGGGTACCTCCGAAAACGGCGAGTATCTGCCTGAATGGCGAGGGACACTTGTCTCTGTACAAGAAAATAGGATACTCACGTAAAAATCAATGTCAGGTTAGACATTAATAATAACCTGAGATTTCGCCTCGAGTATTAGCGGGCGTACGAAAAAAAAAAAAAAAAGTACGTCTGTCTCAAGAAGCAAGCGCTCTAACCAATCTTTGCCACAAGACATTCACACGGTGCATCTTGGTATAATCCTACACGTGATGTCATCAAAACGACGACTGACAATGGGAATGAAAAGTGACATTCCAGTCTAAGTTGCCTTACGGCAGGAATGTGCAATATGTTCCTTAATCGATACGTGTGGCGAATCCGCATGGCAAGTATGGTGAATTGGATTATAATTCCTGGCACGACATGAAAAGATTCTTGAAAAAAAAAAAAAAAATGTTTAAAAATAAAAATTAAAAGTTTAACGCTGAAAATATGGATATTTATATATTTCCGGCCGGCCTTGAAAACTCGGAGTGGTTCTTGAAAATAGATAGCCTATGATTCAACATTCGAATAAACTCAATACGAAGATCAGTTACTGAAACACAATACATTCAAGAGTTTAGGCTGAAACTGATTGTAGCTTAGGTCCTAAAAAGGAAGTAGCTATATTCATACACGTAATTAACTGATCACACATTTTAAGTTGCGTGTCCGAGTACTTATCGAAATCATTCAAGATCATTGCGTTTTCAAAAAAGTGTTATTTCTCCGTCGGCTGTTCTGATTGTTGAAATGGAGAAAAGTGGGTGGGGCAGGGGAAATACTTGGCACTGTCGTGAGGGTGGGAGGGGGAGGGGGGAGAGATCGTTTGGTATGTAATCCTTGGCATTGTTTATTATTACAACACCATAAGTGGCGTGCCCTCTGCAACACGATAAGACAACACTGATTTCACGACTGACACGAAACAGATCCTGAGCGCGGGCAGCGGTTCAACTTAAAAATGTAAAACCATGAGAAATGCGAAAGATGTGAAATTGGAAGAGGCTTTGTATATAAGGTTTGTGCTAAAAGAAGAAGCAAGCGGGGGAACCTATCTCTGGTTCTCTGTTGTGTGAAAAGGCACTTCAGTTCAACAATCAACTTGACGGTCCTCCTGACTTTACTAAGGCTAGCCAGGGATGGTTAAGAAAAACTTTAAATCTCGTCATGGCATACGAGAATTGGAGATTCAAGGGGAATCTTTATCTAGCGATGCAACTGCCGCTAAAAATTTTAAAGAAACATTCTTGGCTTTTTTGGAAGAAGAAGAAGGTTATTCACTCGATGATGTGTATAATGCCGATGAGACTGGCTTATACTGGAAATCATTGCCTCAAAAATCACTTGCATCTCAGCGCGAAGCAGCTGCCCCTGTGTTTAAAACGTGCAAGAGAGAGTAACAATTTTGGTAGCCGCGAATGCCAGTGGAAGTCATCGTTTACCGGTGCTAATGATCGGCAAAGCCAAAAAAAACCACGTTGTTTAAAGAATGTGACATGTCTCCCATTGTGTTACAAAGCACAGAAGAGTGCTTGGATGAATAGTGAAATATTTCTTGATTGGTATACAAATCAGTTCATCCCAAATGTGAAGAGGTTGAGAGAACAAGAAAAGAAAACTGGAAAAGTAATTCTTCTACTGGACAATGCACCATCTCATCCAGAGACGGATACATTGAATGCAGTTGATGCAAATTTTAAAGTAATTTTTCTGCCTTCCAATGTAACAGCACTGATTCAACCAATGGATCAGGGTGTTATAGCAAAGCTTAAAAAGATGTACAAGAAGGAAGTCCTGCGTCGTTTATTGTTGGCTGAAGATGAAGAAAGTGTGGTGGCGTTTTCCAAAAAGCTTAATCTCAAAGACTGCTGCTATATGTTAGCTGATGCTTGGACACCCTGTCACAAGATAATCTCAACAAGGCTTGGAGTAGATTGCTTGGGAAAAAAGGAGGAAATGAAACTACTGCAGTGGACACAAATGATGATTGTATAAATGAAGTTGTGGAACTGTTTCAAGCAATGCCCGGATTTTCGGACTTTGACAAAGATGATGCACACATGTGGCTAGAAGATGATAATGATTCTGGTTTTCAGTTTTTGAATGACGAAGAAATTTTGTCTTTTGTGCAAGAAGAAAACCAAATACATGTAGTGACCGATGATGAAGACTCCTCAGAAGTACATGATGTACTTGTAGATTATGAAGAAAAACCAAAACGTCGACCAAGTCCTGAAGAGGCCTTTATAGCACTAGAAACAGCGATGGCTTGGTACGAGCAAGAAGATGACAACTGTCCTACACAGCTTCTGCTGTTGAAGAGAATGCGGGACTTAGCAGCCAAAAGGAGACTATCCAGTTTGGTGCAAAAGAGGATTCCTCATTATTTTAAATAGTGGGCTACATCTGTGCAAGTACATATATACGTAAGTTGCGCCTGGTTTTAAATCGTTTGTAATGTTATTTTGAAAACATTTCTCTTTCTTAACAAAAATAATTAATACAAGTAGTACATGCACTGCAGTGTAATAAACGATTTTGGTGATACAGTGATCTAATACAGTGTGGGTATTATTATTACAGTACAAGTAAACATGTTTTATAGTGTATTTACCTTGTGATGGTTAATTATTTTTAGAAATATGTGTACATGTACTCGATACATTATGTAATCCAATTATCCGAACATTTGATTATCCGAACGATGCTCGGTCCCATGGGGTTCGGATAAATGGAGTTCTACTGTAAGTGTGATAAAGTTGGAAATTAAACATTTAGGATTCTAATCATGTCCTCGAATATGTTACATATAAACCAAAAGTCAAAATACGCGAGATAACTCTTGGACATTACGAGCTCTCACGTTTTCAACGTTAAACGTCGGACTGTTTAAACATGTAAATTTAATTTGTTGTAGTAAAGGCAGTCTTCTAGTAAAGACTAGTTTTGAGCAGTGAAATGTTGGAGGTTTAACTATAGAGGGCGACCGCGATTTGCGCGATTTTTTATTTACGCTAATTCGAAACAACGCGAGCGGTGGGAATTGCCAACAAGATCGCTGCTACTCGGATAACTCTCTCAGTGATGAGTGTTCTACTCAGAGGCGTACTAAGGGGGGTGCGATGGGGGAGGTCCGCCCCGGGTGCCAAGTACTTTAGGGACGCCTCTTGTTCTACTGATTAAAACTTATAATTTAATGTGTCTTTATCTTACGTTTGTTTTTCCTATGACTTTTATGAAAACTTTTTATTGTTTTTTTTTTAAAATCTACTTTGCATATTTATAATTATAAAGTACCAAATTTCTATGGGAAAAATTATCTCCATGTACGCGAATCTCAAATTACGAGCGGGACTCCCGAGCTCAACACATCGCGTACGTCGAAATCGCACTGTACAAGGTCTCAGCTTTAAGAAGTTGGGGTGACCAGTTTATCACTTAGTGCTACATATGAAGAGGTAAAAGCAATAATGAGAAACAACTATAGAGAAAAATGACAGAAGGAACACCCAGAAGTCCAGTAATGCAGAATCGTACTATTCATTACCAAGAAGAGATCAAGTGATAATTTTCAGACAGGCCTTTGTAGAATCAAATACCATCTGTTAACAAACTGAAAATAGGACAGACAGATATGTGTCCATGTAGGGAGGACAAACAGACAGATATATGTCCATGTAGGGAGGACAAACAGACAGATATGTGTCCATGTAGGGAGGACAAACAGACAGATATGTGTCCATGTAGGGAGGACAAACAGACAGATGTGTCCATGTAGGGAGGACAAACCGACAGATATGTGTCCATGTAGGGAGGACAGACAGATATGTGTCCATGTAGGGAGGACAAACAGACAGGTATGTGTCCATGTAGGGAGGACAAACAGACAGTGGACCATGTACTCCACAACTGTCGGCTCCATGAGAGGAGCAAGGTGACAGCGTGGCCTTCTCCAGCACAGTTGAGGGAGAAACTGTTTGGCTGAGAGAAGCATGAGACGGACTGCCGGCTTTCTGAGAAAGTTAAATGTGGTTATTTGAGAGCGAACAACGAAGAAGAACTGAAACATGTGTGTGTGTGTGTGTCGGACACAACAAAATGTAAGTGATAATAACCATTTAATGACGAGATGTCATACAAGTACATACACTTTTGTATAACCAGAACATGAGGTCTTTTATATTCGGACCTGCGACCTAATTTGACCGTTGCAGTTTTTGTTTAGGCTGAACGGGCAGGCCCCGATAAACGAGGCAAAACTAAAAAAAAAAAAAAAAAAAAATGTAACTTCCGCATTTGCTAGCCCTGTCACCAGGAAGCTTAATTAGGCTTCGAGTTACCACTAATTACACCTGGCAATATTGTCGATCACTATTTACATCTGACACTCTTACCGATCACTAACTATTAACACCTGACACTATTACCAATCACTATTAACGCCTGGCAATATTAACACCTGACACTATTACAGATCACTATTAACACCTGACAATGTTACCGATCACGATTAACACCTGACAATGTTACCGATCACTATTAACACCTGATACTAATACTGATCACTATTAACACCTGAAACTATTATTGATAATTTTTTAAAATAATCAACACTATTATAAATCACCATTTACAGCTGACAATATTGACGATCACTATTTACAACTCACGCTACTGTCGATAATTATTTACATCTGACACCATTAGCAAGCACTATTTACAACTCACACTAGTATCGACTATAAGATTTTGGACTTGAACAAGATCCGAATCACGTGTTCACGACGAATCTCGAGACTGAAGTCTGCACAGATCACAGACTTTGATCTATTTCGTGTGACCTTTCTTTTCCTTCCTGTCCTTGGAAAACTATTTCTGGAACACATTAGAAAGTATAACCGCTCACAGCCACAACAAACTGGTTCAGCAAACACCGTATCTCAACTGGTCAACGCATCATGTGGTGGGGGGAGGAGAGAAGATGCGGAAGGGGAAGGGGTAAGACATTTCATGCATGACTAAATCAAGGTGGAAAAATAACTTAAAAGAATCATGACTACCCCCAGCAGTTACTGATTACAAATCTATGACGAAATTTGAAATCAGGTTACCTGTTGACCCGTTGATGGATGGCTACTGCGTTATAAACAATTACTGACTCCCAAACTAAAAAATGTTTGTTTTTTGTTGTTTGAAAAAAAAAAAAATTAAAAACAGACATGAAAATATAACAGCCTCAACATAGGTAGAAAAACAATTAAGGGTCACGAATCAAACATCAAAATAAATGAAACTCAAGACATGAAAGAACTGAACGCACTTATACACAACATATTGACAAAGGTGGAAGGCCTGATACATAAAATTAAACTTTAATGCAACGCCCGATATTTGGAAAACAGATTACGAGCAGTGTGCACTACGAAGCGTGCCGTAAAAGGCAATTAAGAAGGGTTGTGAGCGGAGATAAAATATCTTTATGTAAAATTAACTGTTACCGGCCATGCTACCGGGGATTCTCGCCGGTGCTACGGAGTTCGTGCACTGTGCTGAGATCCTCCTTGTGTGATGTAAGTGGAGGAGATCGGAGCACTGATGGAGTAGTCTGTGTACAATGAAGATAGTTCTTAAAACCAAAACCAAACTATACCACGGACTGCTGAACAAGAGCCATCAGCAAGTTCAGAAAGAGGCCAGTCAGCGAAGGAAGGCAGCTAGGAAGGAAGCAGTCCACTGTCGTTGGGCATGTTTTAAGAAAGAGGAGCATGGATAATATTGTGAATGTGACAACATGAAAAAAGTGGCGGAAAAAAAAAACAAGGGTGCAATAAAAAGAAAAGATGATGGACAGTTTAAATAAAATCATGGCATGGAAGGAAGTCGGCAAACAGAACTAACAAACAGAACTAACAAACAGAACTAACAAACAGCACTAACAAACAGCACTAACAAACAGCACTAACAAACAGAACTAACAAACAGAACTAACAAACAGCACTAACAAACAGAACTAACAAACAGCACTAGGGACTGGAAGTTGTGGAGGATCATGACCGTTAGCATGATACTTGAAGCAGAAGAAGGAGGAAGCGGAGGCGGAATATGAGGAGGAGGAAGGAGGACGATGAAGAAGAAGAAGAAGACGAAGTAGAAGAAGAATAAAAAGAAGAAGCATTATAAAAAAAAGAAGAAAATAAGAAAAAAAGTAAGAAGAACAAAGATAAAGTACGAGAAGAAGAAGACAAACAAGAAGAAGAACATTTTTTAAGTTATTAGGCCTAAAGGTTATTTTTATATTGGGACAGCCCTAATATAACCGACTAGGGCAACATTTTATTTTTTTTTTAAAAAGAAAGAAGAACAACACTGAATATCAAGAAGAAAACGAAAAAGAACAAAAAGGATTACAAGAAAAAGGACAAGAACAACTAGAAGAAAAAAAAAAAAGAAGAATATATATAACTTGTATGAATGCAAAAAACTTCATACTTCGCCACCACCACCACCACCACAACCCCAACCGTGCCTCCAACGCAGCACTTCCTGCGAGTAACAGTTTTCTTGTTTACCCACGAGGAAATTTCCAAATATAACTTACAGCACAAGAATACGCTTTTATTGTATCGTTTGACATATTCATCAGGCCGGAACATCAGATATTGAAACATGCTCCAAATACAAGCCAGGATATCAAAAAAGGGCATATGTATTCTGCGGCGCTGAAGTGCAGCTGCGAGTTAAATGTCCAACCCATTTATGATGAATGAAAATCGGTTAGTCAGATCTAGAAATCTTTCGCTGAGAGTTGAGAGAAACGGGGCCGGCCTTA
This sequence comes from Oreohelix idahoensis, assembly GCA_024509875.1. NCBI lineage: Eukaryota > Metazoa > Mollusca > Gastropoda > Stylommatophora > Oreohelicidae > Oreohelix > Oreohelix idahoensis. The sequence continues at coordinate 330,588 of JAMPIV010019217.1, forward strand.
GGCCGATTTAAACTGTTTGACCCAGTGGGGCCCGGCGCTCGCGGAGATGAGAACTGGATACACAAATGAAAGAGATAAAGAAGGCATGAAAAACCATTGACCAGATGACACAGGACAGGGCAACTAGGCTTAAATTTGTTGCAAGCCTATGCTCCTTAGGGAACAGATCTATACTGAATGAATGACATCCGCTATGGCGAGCAAGGTTGCCACTCAAGTTATAGAGATAAACCCAGATTTTCTTCTAAAAACAACCCAGAAATACCCAGATTATTTTATGCCCCAAATACACGGGATAGACGATGCTTACACAATCTTTTAGTGCAACTTTAGCACAAATAAGCGGTGTGCTATCTATTTGTAATTATTTCTTCATTTTTATTTTATTTTTTATTACCAAAAATTTGGAATTATATAAAAATGATTTTATTAACACCCCAATATATGAACTCTTGAAAATGAGATATTTTAACAGTAACATGAAAGCCAATAACAGTATCTTCGCTTTAGTAATTTTGTCTTGGAGACAGAGCTCTTTTGATTTGATGAAAAACTTGTTAATGTTCAGCGTTTTGCTTTTGGCTTCGAAGTTTTTCATGTGCTTCTGTGTGCTTTTATGTGTCAATAAAGCTGTTTTGTTGGCATTAGTTAATGTACAGGAACAGACCGTACAAATCGCAGCATAGCGATTGCCAGAGTGCGGCTTTATCCAATCCTTTAGTTCGCTGTATGTTAGCCATTCCTCACAAAAAGCCTGCTGATACCATGGCTTTACTTTTTTACGCAGTGGCGTGTGTGTCGTCATGCTGCTACACATACCTATCGTACCTTAATCATCGCTTAAGTCTAAAATTTAAAAAGAATACTTTAAAACACATCGCAAAAATGACTGAGTATTGTAGATGACAGCCATTAACAGAATAACAGGAAATAGATAGCTGATGTAAACGAGTAAAAAAACAACGTCATTGATGTGGTTAAAAACAAGAATTAAATGTAAGTGGAATAAAAACAATATATAGCACATAATGTTTTACATTTAATTATAATATACATATAATGTATAATGCTCAGTGCACAGAATATACATACATTGTAAATGTCAATTGTCAAATATACCCAGATTAAGGCAGATTTGGAAAAAAAAATACCCTGATACCCAGACGGAACGCAAAAAACCCAGATCTAGTAAAAAAAAATACCCAGCTGTGGCAACACTGATGTTGTTGTTGTTGATTTCGTCTACTATGTTGCTGTAATACCCTGTTCAACCTGAAAGTTGGTTATAATTGGGGTATATAGGGTGTTTATTTTCTTCGGTGCTAGCCTGTTGTTAGTCCTGAAAAGGACTGGTCCTAAAAAGGACCACTAGCTGCCTGTCAGGATACCTCTTTGCTCTTGTCCATTCGGGGTGTCGTGGCGTGTTCATGGTGTACATTTGTTGTTTTCCTATCTGGCTTGTTAGGTTTTGTGAGTTTTTGCCCTCCTCGTTTCTGTTTCTTGTGTCTTCCTTTTCTCCTGTATCTGGGAAAGCGCTTTTTCTATGATTGTTGGGAGTAGCTCTTCCCACGTTTCCTCGATGACTACTTCGTTTGATTGGTCGTTCGTTTTAGTATCTTTTGTGTTTGATGTAATTTCTTCAATGGTCATTCTTTCTGCCTCTATTCTTTTCAGTAGTTGTTCGTTTCCATCTTTCAGTTCTATCAGTTTCCTGACATCTTCTTCTACCTGTTGCTGAATTCTTTTCATGTCTTGGTGTATTATTTTCATGTCGTTTATGAATTGTTGTTGTTTCGCGCTTTCCGAGCTGTCATGTATTTCTTCACATCTGTCAGTTGAGGTTCTGTTTTTGTGTGGCTGGCGGTTTTCTCTCTCCTTTCGCAGTTGTTGTTTCAAATCTCTCACTTCAGTCGTAAGCCGTCTGACTTGTTCCGTTAGGCTGTCTTGGCGCCTATCACCTAGAGTACTTGCCTTCAGTGTGTTTTTTGCCTCTTTCCAATGGCAACTGTAATTATTTGCCTTGTTTGTTGGTATTCGGGACACCCTCGGTATCGTGCTCCGTGCTTTCCGAGGCAGTTGGTACATTTTCTATTGTTATTTGGTGCTTTGTAGTCTTGGTCTTTTTTGGCCTTTGGGCAGTCTTTGTATTCGGGGCTGCCCGCACAGTATCTACAGACCGTCTCTTTTCTGCACGTGTTCCTTGTCTGAGAGAATCCCTGGCACTTTGAACACTGTATCACTGGCGGGATGAAGGCATGTGTTCTTCGAGGTCTATTCTGGATAGTGATGTTTTCTGGGACTGTTTTCCCCTGTAGAGTCACTATTATCAGTCTGGTGTCTTCTTTGTTCCAGGATTTAAGCCTTTCTGCGTGTGTGAATCTGTACCGAGGGTTTTCGGCCTGGATGTAGCTGAGGGCCTCTGTGTCTGACAAGCTGGTGTCTATCCCTTTGATGACTACTCTCTTGGTTTTAGTGTAGATTTCTGCTTGGATTTTGATCCGGTGTGGTAGCTGAAATTCTTTAGGCCCGGATGTCAGAGCAGTCATCAGCGATTTAGTTTTTTCTGTATCATTCAGGGCAAGTGTCACTCCCTGTTTGTGCCTTCTGATACTTATTATGCCTCTTTTGCCTATTACTTTCTCCAGGACATTGATTACTTTGTCGTCCGGGAGTGCCCTGAGTGTGGCTTCTCCTTCGGACAACTGCGTAATTTTTATTTTGCGCTCTTGATCCTGTTCTTTGTGAATACTTTTTCTTAGTTCGCCTGGGCGGCATCTCCCATCTGCTACCACTGGTTGAGTATTTGTCTTCGGGCTCGGTGCCCTGTCCTCTTCTGTCTGCTCGTGATTTTGCTTCTCTTGTTCACCTCGGGGGACTTGGCTGTTCTCTGTTGGATTCAGGCGTATCTCGATGTCTGACACTGGAGCCGCCTCAAATAGTGCTTCTTTCATCTCGGCATTGTGTGGTGGTGTCAACGGTGTTTGGTGCAGCTTCTCAGTGGTAGACAGGGCTTTAGCTGACAATTTGGGTACTTGTGGTGGTGGTCCCTGGGTTTTAGGCTCCTGCCTTCTTTTTTCTCTTCTTTCCAACATCTGTTTTATTGGTTCTAACGCTTTCATCTGGTCTTCTTCTTCTGACATCTGTTCTATCTGCTCTAACGCGCTCACCATGTAGTCATATTCTGGGTCTTCATCATCAAGTTCAGAACTGCTTGCATCTGCTTTCTGCTCTTCCTCGCAAGGAGTCTGGTCATTCGGGCTCTCAACCGGGTCGATACACGTCGCAGCTAGCTCCGTCATTGTATCAAGAGTTGGAGAAATTTCGGTCCCGGCACGAGTACTTGGGGCAGTTTTGCTCTCTGGCTGGCTGTCTTTGTTGTTTGTCTTATTCCCCTGGCTGTTCTGCGCTGGTGGGCTGGTGTAGACCTTCCTCTTTTTAGCGTATGGTTTCTTTCGGCCCATTTTGACTATTGCGATCGCTGTGTACGTCCTGAAAAGGACGCTGGTTATAGTGCGGTTGTCGTTATCGTTGCTGTGGTCGTATCGATGAACGTGAGGTGAACGACGGGTTGAAAATCAAACTGATGACGGAGACCTGAGCTCAAGTACGTTAATTCCAATAATGATCCAACACGCGGAGTGATACATTTGTTTCCCGATGACGCGTTCGGTATCTCCCTAAGGCTTCCCACGTGTACAGACCACACGTGACTTGATTCCGGTGTCCGACATTCGATACAATTCAAATACTGGGCGTGGCGTGTATCGCGTTATAAAGGATTAATTCCTACAGCTTCCAAGAATGATCAGACATCTAAACTAGGGATTCTTAAATCTGTCTTGTGTCATGGACCCTTTGATAGTCTGGTGAAGGCTACGGACACCTTTGATAGTCTGGTGAAGGCTACGGACACCTTTGATAGTCTGGTGAAGGCTACGGACACCTTTGATAGTCTGGTGAAGGCTACGGACACCTTTGATAGTCTGGTGAAGGCTACGGACACCTTTGATAGTCTGGTGAAGGCTACGGACACCTTTGATAGTCTGGTGAAGGCTACGGACACCTTTGATTGTCTGGTGAAGGCTACGGACACCTTTGATTGTCCGGTGAAGGCTACGGACACCTTTGATTGTCCGGTGAAGGCTACGGACACCTTTGATTGTCTGGTGAAGGCTACGGACACCTTTGATAGTCTGGTGAAGGCTACGGACACCTTTGATAGTCTGGTGAAGGCTACGGACCCCTTTGATAGTCTGGTGAAGGCTAAGAACACCTTTGATAGTCTGGTGAAGGCTACGGACACTTTTGATAGTCTGATGAAGGCTACGGACACCTTTGATTATCTAGTGAAGGTTCAGACATTGTAGCTGGTCCCCTTGCGGGAAGCCTGCACTAAGCATTCACACGTTCTAGCAGTGATGGTGTATGTGGCCATGTTTTACATGATGAGGCTGCCTTACATCAGTCGCCTTGTACGACATGCTTGAGGGAGTAATGAGCCTATTCTTTCTTTCTCTCACCAGAGACCCCAGGGAACTGCACGGGACTAAATGTGAATATGAACTTATCATTCTGGTTTCTGTTTTCCATTTATATCAGAGGTTCAAGGTGCCTTTAAGATTATCATCATTCCAGGGTCACGCGTCCTTAACACAAATAAGGGGAAGAAAAACTATACATGTAATAACAAGGTTATGAACCGAACACTGCTTCGTCTAGAACACATGAATGGGCAAACCGGCACACGTTAATAAATAAAGCAGGCCACTGAAGTACTTTTCTTTTCTTTTGCATTCCTTATGGGGGCATACAGCCTCCAATGTAGCTGCCCCATAGCTTCTGCCTGAGCTCGGAACCCTCTGGCCAGGTCAGGCGTCGGTGGTCATCCTGGGCAGTTTTGGAGAAGCAAGAGCTTGTGAATATTTGGTACAGGTTTCATGGAAGTGCATGGATGAATTAGAAGACCAACAGACTATAATTAATGCAATAAACTACAGCAGCAAATTCCGACCAGTGTTACCGCTATGCCATATCAGTAAGGAACCAGCAACTGGTACAGACAGACACCTTCACATATCTAGGATGCATAGTAACACCAGACGGCGGGGCAGGCAAAGACATCAACATCAGAATGAATAAGGCAAGAACAGCCTTTTTTAGCCTAAACAACATCTGGAAGTCCTCTCAATACAGCACAAAATTAAGATTATATCAGAGTTGTGTGCTTTCTGTGCTTCTCTGTGGTGCAGAATGCTGGAGAGTTACAGAGAAGGAAATGTCGAAATTGTCCTCTTTTCACACAACATGCCTAAGAAAAATTCACCGAATCTTTTGGCCGAATACCATCACCAACCAAGATCTGCTTACTCAGAGCAAGCAAGAGGACATGCACACCATCATAGCTGGCAGACGCTGGAGCTGGGTTGGCCATGTCCTCAGAAGAGACCCCGATGCCATCACAAGAACAGCTATGCTTTGGACCCCTGAAGGAAAACGAAAGAGAGGCCGACCAAAAACAACCTGGCGGAGGACTGTGGAGGCTGAGATGCTAAAAATGAACCAGAGTTGGGGCACTGTACGAAGGATGGCCACCGACCGAGCAAAGTGGAATCAATTTGTTGTTGCCCTACAAGACGCCACTAGGCGTGATGGCCACTGACTGCTTTGACGGTCGGTGGCTAAGGATCAAAGAAGAAGAAGAAGTTACCGCTATGGGAACTCTCATTTAGATGAGTGTGCAGGCCTACCAGAAGTAGTCTTTGCTTATGGTTAACTTTACGTAGCGCTCCCGCCAGGAAGGAGGAGCTCCGTCAGTCTTAAAGTATATATTCAGAACATAGTCTATCAAGGCAACAATTTTAAAGTTAACCGCCCATTTACACACATACAACACATATACAATGTGATTAAAGAGCTGCTAAGTAATGTCAAATTAATCATTATTTTACAATTTATTCACGCTCGTCAATATTCTACATGTGCTGAAGGTGCTCAAAGTTTAAGATGTTAGATTCTCTCGTCATTGATTTTACCTGTATTCTTGCGAATATAGCTGGAACTGATCGATTTTCTTTATACTCACGGTATGTAACAATAAAAGGTGATTCAATGGAACGATTTACACAGTTCAGAGAATTACCCGGAGAAAGTGCTGATGTTTTTTTCTCCAATATTATTTTGCAAACAAGAAAAATCGTGGGGTGCTAATATCTATGGGTTACCACCAATCTTACGATGGAGCAAGCACCATGTCGGGTGATTTATCAGGTCACCAAACTAGGATAGGGGACATTATTATTACAAATGTCCTCCAAGCATTCATATGCTCTTCCAGCAATGTTTCTGTGCCAATTTCTTTTATATGCCAGTGCCATGCACGCCCTAATAGCAGTTGCCTGGTAGGACATGCCCGAGGAAGGAGTAGACCTATTCTTTCTTTGTCTCATCAGCGACCCCCGGGCACTACACGGGGCGCTGAAGTACTTGCTACCAAAAATGTCTAAGTTTAATGCAGTCGATATGCATGGAGGCATATCTGGGAGTCACCCTTATATAACCACATGATAAGCACAATGCTGTAATAAACAGATGTGGAAGTGAACCTGTACCTGTCAGGCTAATTACACACTCATTGACTCTGGACATCATCCATACACTTCCAGGGATTTCCCATCGGTGGTGAAAGTTGTTGAGAACCCAGCACTGCTCAACTAAGCTTGGAGGAGTCACTTCAGCCCCAGACGCAACTCTAGCTTTTATCTGGTTGGCTGCATGCAGGAGGACTTCCTTGTGGACCCACGATAGACAGAAGGATCTGAAATGTGGCTCTGTGCAGGACGTGACAATTCCTTGGGAGAGTTCAGAATCAGAGCTGAGTATTGTGGCTCTGCCTAGTTGGAGAGCCCCCTTCAATGGCGGAGAATGCACAGTATGACATGCGCTTCAACCTCTTACCATGGGACCAGATGTAACTGTCTTTTACATGTAAGCCAAGCTGGAGAAACTGGAGCTCGTGACTCGACACGTTTCGAAATGGCAGAAAAGCCACAGGAATAGTCTAGATCTATCTAGTATAGTGTGGAGGGTTTAGATGTTAAGAAGAATGGTGTGCATATAGTTGTACTTCAGTGAGATCAACTGTGAAGGTCTCTGAGGTAAACAATGGACAGCTGTGTTACAGAGTACCTTTCTTGTTACCACCCTACGATCTCACTCTAAGTTATATTTTTATTGACTAGCGTGACTGAAAGCTACATAAAGTGTCTAGGGTATTGTAAGAGTGTTGTTAAAGAATCTCAATACAAAAACATATACAAACATATACTAAATACTATGATAAACTCAACTAACTCCAGCTGTTAAATTTTATATTTAAAATTTCTTTTGTTAAACTTTATTGGTCCTGAGCCTAAAGTTGTTTTGGTCAGGACTACAGTTCAATGAGAATCAATTTAGATGGATAGATATATTTACAAATATATATAAAGATATCTACATACAACAGACAATATGTCCATAGTACATTGTTACAAATTTTCAAGTTGATGATAATTACTCTATTTAACTACTGGTACTGAGAGGAAGGGTGGGGATTTACATCATCCCACCGTTCTTTTGTTTCACTAGAATTGTTTATGTTAGTCTTTTGGAGGAACGTTTTTGTCTATACAGGAGATTTTTCTTTAGTCGTGATAAGTTGTCCCAGGCCAGATATTGCACTTATCTGGATCCTGGAATCACAGCAGTTGTAGTTGGTTTGGCCAAACACTTCAGTCTCCTCTGGTCTTGAACTTCTTTTATACAAGCAGATGCCAGAGACTCTTAGAAATCGTGCTGAATTTCTCTATCATCGAGTACCAGCACTAGACAAGTGCCAGCAGGAACCTCTGTCGATGCAAGTTATGGTTCTGTCTTAATATCAAACTAATTCCTCCTACTTTACATGTAAACATACATTCAATACAAAAGAACATGGTCAGCTCTCTCTGACAACCCTGCTTCTCCACTTTAGTTTGATGGAACAAATGGTACCAGTTTTCTTTTCTCTTCCCTAATTGATGCTACGCCTCTGTCATTCCTGCAGTAATCTTTTCCATGAATAAGATAGGTGTAATGTTCCTGTATGACCATCATATATATAGTCCTGTAGTTTTAAACTTCTTAGATAGTCCCTTATATGATGGATCAACATCTAGGCCATGCCTAAGTCTGCTATGGAACCATTTAATTACAATCTTTTTCATGGCCTTTTCTTACACACAACCCTTTTTTAATTAAAAGTCAATAAAATCAATCTTACCACATATCAAGGAAATATAAACAAGTAACGATGAATTGTCGGCGTCTGTGGCCTAATAGATATGAACGCAGTTTCATAATCCAGATATACCAGGTTCGAAACCTGCTGCAGGCGGTTTGGTAGCAGATCGCTTTTGTGGATTTTTAACAATGGTATAAGTGCCGTACCGTTCAGAAAGCAATGGCAAACTACTGAATGAAAAAAATTGCCTAGAAAAATCACCAACAGCCAATAAAAGCTGGGGTTGATTGCCACGTCCTGTAAAGGATAAGCAACTAACTTTAACGATGAATTAGGCAATAGAATATGGCACACTTTCATTACTGCCTCTGTTCAGACTGCTTTCTGTTGTTAGTTATTTTAAAACAAAGCACAAGTCTGCTCATCGCTGCTTGTTCCTCAGAATATTTTGAAAAAATGGCAGCGAGCAGCCTACTATTTCGTTAAAGTAAAAGGCTTTGGCCAATGAGACCTAGCATCTCTTTTTGAATGAAACTTTATTTTAAAAAAAAAAATCTCAAACCGCTATGCGTTACTACTACCAACTAGATTTGTATATTTAGGTTAGCCAATAATATTTCGGCTTCCTTCAAATTTCATCCAATCCACTTCATCGTACTATCTTAGCCTTTCTTTCACCTAATTTTTCCCCAAAAAAATATGCTATCCAATCTAAGCAGACATGACTTGACCTGACAGTATCTCCGATTCTCTATGTATTATTACCAATATTTGATTATTTAATGGACTATTTAGATAACTAACAACATATTCTTGGTCAACAAGTTTTCAGGTACACGAATATATGATTTTTATGGGGCTAAGTGGATTGGTTCAAAATTCTATATTTTTTCTATGTTAGTTGTTTATTTTTAAACTACCTCCTGTTCAATTCTTTTTCCATGTACTTTCAAGCTAATTACGAGAGTCTCTCGTAACACGTCTAGAATTACGTCATTCGCAATAAGAGCTAAGCGTGTTTTCTAACCGTAGTGTCCACATTTTCTAACGTTTTCCTCGTATTCTGAACATTGCCTAAGGGCAAAGCTAGCAAGTTAGTTTTATTTTTAGAAACAATGTGAGACGTGATTTTGCGTTGGTTATCTATCCGTCCCCTTCCCTTCTACAATGTATTCTAGGCAAATACTTCATTGAACTTGGAAAAGTGGTACGTTTGTCTCAAGGACGAATTTGAAAAATATGGTACCCTTTTTGGTTCGGCCAAAGCGTTATCAATTAATACGCTGAAGGCGTAGGCGACGACTACAATTCTCGCCGAAACTTTGTAGTACTATCCTATCTTTGACTTTATGCACTAGACTGTTATATTCTAATTTAGATATTGTATTTAGAAGTTCACCACATATGGTGAAGTCTCTAACACTTCTATTCCTTATGGCAGTATCTGCTATATACTTCCTTCACCTTTAGAATTAAGAAAGTCCTGCTGTAGTTCGAGGGGGAAGGGTTTCTGAAGAGAACGAATAGGACTACTGGACACTCAGGCATGTCGTACAAGGCTACTAAAATGAGGTTGTCCATGGGGGACGCCAACCTCATCATGTCAAACAAATTGAGACAGAAACCACCGCTGCTAGAGCATGTGACTGCCTGGTGCAGGCTTCTGTAAGGAAGCACAAAGGAAAATGAATGAATGGAATAAAGAAAGCAACGCGACTTCAAGTCAAAAAGACGTTATCATTAAGAGACGACTAGTGTAAAAGCCCGTCATAAGACGGGAATTAAATTCAAAAGCACCAATACCTAACGTCTTCCTTCTCGATCAGCCTTCTGGATCTCCTCACATTCGATATCCTTCAGCATGCGAAAACTGTCGGCGATTCTATTGTTTGCACGAAGAAATCTATCAATCTCACGAATGACTTCAGGCAAGCAAGTGCTATTTTCCGGCAAGGTCATCCGTTCTGCTGTAGCCTGTGTTCTGTCCATGAAGTACAATTGAGCAAACTTGCGTGGTTTACCTTGTTGTGGATGAAGATCAGAAGTGCGGTGATATATTTGTCCGTGAACACGAAAAACGTAAGGATTGCGTCGTGGGAGAGATGCTAATTTTCCTCCCATTGAAGCGAATGAAACAGAACTGTTATATGAGCGAATGTTTTCACGGAAATTGCTGTAGTGAGGATGAATTGGATTACTCATGAATTGCTGCAGAAATTCCGGATATTCTAAAGAGTGTCCGTTGGCATCTTTTGGCTTTTCCAATTTTACTTTCCCTTTGTGACAACAGCTATTGAACCTTCCATCTGATGGGCGTTCCTGGACAAAATTATGAGAACCGCAAAATTGACAAATTGCATTCATCGAGCCACAGCTATGAACACATATATGATTTTCGTTTGCCTGTCGAAACTCGTCACGAATACTTTCACTAATGGCTTCATGCGATTGTCGGTATGCTGCTAAATTTGCTGCTTGTCTGGCTTGAGTCTGCTCAAGAGTCTCTACAGTTTGGCGTTGATGGTGTGCCACCAGATCCGCAGCGCGTCTGGCTTGGGTTTGTTCACCACTCTCTCGAGCTCGGTATTATCGCTTAGCAGTCAGATCCACTGCACGTCTGGTTCGAGTTTGTTCATGAGTTTCACGTGCTCTTACTTGCGACACTCGAGCAGCAATTTCTTGTTGCACTCGTTGAAGTGTTTCTTGACTTTGGTGACTGCGCAATCTTTGCTGACGTTTACGATTCAAGCGCATACGACGCTCTTGGGGTGTTTCGTTGTCCATTTTCTTTACTTACACTCAACTTTTTTGGAGGAAACACATGTGGACATTTTACAACAATTTTGTTTTAAAATCCGGTGTTAAAGTCTGAACGTGCAAGCCGTTCACAGTGAGATATTATTGGCGCATGCACACCAACACTTGCGCACTTTTGTTTGTCTTCTTCTTCTTCTTCTTGCGATCGCATCTTTGATGATTACACCGTCAGACGAGTTCTCATGATGAATTCGACTGTTGTTTGAAGTTCCTCTTTTAACTCCATATAGCTTTGAGTTTAGTGTTGAGTCATTGGGCCAGTATATCTTTCTTAACTGGTCATACAGAGGACAGTCCTGTAGAACATGCTCAGCAGTTTGTTCGTTTAATCCACATGTGCACAGTGGTGAAGCAGACAGTCGTAGCTTGTGCATGTGTTTATTCAGTTTGTTATGCCCTGTCCTGAGTCGAAAAATAGTTATCTGTCCCTGCCGGTCGAGAGTGTGATAGTCGTCTTTGGGTTGGTTCTGTTCTCTTCTGATAGTCTGGATAGCTCTCTTTTTCTCAAAGTATGTGACTTCATTCTCTTCTTGTTCACATTCTCCTCCCTTTTTTGCAAGTTTATCTGCCTTTTCATTTCCGGGTACACCACAATGAGATGGTACCCACTGAAGTATGGTTCTCTTTTTGGCAGCTACCTTGTTTAGTTCATTTCTCAGATGCGGGAGTTTACCACCCTTGAGAGCTTGCAGGACAGACAGTGCATCTGTGAGGATGACTACCTGGTGGCAGTCAGAGTTGGTGTTATAAATCATATTTGCAGCTCTAGAGCTTGAACCTCAGCTGTATAGTTGGAACAGAATTTACCAGTGGGAATGTGCCTAGTCTCATAGTGGTTGTCAGGATATGAGATAAAGATACCGGCACCTCCATTCCTAACAGCATTAGTTGCTGATCCATCTGTATAGGCATGTATCTATGATTGATCGGGATAGCTTTCTTGGATCATACTCAATGTAGTTTGTTTGTCGAGTGATACTATTTAAAAAAAAAAAAATATTTGTTTTACATCCGAGGTTAAAAAAAGTCCGAACATGCATGCCCGTTCAAATTGCGCTTGCACACCGTGCTTTGCGCACTTTTATTTGTCGAGTGTCTGTAAATAACGCCCGAAAATAGTAACAGAAAAGGCTGGGATATTATATATAGGATGTTGCATGAATGCGAAAAGCGGTGCACGATAAGTATGACAACGAAAGAGGATGTTTACAATTCTCATAGAGTAGTGAATAGGTAACACCCACATCTATAGTTATTGAAAAGTTACTTTTTATTCTTGAATTTGTATTTTTACTTTCCTTATTCAACCAACTGACATGAAACAAATGTTACCATAAAGAGATCTGAACGCCAGGTTATTACATAATATTTTCAACAAATAAAGAGGGGAAACCCGAGGCCTGTAAACAGTAAATAAATGAATATTACACACACAGACATACGGGTATGTTTCAGGCACTCGTGAGAAATAAAGAAGCAGAAAACTAGACAACAACAAAAACAACAACAGAAGTGATAGTCTCGCCGGAGAAACAAGCCGAGAATCATCCGAACGGCAACACCGCCTAGCTACGGAAGCGAGTCACACTATCCTCCCTGCCAACTAGTGTGATAAACGAGCGCATAGGCCTTTTTGCTCCATCTTTTCCTACATTTTTCATATTGTATTTTCTCCGACATTTGCTCTTTCATCCCATATTTGCGACCCACATTTGCTATTTCATCGTTGTGATTACTCGAGACCAGTATCTAGAGAACCACATTTGTTCTTTCATCGGGGAAAATAAAAGTCCTTTGATTGAGTCATCATGCCTGACATTATCGTTTGAAGCCCACATTGCATCGTGATAAATCTGGTGAAAACCCATCTGTCATCCCAATCAAACATCTGGGCATGCTGTAATTTCTGTGACACCACATTGGACGCCCAGTTTGGCCAGGGGAAAAGTCTCATGCTGTAATGGTGTTATCTTTGGTCGGCCGCGGTTCAGACAAACGTTGGTTTACCACATTGGACGCCCACCTTGGCCAGGTGAACAATAAACAATCAGAGGTCAAACTACACCCACGTTTTGGACTAACAGGGGACAAGAGCGATCCTGTGAATGAGTGACCAGAGGGGCCATTAAGGATTGGTTGGTATGGGCGGAGCTGTACAAGAAACCCATATTGGACTGGCAGAAATATAATCTACTGCGTAGCTTGCAAGAGGAAGGAGTCCAGTTTTTTTACATTGTGAGGAAGAGATTAATCCCCAAAACGCCTAGCCTAATACACGTGTTTATTCAGAGTGGATATAATTCAGTTCTGTGATGAATTGTAATCTTAAAGGATTTTGCGAAGGGAAAAGAAGGTTAGTAGATCTTATACTTATTAATACATTTTCTTATTTTTGTTTATTTTAACCTCACAGCTAAAATGTGCGGAAGATAAAGTTTCAAATAACTCTTGGCATAACTGATTAATAAAATCAGAAGATTTTCCTAGAAGATGATAGGATGATAGGAGGTAATTAATAGTTCATACGTCACCTTCATCATCATCACAGTCTCCCATACTCTCATGCACAAGATATTTAACATCATTAGAATTGAACTCAGAGAGAGAGAGATGAATAATGAGCAGTAGTTTAAATGCAAGTCAACCAGTGATGTTAAATGTGAAAAACTTACGAAGACTTTTGTGTGTCTTCAGTTCATCAGAAGTCTGAGTCTACACGCAACGTGTCTGACGTCTAACCAGAAATAAGTTATCAAAAACGGACATTTGGCTAGCAGAATTCGCCATAGGACATCTTTCATTCCTCAATTAAAAAGGAATATTGTCTCACCCACAAGTCAGAAGGTGGACGCAGCATTTTTTCGTCACCATATACTACTTGCTCACAAGTTCAATACAGAGTTATCACAAGTTCAATACAGAGTCATCATAAATTCAAATCACTCGAAAGATCATTATTATCTGAAGTCAAGCAAAAGAGCTCAAAAGAGGAATCGCATATTTATAGCAAGGGCAACACCCTCTTAAGCGCATTCTATGAAGCAGACTATATATATATATATATATATATTATGAATCACGACTACATATGCAAGGTTATGAATCTACATATCACTACCGATTCGTGAAGATATCCAGTCTGACCAGTACCCTCGGGAGATTAGACAACAGACCTTTTGTTCATACGACAGCTATTAACTGTTGATCAACACTACAGAGATATACTCAAACAGTGAAGGAATATACATAGATATCTCGTCAGCGTTCTCCGTACGACAACAGTATTCATCAGAACGTCCTCAGCTTAGAGATACCCCACTCGACATAACGTATAACAACTTGGGACATTTTATGCATACATGTGAATCCTCATATCTAGGAGAAGCGTTTAGAGACACATGGACTGTGTAGAGTACTCACCATTTTGGTAACACGTATCATATCACATCATCATTTCACTTTACACCAGTTCATTCTTAATTAACTATTACCTAATTAACTGCAATTTTATTATCTCATCTGTGTGTTTTGTGTGAATCGTCTTTCACCATCATCACGATCTAACCATTACTAACCCTATATGTGTGGATATTTCATTAATAAACCCAACGATCGGTTGATCATTATCAAGAGTTTGTTAATGTATCACTCGTGCTGTCGGTGTTACATATTCACCTATAGGAACATTTCTCTACTCAGATGAGGTTGGGGGCTTTTTCTTTACGGGATCTAAGGGCAGAAGCTAAGGTCGTGGGGAAACAGAACTTTTTCCATAATTAATTAGAAAACACTGTCTAGTGGAAAGCATTCGCATTCCTGTCTTCTTGTCCCTATCTCGAATAGGTCTTTTTTTTTCTTAACGAGCCAATTTCTAGAGACCTTATATCTAATATCTCATAGACTATTCCTGGCAAAAACTACTGTTGTAGTTGCCCCAGTACTCACCACACGACACTAGGCACCACAAAAATAGTGCTTCGTGGACATGGGTCATTAGCGCGATTTTCCACACGCAACAACGGATGTGTACCTAGCGCGATCCAGCTTAATTAATGACGCAATCACTTCTGCGGTCCCCCAGTTATACAGTTTAGGTCAGATTACACAAGACAAAGATCTTCATAGTGTGCCTAGTATATGATAGAAGACAGAGAACAGTTAGGGTAGAGGGTAAGTCTGGTATAATATGGCATATGCCTTTCTAGCTCAGTGTGAGGTCAGATCCGGTTGAACATATGACTTGATAGCGAGCAGTATGTTGTACTATCTATTGTAACGGCCACTTACTGGGCCATTTTAGATTTTATTTATGTTTTATTCTTTTCCGGTAAAAATAATAAATAAAACATAAAACTTATTAGTCAAATGGAAACTGTTGCTCCATGTTGTGATATTTGTTTCATGTATACCGAATAGATCAAGTCCAACACAGAGATAAGAATCTTCAACTCAAGTGTCAAGTCAGTCCTACTGTATGGCTGCAAAACATGGAAAATAGCAACAAAAGCAACCAAAAAACTATAGACTTTCATATGAGTGGTTGCGGAGAATGGAGGAATTAACATGGTGTGACAAGGTCACTCATGTGGAACTGATGCCGAGAACCAGGCAAGTGCTAGGGGAACAAGAAATTACAAGAACCAGACAAGTGCTAGTGGAACAATAAATGACAAGAACCCGACAAGTGCTAGTGGAACAAGAGATGACAAGAACCAGACAAGTGCCAGTGGAACAAGAGATGACAAGAAACTGACAAGTGCCAGTGGAACAAGAGATGACAAGAACCAGACAGGTGTCAGTGGAACAAGAGATGACAAGAACCAGACAAGTGCTAGTGGAACAAGAGATGACAAGAACCAGACAAGTGCCAGTGGAACAAGAGATGACAAGAACCAGACAAGTGCCAGTGGAACAAGAGATGAAAAGAACCAGACAAGTGCCAGTGGAACCAGTGGAACACAAGTCAGGATATACAACTTTAAACATAGGCAATGACTTTTCAGTCACTCTGGACAGCTCATACAGCAACTTATTTAGTCGTTCCTTTTTTACCCAGGGATGTAGAGATTAGCCAGAGAGGGCGCCATGCTATCCTTATATGCTGGAAACAAAAATATCAACTTCACCATACAGAAGAAGGAACAACAAAATACGGGGAATCCCCGTAACCGGATAGAAGAAACAATTACTATTACATCAAGTGTTGCCAAGGGTGATCAAACGACAACCTTTGGCTTCAACTAGCGCGTGCCAGCGCGCGGACGTGTGAGTGAGACAAAAAGGAAGTGTGGAAAAATAAGCAAGGAGGGTGAAGATCGCGTGGAGCGCTGCTGCACGAGCTGACGAAACTTAGATGTTTCAGAAAATGGAAACTGCTGATAATTGCAGCGCTGAACACATAGGCACTTGAGGGCATATAAAGGCACTTTCCTAGCATGAAGACAAGTTATAACTCATACACAGACTAGCTCGGGCGTTGGCGTAGCTGGCGAGTCCTTTTTAGGATTTTATGCTAGAAGATAGATAATTTTGGTCCTTTTCAGGACTTAGTATCTATCAACGCTGATCGGGTTAGCAGCCAACAGAGTTGACTTGTTTTTTTTTTTGGATGGTAAATGCGCTCTGATATAACCAAATAGGTTGAAAGTAACGCGCCTCGCCAGAAGAAGGCAAAAAAAAAAAAGACAAGTGGAAACAATTAATGTGGAAAAGAAGAGTTGCTGGGAGTTGTCACAGATGTTGCAAGTCAAGTGCTGTTGCAGTAGTGATTGGCGAATGAGTGATGTAGTAGCTGATAACAAACATTGGTGTAGTTGTTATTAGCAAGTAATTAGGTGGACCGTTCGTTTGAGGTAAGCGGTTAGATCGCTTTTCTCTCGCAGCACAATTACTGGGTTCTAGGATCTAAACCTAGTGACGTAAATCTCCAGTCTACTTACTTACTTACTTAATCAATCCACTTCTACCCTTGCGTGTAGAGATTTGCCAGAGAGAGCGCCGTACTGTCCTATCGGCTGTCTCCCTCCTGGCCTGGTTCCAATTCAGTCCTCGGTCCTTCAGATTGTCTAATGTTGTTCTCCCAGCAAACTCTGGATCGTCTTAGAGGTCTGAATCTCCAGTCAACCCAGCTGTAAATTAATACTTGACTTTGTTCTAGAGTTAGGGAACGCAACGGCAGCGAGGAAAGAAAATGAAAAATGAATACAATTAGGGGTGCAGCGTTAAGATTTACGGTTAGGATCAGACAGAAAAATGGCCTCTAACCTTTAACCCTTTGGGAGATATAACGAGATGTTTCAACAGTACTACTTAACATAACGTTTACATATAAAAGCGGTTTGATTATACCGGGCCCTGACGTCAGCGCTTAAAAGGAGAAAGTAGCCTGAACAAACCCTAAACCACCGCTCCTCCCTAACTTCGCTCGTCCCAGGTTCTTATAACCCTATAGCAGAGGTTCCCAAACTGGAGTACGAGATGTTTTGTTCAAGGGTTACCGGGAATATTTGGTAATTAACTGCATTAACTTATTCAAATATTGGGTAGCCAGTGTTAGCAGGACAATAATGTGGATTTGACAGACAACATCAATGAAGCGTGGACGAGATATGACAGATTGGAAACAGGAGGGGGCGTTGGGGATGTTCTCTGAGAGCCAAGAGGGCGGTGACCTGAAAAAGGTATGGGACACACTGATGTAGATGGTTCATTTGCAGGAAGCCTGCACCCAACATTCACATGCTATTGTTGCAGCCATGAATTCTATAGCAATTTGTGTTTATATGATGATGTTGCCAGCTCCCTGCACAATCTCATATTAGTCGCCTTGCATAGGGGTCCAATAGTCCTATTATTTCTTTGTCTTTTCAGAGAACCCCGAACAAGACACGGGGCCTAGCGGTCTATGGTTGTAATAATTTGTTTTCCCACTACCGCCAAGTGTCTACTCTTGGTAGTTTTCGATCATACCAACAGTTCACACATGGTGCGGTTTCACATCTCTGGAACAGCCCACAGATGGCACACAATTATATAACTTAAGGGAGGCATATTGGGAATATGGTGTTAGGCCCATATTCTCTTCACCATCAGAACACTAGGGGTGATGTGGTCAGCATCATGCCGGCCGCCTTGACCTTCCCAGAAGTTGCTCTGATACCCAATTCATGTGGCTGGGTCGACCCCGGAGGCGTTTGCGGTCTTTAAAAAAAATCCCACCTCAACTGGGGATGGAACCATGGACCACCGAGCTAGGAAGCCAGTGCACTAATCACTGCGCTACCGCGTCTCCCATTTTTACCATATCAACGGTTGACGAATGACAGTTCAGTAACATCTCCACAGCTGACGAGTGACACAGTAACAACAGTCTTAACAGTCTACACATGCAAAATACTAGAAAGCTAACTGGTCAAATACGCTATATCATTCCGAGAGGTGTTTGTCACAAATGCCACAACAGCCTGAGATAATGGCTAACAAAAAAAGACCAACAGAGAAGTACTGGTCTAAATACATTGGCTCTGTTTCATGCTGCTCTATAAAAAGGTAACGCTTAGCAGTGTGTACAACAATTGAAAATCGACCTAGACGACGGTGGACCCAGGACATCACAGCACCTGTCTTTTGTCAATGCCCAGCGTGAATGAAGCAGCTGTAATGGAGACAACGTTCTGGAAAGAATACGTCACATGATGATGAATGAAGCAGCAATGTACAATTTACACAGATTCATATCACATTACACTCTGTGAAGTTGTAACTTATGTAAGCTGTTATCTGTCAACACGTGGTATAATAGTCTATAAACAGCAAAGTTGTATGTCACCAAACAGCTTGCACAAGTTACAACTTCACGTAATGTTAACACGTCCCAGAGTCCGCTGGGAGGACATTAGACAATCTTTGAAGGACCGAGGACTAGAATGGAACCAGGCCAGGAAGAAGACAGCTGATAGAATGGTCTGGCGCTCTCTCTTCCAAACCTCTACACCTCACGGTAGAAGGGGAACGACTAAGTAAGTAAGTAATGTTAACACACGGTTCAGCAGCCTATAAAAGGCCAAACTTTCACATCATTAAACAGTTTACACAAGTTACAACTTCACGTAATGTCAAGACACGGTACAGCGGCCTATAAATGGCCAAACTTTCACATCATTAAACAGTTTACACATGATGCAGCTTCACATAATATCGATTGTCTGGTACAATAGGATTACACAAGTTAAAAATCTTCACGTAATGTCTACACACGGTACAGTAATATAAAAATGGCACAGTTTCAGAATACTAACAATTTTCACAAGTTACAACTACAATTAACGTTAAAACACGGTACAGTATACTACAAATGGTTCAGTTTTACATCACGAGACATGCATGGAGGCATATCTGGGAGTCATCCTTATACGACCAACAGTTATGAACAATGCTATATAGTATGTAGATTTGGATGTGAACCTCTGTCTGTGAGGCTAATTACACCCGCACTGACTCTTGAAATCCTCCACATACTTCTAAGTGAACCTTTTTGAAAACCCAGCATTGCACACTCAGCTTGGAGGAGTCACATGGAGTCATATGGGCCCCAGAAGTAACTCTTGGCTTTTGCCTCATTGGCTGCATACAGGAGGATCTCACAATAGACCCCGTAATAGGCAGGGGTAGCTAAGAAGTGGCTCTGTGTTGGACGTGGCAATTTCTTGGGAAAGCCCAGAACCAGAGTATTTTACTTTTGATCCCATGATAGGTAGGGGGAGCTGAGAAGTAGCTCTGATTAGGACGTGACAATTCCTTGGGACAGGACAGAACCAGAGCACAGTTTTTTAGCTCAGCATAATTGGAAAGCCCCCTTGGCTGGCGGGGAATGCACAGTATAGTATGTCACGTGCTTCTTCCTCCTAGTTTGGGACCAGATGTGATGATCCTTTAAATGCAAGCCAAGCTGGAGAAACTGGAGCTCATGATTTCAACTCAGCAAGTTTCGGAATGGTAGAAAACCACAGGAAAAGTCTAGATCTACAGTGTACAAGGAGTATTCTACTTGGTATTGGCTGCGCATGAGAGAGAAGCTCTGCAGTCCTAATTAAACAGCAACAATATCACCAAACAGCTTGCACAAATTACAACTTCAGGGTACAGCAGGCAACAAATGACGCAGTTTGACACAATTAAACAGCGTACACAAGTTACAACTTCAAGTAATGGCAACATACGGTACAGTAGTTTACAAATGGTACAATTTTATATCATTGAACAGCTTACACAAGTTACAACTTCAAGTAATGACAACATACGGAACAGTAGTCTACAAACGGTACAATTTTATATCATTGGACAGCTTACACAAGTTACAACTTCAAGTAATGACAACACACGGAACAGTAGTCTACAAATGGTAGCTTACAGTTTTATATCATTGATCAGATTAAACAAGTTACAACTTCAAGTAATGACAATACACAGAGCAGTAGTCTACAGATGGGAGCCTACAGTTTTATATAATTGATCAGATTACACAAGTTACAAATTCAAGTAATGACAATACATACTACAGCAGGCTACAAATGGTACAGTTGTATATAACTGAACAGCTTACACAAGTAGTAGTCTACAGATGGTAGCCTACAGTTTTATATCACTGAACAGCTTACACAAGTTACAACTTCAAGTAATGACAACATACGTTACAGCCGTCTACACACTGCACATTTTCCCACCACTAAACAGCATACACAAGTTATAGCTCAACGTAATGTTACAGCTCAACGAAATGTTACAGCTCAACGAAATGGGAACACATGGGACAGCAGTCTACAGACGGCACAGTTTCCACAAACTGCACAGTTACATATTGTCCTGTCGAAACTTTGTACATCGCCCCCACTGTGTATATATATTTGGTAGTTCAACATATTACTGGCCTACCTAAAGCAATTTCAGATAATATTAACAACCTACTTTTGGCATAGTCGTAATCACTCTAAAGTCTACATTGGAAGTTTACCGTACTTGGCAATTCTTTATAACCGTAACAACCTACTTTTGACACTGTTGTAATCACTCCAAGTCTACACTGGCAGAAATTTACCGAACTTAGCAATTTCAAATAATATTAACAACCTACTTTTGGCATAGTTGTAATCACTTTAAAGTCTACACTAGCAGAAGTTTACCGTGGCAATTTCAGATAACCTTAACAATCTACTTTTGGCACAGTTATAATCATCTAAAGTTTACGCTAGCTTAAGTTTACCGAACCTGGCAATTTGAGATTATCTTAACCTACTTTGATCACAGCTGTAATCATCTAAATCATACACTAGCAGAAGTTTACCGAACTTGATAATTCCCCATAATCTTAACCTACTTCTGACACAGTTATAATCACCTAAGCCTACACTAGCAGAAGTTTACCGAACTTGATAATTCCACATATTCTTAACAACCTACTTCTGACACAGCTACAATCACCCAAGTCTACACTAGCAGAAGTTTACCGAACTTGACAATTCCACATAATCTTAACAACCTACCTGTGGCACAGTTGTAATCAACTAAATTCTACAGTAGCAGAAGCTGACCGTGGCAATTTCAGATAATCTTAGAAACCTGCTTTTGCGAGTTATAATTACTAAAGTTTACAAACTAAGTTTACTTAACAAACTACTTTTGGCACAGTTGTAATCAACTAAAGTCTACACTAGAAGAAGTTTACCGAACTTTGGCAGTTCCCCACAATCTTAAGAAACTACTTTTGGCACAGCTGTAATCAACTAAAGTCTACACTAGCAGAAGTGTACCGAACTTTGGCAGTTCCACACAATCTTAACAAACTGCTTTTGGCACAGTTGTAATCAACTAAAGTCTACACTAGCAGAAGTGTACCGAACTCGCTAAAAAACAGACGGCTCAAAAACGTAAACAAAACCAACGCTGGCAAAAAGGAAGTGGGGGATACATACGACCGCTGCTCCCTCATATCCAAAACAGACCTGGCAGCAGTGACAGAAATAATCGCACCGAAGGAGAGAGAAGAAAGCCCACCAGTATGAACCAAAATGAAACAGTGAAACAAATACCGAACGGGAATCGATGGACGGGGGTTATCTAGAGACGGAGAAAAAAAAAGCCCCTTGCCGCCAGCACCACTTCTCTCGCTTATTTCACACAGCCTAGAAGAATCTCTCACTACCAGCTCCCGTCATCCTCGGCGACTGCTCACTTAAAAACCAGTCATGAATGAGGTCGCAACCTATAACCCCAGGATATATCCGGGCACAGGATCGATGCTGGTCCTTTTATTTATATATATTGTATATACTCACTAGGTGCAACTAATGGTATATTCAAATGCGTACATTTAATCCTATTATATTTTCGCACATCGAATCGATTATTTATATATACAAAACAATAAAACATTCCCATATAATCCTTGTTACAGTTATCACTGTGGTGAAGTGGGATGTTATAAATATTTATAGGGGACTTAGTGTACTGACTGAGATCAGCTGTGAAGGTATCTATATCTATTAAGAGTAGTGTATTATAGATAACCTTACTTGCTACCACATATCTCTATATCTCAGTCAGAATTATTCTGGAATAGTGTGATGCTACGTTATGTGTCTAGGGTATGAGTATGGTGAAGTGTAAGTCACAACAACAGACAGATAAACAATTTAATTTAATCCACTACTCTTGACAACACTGTGACACTCACATACATATAACACTCTATGAGAATATCTTACAGGAGACACTCGTAACTTTTCAAATAACAATATGTATTCATTTCTATCATAAAGGCATATGTGTGTCCTGATTCAAAGACAAAGGAACCAGGAATCACAATCAATGTTAATTACAAGTTATGTACAGAATGTATTAATAAGAATCTGGTAGTGACATATATTATTAAAAATATCCTATGTGTGTCAGTTGTGTAATAGTAGTATGAGGTAATACTGGTTTTGTTTTGTTCAAGCTCTGTTGGTAGTTGTCATCATGACTTCAATAGTTTGTCTTAAGGAAACTAGTATTGGAGATGTTCTCAGTTCCTGATATTAAGACAATTAATTTCCCCTCTTAATGTTAATTTTACAAAGTCATTTCAAGATGAGGGGACATAATGTTGAGCTCAGCTGGCCAATTCGCTTATCTGGCGTGATGGCGGCAGGAAAGGACTCCTCTGCTCGAATTCTCCTCTGGGTTCAGGAGACACCTCACTGATAGCTAAAAAGACCAAGGAGTATGCTGTCCGACTCAGGATTCAGCAAAGCTCTGACTAGGTGCTGCTCACTACCATCAAGACCACGGTCCCTGAAATCAAGGAGGATGTACCTTCTACTTCATAACTAACTTATAATTTCTTTTTACACTGATCACAACACAGCACAAACATTGAGTTCAGAGCGTTAGGCCAACTGTCAGCTTCATTTGAAATACTTTATTCCAGTATTACCCTTCTTAATGGTTACTACGCCTCTGCACTTCCAGCATTATTTCTTTCTAGTCAATCATCCAGGTGTCAGTGTACTGTTTGGCCATTCCATGCCGTTTGACTTTCCTCCGACACCCTCTGTTCAGGCTGGAGCATTATAGGCTTTACCTCACGTTTGCCACTGAACTACACATATATATACAGGCATAAATTAACAATTTACATTCAATTTTCATTAAAAGATATTGAATGGTTCAAGCTTACCACAATTTCATGGAAATAAACACAGATACGTTGATTAGCAATGAATTCTGGCACAAACTGGCACAAATTCCCATCTGCCTATGTTCCAGGCTTTTATTTAGCAAAATATAAGCTGGCTTCAACGCACTGATGCTTTATCAAGCTTATTTAAACAAGTGGTTTCGAACTAACGCTCCCAAGTGTGTATATCAGCGAGACTGGCCAATGAGCCACGTTTCGACAAGTGTTTGAAAAAATGTTACCCTTCCCCGTCTCCCTTGACAACGAAAGATAGTATTTATAGTCCGACCAATCGTGGTTAGGCTTTCATTTGTTGCGCTCCAATCAATTTGGAGTTTACATGGTAGACTATTTCTGTAACGTAAATTTTTTTCAAACACGTTATAAAAAAAATCTTATGAGCAGAAATGATTTTATGCTGTCAGGCATCCCCAATATTTTATTTTGGTTATAATTTATTAATTCCTGGACTATTTGCGTAACGTTTTACATATTCTTTGTCAGCAAGCCCTAAGGAACCCAAAAATACAAATTTAAAGGAGCTACGTGGCTGCGTTCAAAATATGCAATTTCTTCTACCTCCTGTTTCGAAGATGTGCTGTCTGGGTACTGTTATGTTTTCAAACGTAAACCCATCTATTGTTATCTTTCCTAATAAGAGTTTTTTATGATTTTAAAACCTAACTCTGGGATGGTTAATATATTTTATCACTGTCCGTCTGAAAAAAAGTTAGTGCATGTAGTCTTACACGCGTGATGGCAGCATTTGTGTATCGCGCGACGCGTGTTGCATGCGTTCCTGATTTTCAGCCCTCCCTCTCTCTTTATCCTTTTGTCCATCTGTTCGTTCGTTCCGCCGTGTATAAAATGGAATGAATGAAATATTTAAATTAGGTCATTGATCCGCTGGGTATCTCAATGTTTTTTCCAAGAAATACAGCACACGTTTCATTGAAGAACGCGGGTATAATACAGTAAGCTTTTACTATCAACGTGAAAGCGTTACAATTTGCAGACGAAGCAGAAAACAAGGGGGATTTCGAGTACTGTCATTGTGACAGCACTGTTCTTTACCATTCTTCTTCCTTTATTAATTATATGTATTTATTAGGCTTTATATTTACTTGATAATTTATATATGTGGATTAGAATATTCCACGACACCTCCCCTCTTAAAACAGACATTATATGTCAGTCCTTTATTCTATATACACATAGAGAAATTTATTATTATTTCTGGGGTTTACGGTGATTCTCATCACACGGATGGCGGCTTAAAAAATCCGCTCCCAAATTGGTTTTTCCAGATATATACTCAATGCTAAAATTATATGGAGCCAAAAGTAAAGACCATCGGAGTAACCTGGAGTTCTCATGCCTAGCCTGTGCTAGAAACGATAAAGGTTTGTGGTCTGTTTGCAACTTAAATGCCTTCCCATATAGATAAATATTGAATTTCTTTATCGCCCATATTACTGCAAGACATTCTTTTTCGCTAGTTGAGTAGTTGATTTCAGCTTTATTCAACTTTCTGCTAGCATATGCCACTGGGCTTAATTCCCCATCCAATGCATCTGATTTCTGTAGTAGAGTTGCTCCTAACCCAATATTACTTGCATCCGTCCTTACTATGAATTCTTGACTTAAGTCAGGTAATTTCAAAATGGGTTTACTTGTGAGCTTTTCCTTCAACTCTTGGTACGTCATTTCACATTGTGGTGTCCATGTAATGCGATCTGGATGTCCTTTACGTGTCAATTCAGTTAACGGTGCACATATGGAATTAAAGTTTTTGATATACTTCTGGTAGAAACCACATAATGAGACAAAGGATCTCACGTCCTTCTTGGTTTGTGGTCTCGGGGCTTTCTGTAGTTTCTCTAAATTCTTTGGGTCAGGGGTCATGTTTCCCTGATAAACTGTGTGTCCCAAAAATTCCAATTCTTTACATCCAACGCAACATTTGGTTGGTCGGGCTGTTAAATTTGCCTCCCTAAGTCGATCAAACAGCATGTTCAGAGAGTCAATGTGTTCCTCAAATGTTTCTGTTGCTATAAGGATATCATCCATAAAATTTGTTATACAGGGATTATTCAGAGGATCCAATAATTTTCTCATCATTCTAGAGAAGACACTAGGCGCATTCTTCAATCCAAATGGCAATCTATTAAACTCATAGTGTCCTTCTGAGGTACTAAAAGCTAGGTATGGTCTAACCTCAGGCTTTACTGGAATCTGATAGTATCCTTTACTCAGATCCACTTTTGAGAAATATTTAGCTTTATTTAGCCTGGCAAACAGCTGATTTGTATCCGGCAATGGATCCACCTGTCCTTCTGTAATAGCATTCAGTCTCCTGTAATCTATACAGAGTCTATGTTCTCCAGAGGGCTTCCTTAAGAGTACC
This sequence comes from Oreohelix idahoensis, assembly GCA_024509875.1. Classification (NCBI taxonomy): domain Eukaryota; kingdom Metazoa; phylum Mollusca; class Gastropoda; order Stylommatophora; family Oreohelicidae; genus Oreohelix; species Oreohelix idahoensis. The sequence continues at coordinate 356,784 of JAMPIV010019217.1, forward strand.
ACACCGGAACTATACGAAGACTCACTGTGCGAAATAATTCCTTCCTTCAATAGATAGTCTATCTCTTCCTTCAAAGCTTTCTCCTTAGCAAACGGAATCGAATATGGTTTCATACAGACAGGTGTGGAGTCTATTAGTTTCATATCATATTCCAATAGGTTTGTATGCCCTGGTCGGTCTGTTAACACCTCTGCATGATTATTTAGAACCTGTTGCACTCTCTCTTTCTGAGTTTTCGTTAAATGTGTACTGATTTTCACCTGTGCTGCTGTCTCACAGGGATGTAATGGATATTCAAATGATGAAAGTGGTTCCTTTTTCATCTCCATGGCGATGGACAAGGTCAACAAGTGTGTCTCTTCCTGATGTTCTCTTTCCAAATATTTCTTCAGGAGATTCACATGATAGATTTTTTCTTTCCCCTTCTTATCTATCTTATAATTTGTTCTAGACACCTTCTCTAAAACTGTATATGGACCCTGCCATCCAATTTGTAACTTATTCTGACTCCCAGGCAAAAGAAGCAGTACTTTCTCTCCCACAGCCAAATTTCTGTCTTTCGCCTTCCTGTTATAATAGGCAGCATGTTTCTTCCTGGCTTGTTTCAAATTTTCATTGGCAAGTTTCCAGCCAGTTTTTAACCGAGTGGTCAGCTCATTCACATATTGGTATGAAGATGTAATGTTTTTCCTCTGCCTTTTCATCAGTCCACGTTCTTAACAAAGCTACATATGGACCTTTAATTGTGTGGACCTATTTGTCCATGCACCGGTATGGTCTCTTCCACTCGAAGCTTTATAGTGATGATTTTTCCTCCCAGAATTATCATTCACAAAACGACCGCTACCAATTTTTTTTCTTGGGGCTTTCTCCCCACTTAAAATTCTTGATGAGAGATTTCCTCCCTACATCCTCTTCCTCCAGTTTGTTTAAGTCCGATTGAGGGATTTTCGGCTTATCCTGGGGTAAGACATCTTTTTGCACTCTCCGCATAGTGGCCATTGTAAAACAGTTAAGTGAAGCTTGTCCGTGAAAAGGGGCTTCCCATTCCATTTGGTCCACTTTATCAAATCTATTTTTCTTTTTATTGTCAGGCCTAATTTTGCCCCGTGGCGTGTCCAGGTCCTGATCCATGTTCCCACTTGTGGGTGTTCCCTCATGTGCTATGCTACACCTTTCTACAAAATTCTCAATGTCCCATCTTGCTTTGGGCCAATAATAATTGTGAGCCACCTTTTGAATGATGGTACCTATTTTCTCATGGTCCCCATCTGGTTTCACATGTAGGCTCCTTATTAAGTCTGTCCTATATCTTTTTGGAAGAACCAGCTGTCCGTGACCTTTGGATCTAGCTCCAGTCTTCCTATACATCAACTTGTTTTTCATGTAAAAATCTCCCTTGCCTGGAGTTGTATGACAAGTTGACAATTTTCTGAAACAAGGCTTGAGTGTTTTATCCCCAGCCTGTGCCTTCCTCATCTCTTCTGGAGTGGTATCTAACATAATATCCTCCTCCTGTCTTGAGGTCGACCTGACCTGAAGGGTTGCCATATACACAGGTTTCCTTCTGCAACGGTCAGTGTCATGATTGTCCATCTGACAATTCTTACACCACCTTTTTCCTTGGTTGAAAGATTTTCTTTCATTATATTTCCTTTCATCGAATTGTGGGAATTTATTTTTATTGTCATACCGTGGCCTATCAAATTGGTGCTTACCTTTATTTTGATCCCTAGGATCAAATTTATTAAAGTTCTGTGGTGCCCTAAAGTTATCCACTTGTTTCTTTTTATTACCTGTTACCTCTGCTTGAGCTGCTTGATACCTTTCAGCAACATTTAGCAACTCATCCAGCCTCTCTGCACCTTGTTCCATGAGAAACTTTCTCAGGTCTGGAGCCATGGACTCTCTTAATTGCTCTATAAGGACCATTTCCTTAAGATCTTGGGTTTTCCCCAGAGAAGTCCATTTCTCCAAGTATGTCTCTATTCGTGCAGAGAACTGGTGATAGGTTTCACCTGACAGTAGTTTAGCATTCCTAAATTTTTTCCTATAAAATTCAGCATTCTTTTCATATCTTAACAAAAGAGCCTGCTTTAGCATATCATAATTTTCCTGATCACCTCTGCTCATTTTTGCAAAAACTTCATAAGCTGCCCCACGAAGTCCCTGAGATAACTTTAAGCTCCACCTTTCTCTCTCTAACCCATACGTGGTAGCTAATAGTTCATACCTATTTAGGTAGCTCTCAATATCATCGTCTTTCTCAACAAAATGATCTAAATGAAAATTCATAGCTGAGGTTGAGGCTCCTTGGCTAGCAGTGGCATCAGAGGCAAAGGGACTGGCACCATTTTCAGGAGCATGGCCTTGAAACTCAAACTCCCTTAGTCGTAACTCATGTTCCCTTTGTAATCTTTTATCTTCTGCTTCCCTTTCTGCAGCTAATTTCTTGTCTTCCCTTTCTGCAGCTAATTTCTTCTCTTCCCTTTCTGCAGCCAATCTTTTGTCTTCTCTTTCTGCCTCCAATTTCTTAGCCTCAGCCTCAATCTGCAACCTCTTAGTCTCAGCCTCAGCTTGCAACCTCTTAGTCTCAGCCTCAGCCTCAATTGCAACCTCTTAGTCTCAGCCTCTAACTTTCTTTCGGCCTCTTTTTCTAATCTTCTTTCTTCGCGTTCAATAAATTTGTCACATTCCGTAGTGACATAGGCAACCATAACTTGCCCATCTAATCCTAACTCTTTTGCAGTCTGAACAGCAGCAGATCGAAACTTGGCCAGGTCCGCCATTGTCTATCAGGTAAATTTCTACAATGTCTAACCAACAATTCAAATTCTAAATATATATAATGGACAACACAGGCACCGTGAGCTCAACCTTATTTAATTCCACCCAAGGATACCTTTTAATTCTTATATTCCCTGAAGTGAATTACCCCCAATATTTTTAATAGGGAAAGATTCAAAATCCCAAGAGCGAGACCCCAATATATGTGGTGAAGTGGGATGTTATAAATATTTATAGGGGACTTAGTGTACTGACTGAGATCAGCTGTGAAGGTATCTATATCTATTAAGAGTAGTGTATTATAGATAACCTTACTTGCTACCACATATCTCTATATCTCAGTCAGAATTATTCTGGAATAGTGTGATGCTACGTTATGTGTCTAGGGTATGAGTATGGTGAAGTGTAAGTCACAACAACAGACAGATAAACAATTTAATTTAATCCACTACTCTTGACAACACTGTGACACTCACATACATATAACACTCTATGAGAATATCTTACAGGAGACACTCGTAACTTTTCAAATAACAATATGTATTCATTTCTATCATAAAGGCATATGTGTGTCCTGATTCAAAGACAAAGGAACCAGGAATCACAATCAATGTTAATTACAAGTTATGTACAGAATGTATTAATATGAATCTGGTAGTGACATATATATTATTAAAAATATCCTATGTGTGTCAGTTGTGTAATAGTAGTATGAGGTAATACTGGTTTTGTTTTGTTCAAGCTCTGTTGGTAGTTGTCATCATGACTTCAATAGTTTGTCTTAAGGAAACTAGTATTGGAGATGTTCTCAGTTCCTGATATTAAGACAATTAATTTCCCCTCTTAATGTTAATTTTACAAAGTCATTTCAAGATGAGGGGACATAATGTTGAGCTCAGCTGGCCAATTCGCTTATCTGGCGTGATGGCGGCAGGAAAGGACTCCTCTGCTCGAATTCTCCTCTGGGTTCAGGAGACACCTCACTGATAGCTAAAAAGACCAAGGAGTATGCTGTCCGACTCAGGATTCAGCAAAGCTCTGACTAGGTGCTGCTCACTACCATCAAGACCACGGTCCCTGAAATCAAGGAGGATGTACCTTCTACTTCATAACTAACTTATAATTTCTTTTTACACTGATCACAACACAGCACAAACATTGAGTTCAGAGCGTTAGGCCAACTGTCAGCTTCATTTGAAATACTTTATTCCAGTATTACCCTTCTTAATGGTTACTACGCCTCTGCACTTCCAGCATTATTTCTTTCTAGTCAATCATCCAGGTGTCAGTGTACTGTTTGGCCATTCCATGCCGTTTGACTTTCCTCCGACACCCTCTGTTCAGGCTGGAGCATTATAGGCTTTACCTCACGTTTGCCACTGAACTACACATATATATACAGGCATAAATTAACAATTTACATTCAATTTTCATTAAAAGATATTGAATGGTTCAAGCTTACCACAATTCCTAGGAATAAACACAGATACGTTGATTAGCAATGAATTCTGGCACAAACTGGCACAAATTCCCATCTGCCTATGTTCCAGGCTTTTATTTAGCAAAATATAAGCTGGCTTCAACGCACTGATGCTTTATCAAGCTTATTTAAACAAGTGGTTTCGAACTAACGCTCCCAAGTGTGTATATCAGCGAGACTGGCCAATGAGCCACGTTTCGACAAGTGTTTGAAAAAAATGTTACCCTTCCCCGTCTCCCTTGACAACGAAAGATAGTATTTATAGTCCGACCAATCGTGGTTAGGCTTTCATTTGTTGCGCTCCAATCAATTTGGAGTTTACATGGTAGACTATTTCTGTAACGTAAATTTTTTTCAAACACGTTATAAAAAAAATCTTATGAGCAGAAATGATTTTATGCTGTCAGGCATCCCCAATATTTTATTTTGGTTATAATTTATTAATTCCTGGACTATTTGCGTAACGTTTTACATATTCTTTGTCAGCAAGCCCTAAGGAACCCAAAAATACAAATTTAAAGGAGCTACGTGGCTGCGTTCAAAATATGCAATTTCTTCTACCTCCTGTTTCGAAGATGTGCTGTCTGGGTACTGTTAGGTTTTCAAACGTAAACCCATCTATTGTTATCTTTCCTAATAAGAGTTTTTTTGATTTTAAAACCTAACTCTGGGATGGTTAATATATTTTATCACTGTCCGTCTGAAAAAAAGTTAGTGCATGTAGTCTTACACGCGTGATGGCAGCATTTGTGTATCGCGCGACGCGTGTTGCATGCGTTCCTGATTTTCAGCCCTCCCTCTCTCTTTATCCTTTTGTCCATCTGTTCGTTCGTTCCGCCGTGTATAAAATGGAATGAATGAAATATTTAAATTAGGTCATTGATCCGCTGGGTATCTCAATGTTTTTCCAAGAAATACAGCACACGTTTCATTGAAGAACGCGGGTATAATACAGTAAGCTTTTACCATCAACGTGAAAGCGTTACAATTTGCAGACGAAGCAGAAAACAAGGGGGATTTCGAGTACTGTCATTGTGACAGCACTGTTCTTTACCATTCTTCTTCCTTTATTAATTATATGTATTTATTAGGCTTTATATTTACTTGATAATTTATATATGTGGATTAGAATATTCCACGACAATCACTGATACTGCGCTGTACGCCTATGATACAAAGGAGAATGAAATCCCACATAATCCTTGCAAATAAAACAATCCCACATAATCCTCGTTGCATTTACGCTAGAAGTGAAGCTGAACAACCACATACTGTATATTCAATATTACACACAGATTATAAATGCAGGTGAGTAATCACTACTGATATTCCTTAACACACCTGCACTTTAAGTGAAGACGTACAACTATTTATAATCTTTCATACATCTAAGCTACAAGTCAAGGTCAATAACCACACATAATCTTTACAACATTTGAACTACAAATGAAGGTCAATAATCACATGTAATCATTACTACGACCACACTACAATTGACGCTGGACAACCACATATAATCCTTACAACATTTGAACTACAACTGAAGGTCAATAATAACATATAACCTTTGCTACACTTAACCACAAATGAAAGTGAGCACCTATATATAATCCTTGCTACACTTAACCACAACTGAAAGCTTCTTACTACACTTTTGCCACACCACAAGCGAAGGTGAAAACCCACGTATAATCTTTACTAGACTTAACCCTAAGTGAAGGTGAACAACCAAAAGTGAAGGTGAACATATATTCCTTACGACACTTAAGTAAAACGAAGGTAAACACCCATATATAATCCTTACTACACCTACATTAAAAGTAAAGGCGAACCATCACATATAATCCTTACTACACCCACGCTACAACTGACGGCGAATAGCCACATGTAACCCTTACAATTTATGCCACAAGTGAAGGTGAAAACCCACATATTATCTTTACAATACCAGTGAAGGCGAACAATCACATACAGTCATTACTACACCCACACTACAAGTGAATGTTAACACCCGAACATCCTTACTACACTTGTGCCACAAACGAAGGTAAACATCTAAATATAATCATTACTACGCTTAAGCCACAAACAAAGGTGAACACCCAAATATAATCCTGACTACACTTATGCCACAAACAAAGGTGAACACTCAAATATAACCCTAACTACAGTATGCCACAAATAAAGGTGAACACCCAAATATAATACTTACTACACTTCCCCACAAATGAATGTGAATAACCACATATAACACCTACAATTCACTAATACCATAAGTAGGAGCGAAACCATCACATAATCCACACCACAGCTACACAGCAAACGTAAATTAATACAGAGTTACGAACCTTCCTATACTCTTCACTACAATTACATCGCCCAACGCATTAAAACAACCACGTACTACATTCGCAGCTGCTGCTACCAGATATGACGCTACATAATCCAAGATCAGGCATTGTGATCCCAGATAAGAAGACCAGACGCCACGATCCTGTCAGACAAGGGGGGGTCGATTACCATACACACTATAGTACTGTAACGCCATACCCGTGAGCCAAGTCAAATGTGACTTCACACATATGTTATTAACAAGGAGCAAGTAACCCGCCAAAACGCGTCCAAAGGAGAGAGAAAGAAAAAAGAGGAGGGGAGGGGGGGATAATTATATTGTGCGCTTTCAGCTACATGTCATGATGACGTCACTAATTCTCCTGAAGTCATTTCATTTGTTTCCAATCTCCTTCAGAAGTAAATCAGTGACACGCAAAGAATGGCGCGAAAGCACAGAAGCGTCATCTATGATGGGCAATGATGCTTCCCTGGCTAAATAATATAAATTTAAGATGGTGATACTTATGCATACTTACCCGAAATATAAATGGGGGAAATTTTAGAAATTTACATCATTAAAAATAAAGGGTGAGAAGGCATGAATATTTCTGAAACACATGCCAGGAAGAGATATGATGAAATGCGAGTTATCTCAATAGGCGCGCAAATTTAGTGTCCACGCCGCAATCCGTGCGGCTTTTCCGTCCCGAAAATGTACCATGAAAAGATTAAATAATGAAGGAAACCTGAGTCCTGTGGATAGTAAATAAATAAATAAATAAAGGTGAGAACCAAATACAATTAGACACTTTCTAGTGGACTGCAACAAATATGAACAGCACAGGCAAGACAAAATGGCCACTGACTGCTTTGCCGGTCGTTGGCTAAGGACGGAAGAAGAAGAAGAAGAAGACATGAAATTAGAAAATCTTATCGGCATTAAAACCCTACCAGAAATACAATTGTGAATAAACCATTTTATTACAAAAACAAAAGCAAACATTTCAAAATAAGGAAGCTCCCCGAATTTTGCAGACCCACTCGCTTGCCTAGTCAGTAGAACTATTGGGGTAGGCTTCCCCAGAAAGATATGGATTTACATAAATAAACCTTCAACCAATATCAAATGCATGCGTATTAACACAGTCAAGTTTCTGAACAACACAACAGACTTGAACTATAACTAAAATGTAAAAACACCATCGAGAGGAATAATACAATACAGAGCATAGAAAATACACAATAAAGAAAATATCACACTAAATTAAACGCGACCTGATATGACCACAAGTTCCATGTCTATGGTTTAAAAAGGCGTGCTACGAAGACAGTAGGAAAGATGTAACAGACACACACAAAAAGCACTTGTCAGATTTAGCACAAAGCGTGAGCGTGCCATAACAATTCAAACTTTTGTGTGTCCACACAAACTGGCCTTACCGAGACAAATAATCTGTTCAAGCCGACATCATCAGAACTAAGAAGAAGTGACTATCAAATTAATACGCTAGAAAAATGTGTTTTCTGCTTTGGAACGAAAAAGGATACTGCAGTAAAGCCGTGTAATATGATAGTACAGTTTTCAGTAACAGGTGTGGAAAAGTTACACAACGTTTTCAGTAACAAATTTGTGGAAATATAGCAACATTTTAAGTCACAGCTTGTAGAAACGTTATACAATTTTAAAGCAATATCATCAGCAGCATCAGCCTTCAGCTCCAAAGATGAATAGGCTGTCAACAAATCTATGGCAGGTCTTTATGTCCTGTGCCATCCGCTCAAAATCTTTTCATGCTTACGGTTGTCCTATCCATACTTGTTGTTTTTGTTGTTGTAAATTTTGAGTTTCTACAGCATGCGTTTGCCGGTCCCATGCACAAACCTCCTTAGTCGTCTTTTGAGACACGCTTGGTAGATTACACTGTCATTATTTTTAGCTCCTCTTTGTACCAGTGGAAGAAGGAAGGAGATATTGTTGTTGTTGTTGTTTAACTAGGGCTGCTGAGCTTTTCGCTCTTTTTTGCAGCTAATACCAGTTTGACGAGTCCTTGGTATTATCTACACTGTAGATCTAGACTTTTCCTGTGGCTTTTTTGCCAGTCCGAAACGTGTTGAGTTGAAGTCATGAGCTCCAGTTTCTCCAGCTTGGCTGGCATTCAAAGGATCATCACATCAGTTCCCAAGCTAGGAGTAAGAAGCCAGTGGCATACTGTACATTTCCCAAGGGGGCTCTCCAACTATGCAGAGCTAAAATACTGTACTCTGGTTCTGGGTTCTCCCAAGGAACTGTCACGTCCTGCACAGAGCCACTTCTCAGCTCCCCCTGCCTATCACTGGGTCCATTTTGAGATCCTCCTGCATGCAGTCAACCAGGTCAAAGCCAGTCAAAGCCAAAGAATCACGTCTGGGGCTCAAGTGACTTCTCCAAGCTTAGTGTGCAATGCTGGGTTCTCAACAAGTTTCACCACAGGGGGAATCCCTGGAAGTGTGTGGATGAATTCAAGAGTCAATGAGGGTGTAATTAGTCTCACAGACAGGTTCACTTCCACATATGTATAGTGTAGCATTATGCATACCTGGTGATCATATACGGATTACTCCATATATGCCTCCATACATGAAGGAGATATATACACCATATCTGACCCATTCCACCTGCTTCATAGACAGCAGCAGACCATCATTTTCCGCCTGAAATCTTGCCACTGCAGATTAATAGGCCACCTCATCCGCCTCAGGATATCTCAAACGAATGAATGTCCATGAGGATCCGGAATCCAGACTCCTGAACACATTCTCCAAAACTACCTAGCCCACGATGACCCATGACGCCTGACCTGGTCAGAGGGTGCTGAGCTCAGACAGAAGCTATGGGGCTGCCGCGCTGACCTGGAAAAGACTCTACAAACTGAACGCAGAAGAAGAGGTAGAAGAAAAGCTTCTCTGTCGGGTTACTGCGCATGTGAAGTAACAGCTTGTGGAAATAGAACACACAGAACACAATTTTCAAAGAAATCAGTGGTCAGTTTCAGGCTATTTGCACCTCCATAGAGTCTTTCCGAAAAGGGTACTGGTGACCAAATGTGCTTTTTATGTTCCACATATGTTGGGCATTATGAATTTTTCGGCTTTAATTTTTGTACAACAGGTCACTCGAGGCTCCTTCAAATTTTGACAGTTTAAAATGTACCATGATAGCGGGTCGTGGGCAGGATTTCAGTTTCCTGGGTCAGCTCAAACTTAGTAAAACCAATGGCGCAACGATTTGAAACATCCTGTAGCGTGAGGTTTTTATTGTATATATAGGATCAGTACAGTACTGACAATACAGAAATAGAATTTCTGCAGGGAAATGGTGAAGTCCCAGTGTATGAGAGAACTACTGGTATCACAAGTTAGTTACGGCTGTGAATGATCTGATCTCGAAAAATTAGTAGAGTGGAGACAGTCATAAAATGCCACCCCCGCTGGGTAACTAACTGTGCTATTAAAACAAGGAAACAGATTTCACTTAACAATTATAAACTTGACAAGTCGTTCAAATACAATTTCCTTATTTATTAAGTATATACACTATCTACTCTTGTGCTGAAGGGTGGATGTTGGAAGATGGAATGCAATGGATTTGTAAGTTTACAGATTATATATATATATATATATATATATATATATATATATATATATATATATATATATATATATATATATATATATATATATACATATTTATATATATATCTTCTTCTTCTTCCGTCCTTAGCCACCGACCGTCAAAGCAGTCAGTGGCCATTACGCCTAGTGGCGTCTTAGGGCAACAGCAGATAGGTTTTCTTTGCCATTGTTTCCCATCACGCCTATTGGCGTCTTTAGGGCAACGGCAAATCAATCCATTTGCTGTTGTTTCCGTAATCGAAGTGACTGGCAAACGGGTGATCAGCCCGTTGGTATATATATATATATATATATATATATATATATATATATATATATATATATATATATATATATATAAAGTTAAGTTTCAATTATTTAGGCAGTAAAATGACTCAGGATGGTGACACAACAAGAGAAATCCATACTAGAATTGCTTTGGCAGCTAGCGCCTTCAATAGATTATCTAACATTTGGAAATTACGATCATTGAATATACATACCAAGCTTCGTCTGTTTAATTCAAATGTTATCTCAGTGTTAACATACGGTTGTGAGAGTTGGAAAATAACAAAATCATTGGAGAAAAAGCTGAATACATTCGAGAACAAATGTCTTAGAAAACTCATGAACATCAGTTGGAAAGAATTCAAGACTAATCGACAAATAAGAGAAGACTCTAGGCAGAAATATGTCTCCGACTATATAAGGAAAATACGATGGTCATATATCGGTCATGTCCTACGAATGCAAAACAACAGAATACCACTACAGTCGCTCACTTGGGTTCCTGAGGGTAAGAAGAAAAAAGGAAGACCAAAAGAAACACTCAGAAGAACAATAATAAGAGAAGGAAGAACGTTGGGAATCAGTCTTGGCAGCTTTCTCTTCTCTAGTCTATCGTTCTGGCTGGCCTTCATGTTTGTGTGTATATTTGAATAAAACACACAAATAATATATAGGTAGACGCAGGTAGATGCGACTGCGTAAGGAACCCTTGTGATTGGTTCATTGCATTTTAGTCTTTTTAATTGCAGGTACACGCTGATTGGTTGGCTGCGTTTTTGTACTGTTCGTTTTTACAGAGTTCCGAACCAACGGTGTTTTATGCCTAATTTATTCTGTCTGCCGCCATCTTGCGTGACCGTGACTTCCTGTAATTTATTCTGTCTCAGAGTCTGCCAGCCATCTTGCGTGAGTCTTTGAACGCGGATTGGCTGTGCATATTTGTATATCGACATAGTGTATTTAACAAAGCAGTGGGTTTACACAAGACTAACCCTGGGAACTAAAAACACCAATCATAGACTACTCACTTACTGAAAAGATCAAACAAAACATAGAAGATAAGGAAGCCAAAATGATAAGTAGACAGTTCATAAATCAACTTACAAAACAAAGTATGGCCGTCTACACTGATGGATCCAAGGGTGATAGTGGGCAACTAGGTGCAGGAGTAGTAATACCACAGTGGGGAATTAAAAAGAGTTACAGTGTAACTGAAGGGGCTTCGATTTTTACCGCAGAGATGGCAGAAATTCTAAAAAGTTTAGAAATAATCGAAGATAACCCACCAGAAGCTGTTACGATATTTACAGACTCGCTATCATCACTACAAGCACTAGAACACCCAGGTAAATGTAGCCGGCCAGACATAAAGGAAGAAATTCTAGCAATTAATACATCACTAGGGAACAGAGGATGTAGAGTGAGGCTAGTGTGGGTTCCAGCACACATAGGTATAGCTGGTAACGAGTTGGCAGACCAGAACGCCAAGAATGGAAGAATAAGTAAAAACAATATAAGAGCAGGACTGGGAAGGTCGGAGATCAATAGCCAAGTGAAGCTAACTATAAACGAGGTTTGAGAAGACAACATGGAAGAACAGTAGAAAAGGCAGACACGCGTTCAAACTGCTGAAAGAACCAACAAGGACGTGCCAGGTCAGAGAAGAATTAAAGATACCATCGAACAAAAAACTGTGGCGTCTCCGTCTCGGTGTAGCATACTTTATGATAGAGGAACCTCACTGCCAAGAATGTCAGGAAGAGAATGACATAGACCACTACCTGATCCACTGTAAAAAGTACGAACAACAAAGGCTTGAATTAAAAACTTACTATAGAAATCACAATATAGACATGACAGGTGATAAGGTTTTAAGTATAGATGCCCCAGGAGATGCCCAATCAATACTTAAAAGATATATACATAAAACAAAGGAAAACATATAAGGTTAGTACTTCAGAAAAGACATTCAACCAAATAGAAATTAAGCAATAAGCAAATCATTAAGAAAATAAAAAAACTAACTAAATTCATTACAAAAAAAAAAAAAAAAAACTCAAAAATAGGCGTGATGGGAAACTACAACAGAGAAAATCAATCTGCTGTTGCCCTTAAGACGCCACAAGGCGTGATGGCCTCTGACTGCTTGGTCGGTCTTTGGCTAAGGACGGAAGAAGAAGAAGAAATACCCAAATTATAACTAATTTTCAGGCTGAACCAGGTAGACCAAGATGGAACGAGAAGAGGCAATAACGGTCAGCTGTTAAGTGCCCGCTCTCCACCCATCACCTCTTCAAAACAACAACAACACACGACTTTACGACACATCCAAACAACGCTAATGTCAAATTATTTAATAGTGTTTACAAAATAGCAAACGAGTCACACAATCAGGGCTTCTTCTGAATTAAGAAATGAAACAAGAGCAATAAGAACATACACACTGTTCTCTTCTCAGAAGGGTCTGACTACCTTTTGCATTAAAAATATTTTTTCCCCATACAAGTAATTATTCGTAATTGTGTGTGTTAAAACGTTTCGTGCCACGTGATCTGGCATGCGGTAGTAAGGTGAAAATAAATGACATATATATTAACAGACTCAAACTTGTTTTTAAACACTGTTTAGGGCATTATTTTTGTCTCCTTTCAACTTATTCTTAACAGAGCATGGATTTGGACCACTGCATTTTGGTTCTCGTGCAGAAAGCGTACATCAAAGCATTCACGAGCTCTGCATCGGTAGTTTCTATAGCAACTTGTGTAACACGACAAGCCTGCCTGCATCATCTTAGATTAGTTGCAGCTTAAAAATGTTGTTATACTGATAATACAAATAAGGTTCAATTCGCTGTTTTTTTTTTCAGTTCCGAATTCGGGTAAGACGTAATCGGTCTGAACGCCTCCACTTGTAACAGCCACGTAGTGACGTTCTCCCCCGAACCCTGCTGTCTGATTAATAAATCAATAACACACATAAATGAATATGTTGTAGGTACTCATAGCTACGTGAGGTGTGTAGCGAGATTTGGTACCACTTGCTTGGTTGTAGCGCGACATGCACGCCACAGCGCGCGCGCGCACACACACACACACATACACACAGCGCAAGGACAACGCGGCGGTCTTTCTTTGAAGTTTGAAGACGGGGAAACATGTGAAATATGTTTAAGCCAGACGGTACTGAAGAATGGGGAAATAGCTAATATAGGAATGTATGGCGGACTTTCAAAGTTTGCATTTACAGGAAATTAAATTTAGAACTACAAGAAAACGCCTGGTTGGAATACAATTAAATAATAATAGTTCACTAAAGGAGATGGACTATGAATTATATCCAAAAGGATATTATTCAAATATAACTAGTTTTAAAGATAATTAATATTTTTCACCTTCATCACATCTGCTAAAAATTAGCTAATAATCTTTAAAAATTTATTATAACTACATGCCTAAACGGATTTAAATATAAATTGGATAGAATGAAAGCCTCATATGGGGAAAATGAAAGGATACCTAGGAAGGAAGGAAGGATATAAGTGTGTAGTGAACAGAAGAAAAAAAACAAGTACAGGAAACGCACAGATCGCCTCAAATCGAGAGATTAAACGAAAATCTTTTGGGACTTTTAGAGGTGCTTTCTCGTACGGTCGAGAGACTGAAATATAAGGACAGAGCGGCGCGTTGAAAATCACACACACCAAATCCAGAAGCCAGAGTGAGAAACTGGAAGACAGCATCTGCAAGAAAAGTTCTTTTTTCACGCTGCATGCAAGGCAGATTAAATTCAGCCAATATAGTCTCACCGTGAGCTTATTAATCCTAAGAGGGTTTTTATGATCAGTTTTTATGATCATTGCTGATCAAGATTATGATAATTCCTGACCGAATTTACCCAAAAGACTTGAAGACCGTTGATCCTGCTAACTGAAGCCTAGAGGTCAACCAATCTTCAACACCTTAGTCCCCCGTAGTTATAGGGCGGGCTGAAGAAAAGTCTTCCGGATTCAAGTGTGTCTCAGGAACCTCGAACTAATTTCAGATGAGTTATGTGTATACAATCCACCAAATCCTGTGAGCAGTTTCTAAAACGACTGTTTAATGATGACAACTAGATGGCAAGAGATAATGTGACAATCCTTTTGTTGTAATTTCAGTGGAAGATAAATCCAAGACTTTTTCGCTTGTTTATTTTGATTTGTAACTGTAAATAATAATACGTTTTACCATCTTCCAACACCCATTTCTCATTACAAGAATTAATAGATGTACATAATAAATTGGGAAATTGTACTCATTTGACTTGTTAAATTTTGAGTTACCTTTTCAAATTTAATTATATTATCACATAGGTTTACTATAGGAAAAGTAGCAACTTATACTTCTGAAGCCTAAATCTATTGTCCAGCTCAGAGTATTCACAGCTGTAACTCACTTGTGATACCAGTGTACTTCTCGGGCACTGGAACTTCATACTTTCTGGAGAGAGATTCTACTTCTTCTCTACCACTATTATCATACTAGGAAAACCTTTCAGTACAGGGTGGTCGTGCTAAATATATATCATTATCTATGCAACACTATTTTTGTGGTGCTTATTTGATAGTGCGGTTAGTTATGATTCACTCACGTAGCGAGGTGATGGTGGTGCAGTTCGGAGGGTCCGAGGTTCAAGTCCCCGGTAAACACCAATCATTTCCGCTGCATTGTAGTTGTCTAGTTTTCTACTTCTTTATTTTTTACGAGAGTCTGCAACATACCGAGTTATTTGTGTAATTTATTTACTGACTTTTTTTTTAAAACATGACTTGGGTTTCACATCTTTATTTACTTCCATGCTGTCTACAAAAGGAATGATGGGTGTTTACACAGAATGTCATAAGCTTCGAATGTACCCTGTGTTATTATTACTCGCAGCTGTCACATGTCATATACTGCCATTGGCATATTAAGGTCGTCAATTCACTGTAACAATTTTATCAGCGGCTATGGCAGGCGTAGTTCTCGGGAAGGGGGGGGGGTTGTCTCTGAGGAGACAAGGAAAGAACTGGCCCACTCCTCCCTCAAACACCTCGTTAAAGGGAACTAATATGAGGTAGCGCAAGGGACTGGTAACCTCATCATGTATTTTTAAAAAGCTGTAGAAACCACCCGCCCCACAAGAGCATATGAATGCTCTGGATGCATGTTTCCTGTGAAGGGACATGCTGCATTAGCGGTTCCATGCTCCATATAGAGTGAACATGAACCTGATGATGATAACAGACGTCTCCTTCTGACCTCTTCTTCCACTGACACACGTCTAGCTAGCTACTGTAACGACACAGACAGATATTGCTGGAAATTTCACTGTAGACATTAATCTTTAGGATTATTGAATCTATATAAATTTCTATATATGAGATTCACAAACGGGGAATGACCTAATTATTCGAGGACGAAAAAAAAAAAGAAGCAATCAAAGAGAGGTGCGGAAAAAGAGCCAATCAACGCAGAGATAGCAAAAAGGGAGAAATTCATCGCAACGGAAAAACAAAAATAGGATTCAACTCAAGAAAGATTAAACCAATCAAATTGATGGGAGGGAGATCCAATCAAACACTGCTCAAGCAAATTAATACGGACTGGGAAACTGTATATAAGCCCGCTCAGATTCAATTCTGACTCAAAGAATTCGAGGTGCCTGAAATCCTCATATCTTGGGGCAGCTGAAATCCTGTACACTGATTGAGGTCCTCTCCATGTACACGTAATAACAGTGACTATATTAGTAATAATAACAGTAATACTATTTAAGAATAACAAATCAAACAAATAATAATAATTAATAAACAAAAACTAACATACCATTTAAAATAAGGAACCACGCATTAAAAAACAAAATAAGAAAAAAAAACTATTGACTACTCATAATATAAGGAAAAACAATGAAGTGACAAAAAAACACACGACTAAAAAATAACAAATTCTAATATAAATTGACACCATCAATAGCAATCAATTGCAAAAGAAAATAGGAATTTGAATATAACACAAAACGGAAAATGAAATGGCATTAAATACCCTAATTATAATCAACAATTAGGTTCAACAGGGTAAACCAAGATGGTGGACGAGCGGAGACAATGACGTTCAGCTAATACTAGCCCGCTCTCCTCCTATCATCTTTAAAAAAATTAAAATAATAATTCTGGACTCTAAAAACGTCACTGATAAGGTTGATAAAGTTGGTTTTTTTTTCCAGTTAGTGGTATCCACCAAAAGATAAATATAAGTGGATGGAAGCAGACATCATCATCATCAGTTGATAAGATCTCTATGGTGTTGTTTGCTCCACTGGAGTGTATGGAATGTCAACTTGACCTACGCAGTGGTGTGTAGACATGGATTGAGTGTATAATGTGCGAATGGTAATAAGGGTTCGTGGTGTTGACAAATGTTCTTTTCTCACACTCATGTATGGCTGGAAGTCATCGACACCAACGACTGTGTACCTTTCTACAGTTTAATTGGACGTATACACTCGACAGCACAGATAGTGACAAATCACAGGTTGGCATAATACATCATAGTACAGTGGATAAATGGTCTTGCAATGTTACATGGGCACTCATGTAGAATAATTGTATAATGGACTGTCAGTAGCCAAGCACTCAGTATCGCCCATACATATATATCAACTGACTTCACTGACTGAGCACGTCAGCTTATAAATAATATTTCAGATGGCTTCTAGACCTAATCTCGTCTAGCGACGATTCTCCAACTTAATGTTCAGCACATATTTTTTTCATATAATAATATTGAACCGCTAGCAATGGGTTCTCATGTGTAGCAGTGATCTCTGGACTAAACAAGCGATAATACGGGCATCCCTTTTCTCTTCTTGAAAGTCACTACATGTTTTGGTTCCAAGATGGCTTCACTCGTGAGCTGTCACTCACGTTTGGATACAGATAATGAATCTGTCCTAAAGTTAGTCATTCATTAAATCTTTCATTGCTCTGTAGATTTGGTCATGAACAATTGACTGCATTCTACAGGGTATAGTGCTGCTAGGAATCGAAGTCGTTTTCATCGAGTCAAATATATTCTCTTAGACATTCAAATCGTACCTATCGAAAATGGTGGCTTCGTACGAGAGTTCAAAGAGTATCTTTTATTACCTTGGTTTTTTTCAGAAATATGAATTTGCCATTCCTTGGTAATAAGAATGAACACTGGGGTAAAGCATACACGATAGGTCTAGACGACTATCACTTTCCCCACAAATACTGAGATCACTTTTTCCCAGGCGACAAGCCGACATAGAAAACACAGTCCCTATCGGGACGAAGCCAAATCACACCACACTCTAGCGACACATCCGCCGAATAGCCTTTGACCTCCCTAGAGACAACAGAACATATAGTTCGACTTAGATATGTAAAGATATACAGATATAAGACAGACTCGTCCTACTCAGACAAACAATACACATAAATTCAGGCCATAGATATTCTGAAGCAAGAACAATCTATTACTACCCAAACAAAGAATAAATCGCAGAAAACTGGATTTATCCGCGGAGTTCGATCGAAAGAGCCGACACAACTTTCAAGGGAAGTAACTCAATAATGACTTTTCCTTAAGCACTATTTTGTTTACAAAATATTTGCGAACATAAACAAGTATACCAATGTATAATATTGTAAGATATCAAAGACTGCACGTAACAGTCTTACCACACCTCCCGGGAAAAAAAAAAATGGAACTTTTTTTTTTTTTGAAATACATCTAGGAGCAACGTACAATAGGCTCACAACGCATGAATAATGCGCAGATGAAAATATCAGGAATACCTATAACGCCTAATATGAGGCTAAGTCGACTTATCGAGCGACTGGTGAGAATGTGTCTCATAAACTGAGAGAAATTATTTCTCTACAAGTATATTTTTCCAGGAAGGTGTCATCAAAGTATAATACAATTCTGGCAATTACACAATGCCTAAAAAAAAATTCATATCATCATTTCGTATTAGATATCTTAAATTTATGATTTATGAAGAAAAAATCATCAAAGCACAGCGGTGAATAAACATCAATGAACCGCTATGTAGTGATACAATCATTATATTATTAAATTACGAATGTGTATCTATCATGATATAGAAAAGGAACTACTATAGAACTAGACATATCAAGAAGTCTAAGCCCTAATAGTTATGTGGAATCATGTGGGCATCTTGACAGAATGTCTGCCATCACATTATCTGATCCACGAATAGCTCGCACAGAGAAGTGAAAAGGTTGAAGAGCAATTGCATATCGAGTAGACCTCGAGCTCTTCAAATTCTTACTCTGTATAGCAGTAAGAGCTTTTTGGTCAGTTTCTACTATGAAATGTGCGCCTAGAAGGAATCTCTGTAGTTTGAGGATCGACCAAACCATAGCTAATAGCTCACGGTCTAAAACCGAATAATTCCTTTCTGCCGCATTAAGTTTTCTGGAAATATACATTACAGGATGCAGAGTTCCAGAGTACTCTTGCATTAGTGCCGCTCCAATCCCAGTGGATGAAGCGTCACTACGAAGAACGAATGTCTTATCTTTAGTGGGTAGCACTAAAATAGGTGGTGTTGAAAACAATGTTTTAATCTTATCCAGAGAGCATTGGCATTCCTGAGACCAGTGGACCACATTAGGCGAACCTTTCTTTAGAAGTGTTGAGAGAGGTGCCATGATAGAGGATAGATTCTGAATGAATCTGCCATAAAATTGAATAAGACCTAACAGACTTCTCACCTGTTTTTTAGTCTTAGGGATTGAGATGTTAAGTATCTTACTAGTATTATGGTCCTCTGTCTTTAGGAAACCATGACCAACTCGGTGGCCTAGGAAAGAAATTTCGCTAAAACCAATATATAGGCTTTAGAGGGTTTCGCTGTCAGGTTGTGCTCACGCAAAGTAGACAGCAATTCATCTAACCCCGAATAGTGATCTTCCCAAGTATCGCTGAAAAGACAGATGTCGTCTAGATATGCAATGACATCTGACCGATAAGATAGGATTCGGCGCATCATGCGTACGAATGTAGCTGGTGCGTTCATAAGACCGAAAGGCATAAAATTCCATTGGAACAAACCTCTAGGTGTTGAAAAAGCCGTGAGAGGTTTGGCGCGTTCAGATAAAGGAACTTGCCAATATCCTTTAGACAAATCAAGTTTAGTGAAAAAATGAGATTTGGAGAGTCGAGTAAGTAGCTCTTCCAGTAAAGGCATAGGTTCGGCATCGAACTTCGTTACTTGATTCAATTTTCGATAGTCAACGCAAAGACGTATGTTATTGTCTTTTTTACGCACAATAACCATCGGCGAAGAATATGCAGAGGTGGATGGTTCGATTATTTTCAAATCTATCATCTCATCCAACTCTTTCTCGACCTGTGCTTGAAAATGTATAGGTATAGGATAAGGTCTAACCCTAATAGGAGTATGGTCAGTTAGAACAATGTCATGTTCAATGACATGCGTTTGTCCAGGGATGTCAGTGAGTACATCCAGAAATGTTTGCAACATAGTTGAAACTTGTCGCTGTTCTCCTAGAGACAAATCAGGAGAGACAGTAACGTTCTTCCATGATTCACTAGAATGAAGTGGGATCATTGGAAGAGGAAGATTTACATCTGAAAAACTTGTTTCCTCATCCTGTATCACGGACAGTGATGAGTAATGACCATGTTGTACTGGAGAATTGTCCGTTGCTTGGAAAATGGGTTGCAAATAATCCGGACGTTCATGGAATTCAGTAAGCATATTGATGTGGAAGGTTTTATGCTTCCCATCAATATCGACAATATAGTCGACATCGGAAATTTTCGATATTATATCGTACGGACCTTTCCAAGAAATAAGTAATCTGTTTTCCCTACAAGGTAGTAATACAAATGCTTTGTCACCAGGACAAAGTTGTCGTAAGCATCTCTTCTTATTGGCAAATTGCCTTGCCTTCTGTTTCGCAAATTCAGAAGAAGAAGTTGCTAATTTGCATGCTTCGATAATCTTTTGTCTCAACGCAATGACATATTCGTAGGATGACTTTGTGTCATCGTCAATATTGTCAGATGTTATGAGATCGTGAAGCAACGACATAGGGCCACGCGGACGCGCGCCAAAGACGAGTTCAAAGGGAGAAAATCCCGTATGTTCATTGGGTACCTCTCTGTAAGCGAAGAGGGCCGCAGGTAAAACTCTGTCCCAGTCTTGAGGATGATCCTCAGTTATCTTCCCCAGTAAGTTTTTAAGTGTTCTATTAAGGCGTTCGACCATACCATTAGACATTGGATGGTAGATACTACTTAAAGATCTATCTATCTGCAGAGTAGACATTACTTGAGACATGGTATCTGATATTAGTTGGGTGCCATGGTCTGACAATATTTCTCCGGGGAACCCCAGACGAGAAAATATAAGCCACAGAGCATCTGCAATATCAGCAGTAGTAATGCTCTTCAGAGGAATAGCCTCTGGCCAACGTGTGCACATATCAACACACGTCAAGATAAACTGATGTCCTCTGGCAGACTTGATCTTAAATGGACCAATAATGTCTATAGCCATTTTTTGGAACGGCCGAATAGGAATGTCCGCCGCCTGAATGGGTGCAGCATGCCGTGGACCTTTGGATTTAACTTCCTGACATACTTTACAAGATCGACAATAAATCCGTATGTCCTTGTTTACCAATGGCCAAAAGAAAGCCGCAAGGACTCTTGACTTAGTACGGGAAAAACCCATGTGTCCAGCACACTGAGAGTCGTGAGCGTGCTGCAAAATTTTAACTCAAATTCTTGGGAACCAGGATTTGAGAATGACTTGACGTAATGGAGTCTTGAACCATACGTACAAGTACGCCATTCTTCTTTGTAATCCACGATTTACGACTTGTGTCTTTATTCGGATCACCTTTAGTTGCAAGAATGAAGAATTTCTTCAGAGTGGGATCATCTTCTTGCTGTTTTATAAACGAGTCACGAGAAATTACCAAGGGATTATCTTGGTTATGCACTTCATTATCTTCAGTAGATGAAGTTTGAGGCATATTAAGAGCCTGAGCTCTAGTGACTACAGCGTTAGCAATCTGCATGTTTTGCCTTTCCCACGTGGAAATTTGTTGCGGAGTGCATTCTTTGACTCCATGAATGCGACCGATGATGAGGTCAGCGATCGGATTCGGAAGAAGACATGCGTGTACATCTCCTGTAAAGAAAGGAGTAGCAATCCTAATGATAGCAGTAGAGTATTTCTCTAATGTGCCGCCAAATGTTACACATTTGACTACTTGTCCAGTGGCATGGGAAGGATCTACGAGTGACTGCCTAACACCAATTGTGGTGCATCCAGAATCAA
The DNA here is from genome assembly GCA_024509875.1 of Oreohelix idahoensis. Taxonomy (NCBI): domain Eukaryota; kingdom Metazoa; phylum Mollusca; class Gastropoda; order Stylommatophora; family Oreohelicidae; genus Oreohelix; species Oreohelix idahoensis. The sequence goes on from JAMPIV010019217.1 coordinate 378,712, forward strand.
ATAGCACAGAGACTGGATTGTTATTCACTAAACCCTTATGTAAGACAAGAGAACCTCTTCCATCATGCGCGACTGATGCCGGAAGAGCAGGAAGAGGATGGCCACAGCTTAAAGTAGACACTGTGGTTGGCTCAAATAACGTTTTGCATTGGGGCACTGAGATGCTCTCCCAAAATCAAAAGCGGCACATGCCATATTACTAGCATCATTATTATCTTTACTCTGTTTATAGCCTTCATTGGACTCTTGTTGTGCAGAGTTTGCCTGAAATGTGGTTTATGTCTTTTGTATTGAGATCTACCTCGGTTATTATCACCTCTGTAGTTATTGTTACCTCTATTGTAACCCCTATTTCGGTTTGAGTCATAGTTCCCTTGGTTACCATTATCATATTCATTATAATGAGTATCTCTGTAATTATGATCTTGTTGACTCCAAGACGGATAACCCTGATAGTTTCTATAATTACTTCCTCTACGGAAATTCCTATAATTATGACCACCCCTGTGTCGAGAGCTATCAGGTCGTCTCCAGTTCTTTGAAGAAGAACCCTGAAATGATTGGTTACCTTGGTTTTGATAACTATTATGGTTACCTTTTTTTTATCAAATCTGTTTTGAGGTCCCTGAAATCTGTGTGAATAATTGGGATTGTATGGTGTTGCTGAAGCAACTGGCATACTCTCCTTAATCTTAGTGTTGCCAAAAGTCACGTCGGGGTGTGCAGTGACATATTGGGAACAATATTCTTCCATTTCTTTTAGAGATTTGGGTTTACGCTCATGTATAAATTCAAGGAAAGGTTTGTTCACACATGACATAATCTTATCTCTGAGCAACAAATCCATAAGTCCTTCATACGTTTTTTCTGTTTTGGAAAGCTCAATCCAACGATCAACTGTGAGACGTGCCTTTGCAGTGAATTCTGAGAATTCTACACCCGTCTCAGGCACCATCGTTTTAAATAAAAGGCGATAGCCTTCCTCACTTAGCTGATATTTTTTTATCAAAGCCGCCCTAATGACATCATAATTATCCTTATCTGCTTCTCCTACAAGGCATAATCTAGTCAAAGATTCACCTTTCAAGTTTTCTGATAATTGATTAGCGTATTGTGATTTATCCACATTATGTGTACGACAAGAACGTTCAAATCTATCCAGCCAGAATGTAATATCGTCACTGGACTGATTGAACGGTGGAACCTTAACCTTGTAAGTAGAAGGTTTACCATTACCACTAGATGCCTGATTAACATTACTCATACTTGTCAATCTTAATTTCTCCAACTCAAATTCATGTTCTCTTATTGCTTTTTTTTCTTCAGCCTCTCTGTCTAATCTTTTTTGTTCAGCTTCCCTGTCTAATCTTTTTTGTTCAGCTTCACTGTCTAATCTTTTTTGTTCAGCTTCCCTGTCTAATCTTTTTTGTTCAGCTTCACTGTCTAAGCTTCAAATTTTTTTTGTTCTCTTCTTTCCTTTCCTCCACCTGCATCTGCAATTTCTTTTGTTCAGCAGCAGCCTCAGCTTCTCTTTCTAATCTTTTCTCTTCTGCCATAGCTCTTCTCTCTTCTGCAGCTAATGCTTTGTCATATTGAGCAACTGCCCATTGTTCTAATTGTTGACCAGTTTTATCAAGGGCTTTCCCTTGTATAATGAAGTATTCTAATGTAGACATGGTGTCTAACAATAATACTAATCACCTGAAATAATAATAATACCACAAGTTCTTAATGACTTGATTAATCAGTATACTATCCCAATATCTGTGGGTCACAAGCCTTAATAAGGTCTTGTATAACAGTAATAATAATCAGGTACTGGTTTATACCATAATCCAAGTGCAGTGCACAGGCAATTGTGTCTTATGAAATATACCTATATAAAACATATGTCAACCAACAGAATACATAAAGTACAAATAGGACTGACAATACAAGAACGTTTGCAGAAATCAAAATAAATCAAATAGGGAAATCAATGAAAATAATCACTGAATCTGCAAAGAATAACAACACAAATGACGTCACAATATATGAATATAAATTGTGAATAGAACTGAAAGATAGAAAAGGTTAGACCAACAAATTACAAACAAATCAAAACAAAACTAAAGAACAAAGAAATATTACAAAAATAACAATAATTACAGTCTTCACAGCTAACACAAAAGCAACAGTTGTCGCAGCAAATTTTCAATCAAGAAAATTGCACCTATAGAAAACGCCCACAACGGACCCTCTATGACGTGGGATATTCTGTTGTGAGGACGCCGCCCAACCTTAAACACAACCCGCTGACATAGAAACTAACATACTATACAAACAAATAACATGTAAACATAAATATATATAAATTATGTGTATGATAGTATGTGTTGCAAAATAGGCTCAGTTTTACAGTAATGGCAAAGTTATTTTTATGAAAATAAACAAACTGCCACTTTATTCAATTAAACATTCTGGCCTTAAATATTAAAGTTCATATACAGAAAACAAGAAGATCCATCGATGAAAATAGGACTTCTTAGTTCACTCATACTGTCTTCCTGTTAATATTGACAAGAATTGATCCAACTGTTCTGTGAAACTCTGTAATGTCTAATGTAAAAATGTCAACAACGCTGACCTACATACTGCATTCACTTGACAGGTCACGTGACAAAGTGTTGACAAATAGCAAACCAATACTGCAAGTATGTCGTATCAGCCACAGGAAACGGTCTGGTATCGGTAATCTGTTGACTTCTGAACTTCTGCGAGGTCAAACCCAGAAAGCTGGTCCACCAGTTGATAAAGTAAGGTTGATAAAGTTGGGTTTTTATTCCAGTTAGTGGTATCCACCAAAAGATAAATATAAGTGGATGGAAGCAGACATCATCATCATCAGTTGATAAGATCTCTATGGTGTTGTTTGCTCCACTGGAGTGTATGGAATGTCAACTTGACCTACGCAGTGGTGTGTAGACATGGATTGAGTGTATAATGTGCGAATGATAATAAGGGTTCGTGGTGTTGACAAATGTTCTTTTCTCACACTCATGTATGGCTGGAAGTCATCGACACCAACGACTGTGTACCTTTCTACAGTTTAATTGGACGTATACACTCGACAGCACAGATAGTGACAAATCACAGGTTGGCATAATACATCATAGTACAGTGGATAAATGGTCTTGCAATGTTACATGGGCACTCATGTAGAATAATTGTATAATGGACTGTCAGTAGCCAAGCACTCAGTATCGCCCATACATATATATCAACTGACTTCACTGACTGAGCACGTCAGCTTATAAATAATATTTCAGATGGCTTCTAGACCTAATCTCGTCTAGCGACGATTCTCCAACTTAATGTTCAGCACATATTTTTTCATATAATAATATTGAACCGCTAGCAATGGGTTCTCATGTGTAGCAGTGATCTCTGGACTAAACAAGCGATAATACGGGCATCCCTTTTCTCTTCTTGAAAGTCACTACATGTTTTGGTTCCAAGATGGCTTCACTCGTGAGCTGTCACTCACGTTTGGATACAGATAATGAATCTGTCCTAAAGTTAGTCATTCATTAAATCTTTCATTGCTCTGTAGATTTGGTCATGAACAATTGACTGCATTCTACAGGGTATAGTGCTGCTAGGAATCGAAGTCGTTTTCATCGAGTCAAATATATTCTCTTAGACATTCAAATCGTACCTATCGAAAATGGTGGCTTCGTACGAGAGTTCAAAGAGTATCTTTTATTACCTTAGTTTTTTCAGAAATATGAATTTGCCATTCCTTGGTAATAAGAATGAACACTGGGGTAAAGCATACACGATAGGTCTAGACGACTATCACTTTTCCCACAAATACTGAGATCACTTTTTCCCAGGCGACAAGCCGACATAGAAAACACAGTCCCTATCGGGACGAAGCCAAATCACACCACACTCTAGCGACACATCCGCCGAATAGCCTTTGACCTCCCTAGAGACAACAGAACATATAGTTCGACTTAGATATGTAAAGATATACAGATATAAGACAGACTCGTCCTACTCAGACAAACAATACACATAAATTCAGGCCATAGATATTCTGAAGCAAGAACAATCTATTACTACCCAAACAAAGAATAAATCGCAGAAAACTGGATTTATCAGCGGAGTTCGATCGAAAGAGCCGACACAACTTTCAAGGGAAGTAACTCAATAATGACTTTTCCTTAAGCACTATTTTGTTTACAAAATATTTGCGAACATAAACAAGTATACCAATGTATAATATTGTAAGATATCAAAGACTGCACGTAACAGTCACCTCACGACGTCATTTCTGAGTAGACGTCCAGCAGACTGACCCACACTTGTAGAAGCCGCATAGTCATAGCCCACAGCTGAGAAAAGCCGAGCTGACCTGCTTTGTGATCAGACTTCCATAAGTGATCACCTCAGATCCGTAATATTGTGTCTGAAGGGTTCCTACCCGACAGACAGTCGCAACAAAGATTGTGGTAAGAAGCATAACAGACTGTAGTGTGTGAGTAAAGGATCCCCTGTGCATCGCCTGGAAGTAGTATTGTGTCTACCTGCCCAGGTGAATCTTGGAAAATCTACACATCACCACTAACAGAAGCGTGTAGAGCGGCAGGAATTGAAGGTGTTAAGTACAAGTTCATTAAAGAAGCTAAATCCAGGTCACCAAATGGCAAATATGACGGAAAAGGCAATGACAAATCATTAAATTCCAGTTTGTTTGTTTTTGTTTTTAAATACGTATCTGCCATGTTTAATACGAGGTAAAATTATATTTTAATTATTAAAGTGTACTGATATAGTTTTATAAATTGCAGTTGACTGATTTTGTTAAAATTACAGTTACATTTCTAAATGCTTTTGTTCGTGTGTGCAATTAAAAATTATTTAATATTTTAAATCGTTGTGGATGTTTGTTTGTTTTTTGTTTTTGTTTTTTTTTCTATAACCAGCGGCACTCGAGCTTTCCAGCTCTTTCGGCCCAATGATATGTCATTGCGAGGCTGGGGGGTCAGTGGACTTTCCTTCCAACCCGGTCAGGAGCTTCGCTCCTTCCCATCCACACGGGATTTATGTGCAGGAGCCGTTCAGGTTATTCAGTCAAATTTCCGGTCGTAAACATTTCTTCAAACGCCGACGGCCGGGTTTGAACCATGAACACCTGGTCGCCAGTACAACGTCGTAGCCATTACACCAGCGCGGCTCCAATTGTGGATGTTAAACGAGCTGCATTTCACACCAACTATACTACTGGACAAAAGTTAAGGGCCGCCATTCAGTTTAGACACGGTTTATATAATTCTTCCTGAGCAGGGTCGATTTTCCAAATGTCCGGTAGCTTGAAATCTCCCAAGAAGTCTCTGAATGGTAGAGTGGGACACTGCTAAACGTCTTGCAACATGACGAACAGATTGACCATCCTGAATCCATGCCATGGCTCGACCATGGTCTACAGTGCTGAGACTTCTCCTTGGTGGCATGGCTAATGCAGTGATCATTTCGACCACTTGTCATACTGATTTATTGCATACCAACGGTGAACACTCTTTACCGATGATCATTTTCCACGTGCATTCAAATTCAACTCACTTTTTCACCTTTTGAACTAGTGGGGCGTGTTGCAAAAACCACGAGTTTTTGCAGCAACAATGGCAATTTTCACGTGCGGGTTAAAGTGACCCAGTTTTTGGCATTAAAAAAATTAACCTAGTGCACACAGAAATGTATAAACATTTCTCAGAGCTCAGTTTTAATGACATTTTCACTTGTCTTTACAGTTTGCCAATCAATTATATAAACCTTGTCTAAACTGAATGGCGGCCCCTAACTTTTGTCCAGTAGTATATTAATAGACACCTTGCAGCATAGGATAGGTATAGCGAGAAGCTGACTTACTTCACAGCTCTCTTCTACAACTACCATCTAAGAACAGTGCAGTTAACTAACTGACTTGTCCTGTGCCATCCCCAGAACTAGTTCACCAGTTCTCTTCTCCATGTCTGATAAAATATGCATTTTTTCTATCTAACGTCCATCTCGCCACAAGTACCACATTGGTGATCTTGTTGCATTATTTCAAACCTTATATTAATATACATAACATGAAGGTGTATTCATAACCCTCCACTCCAAAAGGAGCATAGGCCTTCAACAAACACATGCCAAGTCCTCCTGTCCCGTGCCATCATCTCAAGTTCTTTCCATGTTCTCCTCATCACCTTCACCTCTGCCTCCAACCCTCCTCTCCATGTACTTCCCGGTCTTCCTCTGCCTCTCCCGCCCTGGGGGCTCCAGAACAAGGACCGCCCTGCAATGCCACCAACAGGTTTCCCCAGTGTGTGTCCCATCCATCGCCATCGTCTTCTTCTCATCTCTTGTTCCACTGGCACTTGTCTAGTTCTTGTCATCAGTTCCACGTTGGTAACCTTGTCATACCATTTTAATCCCTCTATTCTACGCAAGCACCCATTTATGAAAGTCTGTAGCTTTTTGGTTGTTGTCTTTGTTGTTCTCCATGTCTCCGAGCCATACAATAGGACTGACTTCACATTTGAGTTGAAGATTCTTATTTTCGTGTTGGATCCAATTTCTCTTGATCTCCATATATTTCCCAATGCAATGAAAGCTCCTCTTGCCTTTTGTATTCTTATTTTGATATCGCTGTCTGTCCCTCCAACTTTGTCTATATTACTGCCAAGATATGTGTATGATTCAACATCTTGAATTGGTATTTCTTCAAGTTCAACCCTGTTATCATTACCTGCATTTATTCTCATTATTTTTGTCTTTTCCCTGTGTATTTTCAGACCCAATTGCTGTGACCTCTCATCAAGTGTTTTCAATTTGTCCTGCATCTGATTACGGTTATGGGACAGAAGAGCCAAGTCATCAGCAAAATCCAGATCATCCAACTGCTTAGTCAGAGTCCACTGGATTCCATTTCTGTTGTGTGTTGTCGATGATCTCATAACCCAATCTATTGCCAGCAAGAAAAGAAATGGAGACAAGAGGCATCCCTGTCGCACTCCTGTTCTTATCCCAAACGGTTCTGTAAGCTGTCCTTCGTGAAGGACTCTGCATGTCATGTCTTCATATGTTTTCTTTATTAAATTAATGATCTTCAGGGGAACTCCATAATGCCTAATCAATTTCCAAAGTGATTCTCTGTCTACACTGTCAAATGCCTTTTCGTAGTCCACAAATCCGATGTATAGTGGTGAATTCCATTCCAGACTTTGTTCAACTATTATTCTCAAAGTGGCTATCTGGTCTGTACATGATCTGTTTTGTCGAAAACCTGCTTGTTCATCTCTCAGTTTCTTGTCTATGGACTCTTTTTATCTCTCAAGGATAATCCTGTTTAATACTTTTCCTGGCACTGATAGTAACATTATTCCTCTATAATTTGTGCACTCTTGTAAATTTCCCTTCTTAGGCAACTTAACCAGATATCCTTCCTTCCATTCTGCTGGTATCTCTTCCTTTTCCCAGACTTTACCAAGTAATTTATATAACATCTCTGTAGCCGTGTCGATATCTGCTTTGATGGCCTCTGCTGGAATGCCATCAGGTCCAGATGCTTTTCCCTCTCTTAGAAGCTTTATGGCTTTCTTTATTTCTTCCTTCGTCGGTCTTTCACCGTTAATTTGTAGCTCTTCTTCTGCTGGCTGGATGTCCGGCGGGTTTTGTGGAGCTGGTCTATTGAGAAGGTCCCCAAAATATTCTGTCCACCTCTTCATTTGCTCTTGTATATTGCTGAGCAGTTTCCCATTCTTGTCTTTTATGAGGCAACTTGTTTGCTTGTATTTCCCTGTTAGCTTCTTTGTGCTGCTATACAGTTCTCTCATATTTCCTTTGGCTGCAGCATCTTCTGCCTCTCTTGCCAACTCCTCAATATACTTCCTCTTGTCTCTTTTGATACTTCTTTTTACTTCTTTGTTTGCTTCTGTGTACACTTCTTGAGCCTTGGCTTTGGAGCTTCTAGTTTTGCTTGTGTTTAACTCTGCTTTCTTGTTTTTTCTGTCTTTTATCTTATTGATGGTTTCTGTTGTTATCCATGCTTTTTGTTGTCTTTCCCTTTTCCCCAGTATTTCTTCACATGTCTCCTTCCATACTGTTTTGACCTGCTGCCAATTATCTTCTGTATTCTCTACATCTTCCAGCTGTTGGAGCACTTGGAATTTGTTGGATACTGTGACCGCAAATTTGTCTCTTGTTTCTTGATTTCTTAGCTGTCCTACATTAAACTGTTGTCTATAATTTTGCATTGTTGCATATCTCTTGAGTTTCATTTTTACTTTGGCTATCAGAAGATGGTGATCTGATGCCACATCTGCTCCTCTATATACCTTTACATCCTGCAATGATGATCTAAACTTCTTGTTTATGCATATATGATCTATCTGATTTTCTGTTCTATGGTCTGGTGATATCCATGTTGCCTTGTGTATTCTCTTATGTGGAAACATGCTTCCTCCTATAGCCAGTTGATATGAAGCACAGAAGTTTGCGAATAGCTCTCCATTTTCATTCATTACTCCTAGCCCATGTTTTCCCATGACTTCTTCGAATCCAGTGTTGACTGTACCTATCTTTGCATTCATGTCACCCATCAAAATCGTGATGTCTCTTCTTTTTACTTTATCCATAATTTCCTGTAGTTTAGTATAAAATGCTTCTTTCACAGACTCTTCTTTGTCATTAGTTGGTGCATAACATTGGATGACATTTACATGAATTTTCTTTTTAGCTGTTTTGAAAGAAGCTGTTATTATTCTGGGTCCAACAGCTTCCCATTCAATTAGTGCTTCCTGTGCTTCTTTAGATAACATAAGAGCTACCCCTTCACTGTGGTGTGAACTTTCATCTTCATGTCCTGAGGACAGCACAAATTCACCTGTGATGAGTTTCTTCCTGTCTACCCCCTTCCACTTTGTTTCACACATTCCCAGAACCTCGATTTTGTATTCCCTCATTTCTGCTGCTACTTGCGCCACTTTCCCTTGTTCGTTTAATGTCCGAACATTCCAGGTGCCAAATCTGGAAGTTCTCCTAGAAGAAAGAAGGTTAGTCAGCAACACAGACTCCTTTCGGCTTTCTCTGTGTTGCATCATACGCCTCCCCGCGAGAGGACCTTCCCCTGTCTTGGATGGCTGTGTTTTATTTTATGAAGGTGTATGCTTCCATTAAATGTGCATTTACCAAAAGCAAAGCGCGCTGTGATAATGGATAATCATTTAGCGAGTGGTTGTATTTATGGCACTGAATGTTTGTTCAATGACTTAAATACTGTGATTTAGTTAATTTAGAATATATGCAATGCTCTTGTCATTATTCTTATAACATAGTACTGTGATATGACTAGGACGGATGACTTTTTGTCCGATTATACTCATATTCCTTAGTAATTGGCTTTTAGTAAGGTGATAACAAGGTATTTTACATGATTTCTGTATAATTTTACATGAATTGTCAGCCTTCAGAGTCATCAAGTGTTATGTGTACTCTTCATTCTTCTATGGCGCAGAAACATGGACAAGCAGTCAGAAGAAAGAACTGAAGCCCATGAAATGTGTTTATATATAAGATTGGGGGTGGGGGTGTCCCCCTTTAGGAAAAGAGAAGAAAATAGATAAAGGGATCATAGAAAAGCTGGGAATAAAAAAAAAAAGAACTAATGAATAAGAACAAAGTTAAAATATTCTGGCCATATAAAATGATGTAACGCCTTTCTGAAAACCGTAATTGAAGGAAAAGTTGAAGCCAAACGTGCCAAAGAAGGAAAGCCCTATACGAGGAAGTGGTTCTTGTGTGATAATTCACCGGGAAATTTAAATTGTTGACATTTAAAGGCCAAACCGAGCACCGTACTCTTTCTTACATTTTTTTCTTACATTTTTTTTTTCTTAAATTCGAGCGAAAAATCTAACACTGTCTCCGCGCGGCAAATCTCTCTCTCAGTCCTCCAAGATGTGCGCACTCTTTTTCACTACGGCAATGTACTTGTGCGCTATCTCTTTCTCCACGGCAATGTACTTGTGCGCTCTCTCTTTCACTACGGCAATGTAGTTGTGCGCTATCTCTTTCTCCACGGCAATGTACTTGTGCGCTCTCTCTTTCACTACGGCAATGTACTTGTGCGCTCTCTCTTTCACTACGGCAATTTATCCATCCGGTTGTGTGGCATGACATCAACGGGATTATTCGTCTGGTTGGGTGATGGTGTGGACTGAAGTGACTTCCATTTGTAGCAATGTAATTTATGTGGTCCTGTGTAGGGAATGAAACAGCTCGATCGTTCTGTGATCTACATCGATTCGAAGTTTATGGGATTTTCCGAAGGTTACTTACTCTACATCTTTGCAACCTGGGTTGATCATGTATAACTAGGTTTACAGTGTTCCTCGTGGGGCTACGTTTTTCCTTAGGAGACTGTGTATTCCGATAGGCTTCTAAAATGATCACTTGATCAACCATATCTGGGTATTTAAACTGATAATCGATTTCTGGTTGTCTTCGTGTTCGATATTTGCGGGTGTTCTGATCATATTCTGTGCCATCCGTGTATACCATTTCTCTTTTCGGTGCTTCCAGGTATCCTCCGGTCAATTGTTTAGCTTGTTTTGAACTCTCCGTATTTCTCCATGAGGGTATCAGTAAAAAATATGTTGGCCTTGTAAAAAGACACAGTACCTTACTGTGACAGCGCCATCTTGAGGTCTGTCGTTCTAGGCGCTGGCCCCATCTGGGCAGTCATATTGTCTATGTGGTTTAGTGCTTTTTGATCACGTTATCTTCAAGCAGATTTATTACAAGGCCATAATAAGCCTACGAATTAGTTGTGTTTTTGCTCTAGTTGTGTAAATCTGTGTTTTCATGCATTCTAGAGCAAGATATCGCGAGTGTTGTTTAAGTAGCGCATTACTGCGCGCGCGGAGTAAGTTGAGTGGTTAGGCCAGGGTTTATAAAAGGGGTAGCAAGCGGCGAAACCTGTCTATGTTTGAGAGAGCCGCCCAGTGAGAACAGACTAAGAAGACACACAAGAGCCAAGCTGTAAATGCCTTGAGCACGTGAGTTAACTTAAATTAGCATTAGTTTTCTAGGATTCTGAAATTATATCGATGTGGCTATTTTAATGTTTAATGAGATAGATAGATAGATGTGAGAGTTTAAGAGCGATTATTTCATTCTTCAGAAAGGCTATTCCACTGGAAATTTAGATAAGATTAACGATCGCAAGATAGTAGCCTCGTGGTGATAAAAGGCGGCGATAGCGAGTCTGATTAAACACGCTCCGCGTGGTAAACCTATAATATGTTATGCCGAGCGGCACGTTGTGTATTTAGTCCCAGTTTGGCTTAAGTCGAGAATAATTATATTGTATTCTTTATGTAAGAGTAATTTAGTGTATTTCACGTTTATTGATAATTCTACTGTATATTTAATGGGTTACTGTGAGGTGAGAATATGTATTTAGATTTCTGGAGAGCGCGAGGCCACTCCTTTGTTGAGACATGTGTTTCTCTGGTTGCTCCTGGTGGAGCATGGAAACACCAATGCGGCTGGTGTCCACCACAAGCCAACAGAAGCATTTTTATGCTATTGCAGTGGTTGTTCCTGTAATAATGTGTTTCATGCGATGAGATTCCCAGCCGCACGAGTCGTCACATACGACATGCTTCAGAATGCAGTAACGAATATTGAGATAGACCAGTTGTGAGGTGGTGCTTAATTCTCATTATTGAGATTATTTTGTTGTACATGTATTGAAGAATATTATTTTATGTCCAGTTGATTATTATTGTTGTGTGAACAATGGTTTGTGAGAGCACGTGGGCGTACCAGATGTATATTTCTCTTCTCCGCTCCTGAGGGAGCATGGGGCCACCGGTGTGGTTTGCCTCAGCATGGAGCATTCAGATGCTTTTGCAGTAGTGGTTTCGGTAGCAACCTATGTTACCCGGTGCGATTGCCAGCCTCATGCACAACACCATACTAGTCGCATTGGGCGACACGCATGAGTGTGTGAGATAGTTGATGATGTCAGGTGGGCGCATGTTTTCTGTATGGTAAGTGTTATTATCCATGCTATTGATGTTCACTTAGACGTTGTTTTATTTATTATTTTTCAGACAGTCTATGAACACTGACTAGGTGTTTGTTGGATTGTTTGTTTGGTGTTCGGTAGAATTAAATGTTGATCTGCTTAAGGCTTTGGGTTGCTTGAATTGTTAAGTCTGCTGCTGAGAGGGTTGCAAGCAACCAATAATTGCAACCCCTGTCAAACGATCCTTTATACATTTTCTTGGTGCACGGGTCTTGGGTGTGAGGTACCCCTAGCGCCCCTGTCACAAGTGGCGTCGTCGACAGGATTGACAGACAGCACGCAGTGAAGCAACTCTTCAGCAATCAGAGCAGCAACAGCCGAAACAGTAGAACACCCAGTTCAGTGCAAGGCGAGGGACGGGATCATCCAGTTTGTCAAGATTTCTAGTCAACTCTACTAGCAACAAGATGGCGGCACGCAACACACGCGCTGCTAGTAGAACTGATAACGAAGATGTGGCTGAGGTGGATGACCCTGTAGTAGGGCTAAATCGTCAACCAGAACGAGTGCAGTACATCGTGGTACCTACTCACAAGAGGGTGCGGTGCTTTGGGGAGCGCACGGGTCCTACGGCCGAGGAATATGTCAGAGAGGTGAGAGCTGCCTGGAGAGTAGGGATGATGAGTAAAGAGGACCAGGCAGATGTTATTCTTGACAGTGTGACCCCAAGTGTCCGCAGGGAGCTGAGGATTCAGGCTGATGACGGTGACCCAGAAGCAATGCTACATTCCATTCTTAGGGTGTATGGGGAGCGTCGGAGCATCCCAGAAGTAATGGCCGCGTTCTACTCTACCCGGCAAGGTGCAAGGGAGTCTCTTTGGGAATTCTCCCATCGCATTCACGAGGTGTTTGAAAGTGTTGTAAGGGCACAAAAGCAGAACAACGTCACTCCTTTGGCGCCATCCTTTCTTCGTGACCAGTTTGCTGCTTGTCTGAGAGATGACCTACTAAGAAAGCTTGCAAAGGAAATGATCATCAAGGAGCCAACAGCATCGTTCACGTCGGTGAGGGACTATGCCCTACGGTTTTTTGGAGACTGAGCCCACTTCTGGGGCTGGTGTTGCCAGTGTCGAAGCAGCTTCGGGGGCTGGTGTTGCCAGTGGTGAAGTGGCAAGAACAGAGACTGTGTCAGATACGCATGCATTAAACGCAGAAGTAGAGCGGCTGAGAGCACAGGTGGCTCAATTAGAGGCTAAAATTGATGCGATGTCTCAGGAGCAGGGGAGACGTACCAGGACAGTTCGTTGTTTTAGATGCAGAGAACTAGGCCACGTACAGAATCGATGTCCACAAAGCATTAAACTAGACCCCTCTGCGGCTGGGAGTCAGGTTACAGAAGGGGAGCAGAATGGCTCAAAGATAAAGATGGTTGGTGGTCGACCGGAGTGTGAGGTGTTTATTGCAGGGAAGAAAGTCAAAGGCGGCCAGGGATGTAAGGGTAGCAGGAGGCGACCCAGGACACCGAGGAAGCCTAGGAAAATAAGATGCTTCAACTGTGGAGACCTTTCGAACCACATGGCAGCCAAGTGTCCCCAGGGCCCGCTTCCTAAGCGATGTTTCCATTGTAGGTCCCCGGACCATTTGATATCGGTTTGCCCATCAAAGAGCGCCCTCTCTAAGCGTACCAACACATCTACATTGCCGTCACAGTGCAAGCCAAGAGATGGCCGTGGCAACTGTCACCATAAGGGCGCCAGGAAAAGTGGTCGGCATTTAGAGGAGGAGACTCATCTAAAACTCGTTGAAGGACACGTTTCCAGGCTACGAGGGGCGCACGTAAGAGCAGAGCCACCGTTGCAGAGTTTTGCAGCAGTCCGGAAAGAGAGATGTGACAAGCTGTCGTGTTCTACTCCACTACAGGTCGGAGAATTGGTGAAGAAGAGAATGCACGACGCTGAGAGATCCGAGATTCGTGATATGTGGTCAGAAGACGAGTACGTTGTAGTTCGTGCTCCCACAATGACAGGGGGTCCATATATCATCCAACGAATGGACAGAGCGAGTCCGAGCATTAGAGTAACCAGCAATGACCTGAGACGAAGTGAAGGAAAAGGTGATCCTCCAGATTTGGAGAATACGACTGAAGCGCCTGATTTAGTGCAGTTGTCGGGACGACAACAAAATCAGGCGGGGAATATGTGACAGCGCCATCTTGAGGTCTGTCGTTCTAGGCGCTGGCCCCATCTGGGCAGTCATATTGTCTATGTGGTTTAGTGCTTTTTGATCACGTTATCTTCAAGCAGATTTATTACAAGGCCATAATAAGCCTACGAATTAGTTGTGTTTTTGCTCTAGTTGTGTAAATCTGTGTTTTCATGCATTCTAGAGCAATATATCGCGAGTGTTGTTTAAGTAGCGCATTACTGCGAGCGCGCGGTAAATTGAGTGGTTAGGCCAGGGTTTATAAAAAGGGGTAGCAAGCGGCGAAACCGGTCTATGTTTGAGAGAGCCGCCCAGTGAGAACAGACTAAGAAGACACACAAGAGCCAAGCTGTAAATGCCTTGAGCACGTGAGTTAATGTAAATTAGCATTAGTTTTCTAGGATTCTGAAATTATATCGATGTGGCTATTTTAATGTTTAATGAGATAGATAGATAGATGTGAGAGTTTAAGAGCGATTATTTCATTCTTCAGAAAGGCTATTCCACTGGAAATTTAGATAAGATTAACGATCGCAAGATAGTAGCCTCGTGGTGATAAAAGGCGGCGATAGCGAGTCTGATTAAACACGCTCCGCGTGGTAAACCTATAATATGTTATGCCGAGCGACACGTTGTGTATTTAGTCCCAGTTTGGCTTAAGTCGAGAATAATTATATTGTATTCTTTATGTAAGAGTAATTTAGTGTATTTCACGTTTATTGATAATTCTACTGTATATTTAATGGGTTACTGTGAGGTGAGAATATGTATTTAGATTTCTGGAGAGCGCGAGGCCACTCCTTTGTTGAGACATGTGTTTCTCTGGTTGCTCCTGGTGGAGCATGGAAACACCAATGCGGCTGGTGTCCACCACAAGCCAACAGAAGCATTTTTATGCTATTACAGTGGTTGTTCCTGTAATAATGTGTTTCATGCGATGAGATTCCCAGCCGCACGAGTCGTCACATACGACATGCTTCAGAATGCAGTAACGAATATTGAGATAGACCAGTTGTGAGGTGGTGGTTAATTCTCATTATTGAGATTATTTGTTGTACATGTATTGAAGAATATTATTTTATGTCCAGTTGATTATTATTGTTGTGTGAACAATGGTTTGTGAGAGCACGTGGGCGTACCAGATGTATATTTCTCTTCTCCGCTCCTGAGGGAGCATGGGGCCACCGGTGTGGTTTGCCTCAGCATGGAGCATTCAGATGCTTTTGCAGTAGTGGTTTCGGTAGCAACCTATGTTACCCGGTGCGATTGCCAGCCTCATGCACAACACCATACTAGTCGCATTGGGCGACACGCATGAGTGTGTGAGATAGTTGATGATGTCAGGTGGGCGCATGTTTTCTGTATGGTAAGTGTTATTATCCATGCTATTGATGTTCACTTAGACGTTGTTTTATTTATTATTTTTCAGACAGTCTATGAACACTGACTGGGTGTTTGTTGGATTGTTTGTTTGTTTGGTGTTCGGTAGAATTAAATGTTGATCTGCTTAAGGCTTTGGGTTGCTTGAATTGTTAAGTCTGCTGCTGAGAGGGTTGCAAGCAACCAATAATTGCAACCCCTGTCAAACGATCCTTTATAAATTTTCTTGGTGCACGGGTCTTGGGTGTGAGGTACCCCTAGCGCCCCTGTCACAAGTGGCGTCGTCGACAGGATTGACAGACAGCACGCAGTGAAGCAACTCTTCAGCAATCAGAGCAGCAACAGCCGAAACAGTAGAACACCCAGTTCAGTGCAAGGCGAGGGACGGGATCATCCAGTTTGTCAAGATTTCTAGTCAACTCTACTAGCAACAAGATGGCGGCACGCAACACACGCGCTGCTAGTAGAACTGATAACGAAGATGTGGCTGAGGTGGATGACCCTGTAGTAGGGCTAAATCGTCAACCAGAACGAGTGCAGTACATCGTGGTACCTACTCACAAGAGGGTGCGGTGCTTTGGGGAGCGCACGGGTCCTACGGCCGAGGAATATGTCAGAGAGGTGAGAGCTGCCTGGAGAGTAGGGATGATGAGTAAAGAGGACCAGGCAGATGTTATTCTTGACAGTGTGACCCCAAGTGTCCGCAGGGAGCTGAGGATTCAGGCTGATGACGGTGACCCAGAAGCAATGCTACATTCCATTCTTAGGGTGTATGGGGAGCGTCGGAGCATCCCAGAAGTAATGGCCGCGTTCTACTCTACCCGGCAAGGTGCAAGGGAGTCTCTTTGGGAATTCTCCCATCGCATTCACGAGGTGTTTGAAAGTGTTGTAAGGGCACAAAAGCAGAACAACGTCACTCCTTTGGCGCCATCCTTTCTTCGTGACCAGTTTGCTGCTTGTCTGAGAGATGACCTACTAAGAAAGCTTGCAAAGGAAATGATCATCAAGGAGCCAACAGCATCGTTCACGTCGGTGAGGGACTATGCCCTACGGTTTTTGGAGACTGAGCCCACTTCTGGGGCTGGTGTTGCCAGTGTCGAAGCAGCTTCGGGGGCTGGTGTTGCCAGTGTTGAAGTGGCAAGAACAGAGACTGTGTCAGATACGCATGCATTAAACGCAGAAGTAGAGCGGCTGAGAGCACAGGTGGCTCAATTAGAGGCTAAAATTGATGCGATGTCTCAGGAGCAGGGGAGACGTACCAGGACAGTTCGTTGTTTTAGATGCAGAGAACTAGGCCACGTACAGAATCGATGTCCACAAAGCATTAAACTAGACCCCTCTGCGGCTGGGAGTCAGGTTACAGAAGGGGAGCAGAATGGCTCAAAGATAAAGATGGTTGGTGGTCGACCGGAGTGTGAGGTGTTTATTGCAGGGAAGAAAGTCAAAGGCGGCCAGGGATGTAAGGGTAGCAGGAGGCGACCCAGGACACCGAGGAAGCCTAGGAAAATAAGATGCTTCAACTGTGGAGACCTTTCGAACCACATGGCAGCCAAGTGTCCCCAGGGCCCGCTTCCTAAGCGATGTTTCCATTGTAGGTCCCCGGACCATTTGATATCGGTTTGCCCATCAAAGAGCGCCCTCTCTAAGCGTACCAACACATCTACATTGCCGTCACAGTGCAAGCCAAGAGATGGCCGTGGCAACTGTCACCATAAGGGCGCCAGGAAAAGTGGTCGGCATTTAGAGGAGGAGACTCATCTAAAACTCGTTGAAGGACACGTTTCCAGGCTACGAGGGGCGCACGTAAGAGCAGAGCCACGTTGCAGAGTTTTGCAGCAGTCCGGAAAGAGAGATGTGACAAGCTGTCGTGTTCTACTCCACTACAGGTCGGAGAATTGGTGAAGAAGAGAATGCACGACGCTGAGAGATCCGAGATTCGTGATATGTGGTCAGAAGACGAGTACGTTGTAGTTCGTGCTCCCACAATGACAGGGGGTCCATATATCATCCAACGAATGGACAGAGCGAGTCCGAGCATTAGAGTAACCAGCAATGACCTGAGACGAAGTGAAGGAAAAGGTGATCCTCCAGATTTGGAGAATACGACTGAAGCGCCTGATTTAGTGCAGTTGTCGGGACGACAACAAAATCAGGCGGGGAATATGTGACAGCGCCATCTTGAGGTCTGTCGTTCTAGGCGCTGGCCCCATCTGGGCAGTCATATTGTCTATGTGGTTTAGTGCTTTTTGATCACGTTATCTTCAAGCAGATTTATTACAAGGCCATAATAAGCCTACGAATTAGTTGTGTTTTTGCTCTAGTTGTGTAAATCTGTGTTTTCATGCATTCTAGAGCAAGATATCGCGAGTGTTGTTTAAGTAGCGCATTACTGCGCGCGCGGAGTAAGTTGAGTGGTTAGGCCAGGGTTTATAAAAGGGGTAGCAAGCGGCGAAACCTGTCTATGTTTGAGAGAGCCGCCCAGTGAGAACAGACTAAGAAGACACACAAGAGCCAAGCTGTAAATGCCTTGAGCACGTGAGTTAACTTAAATTAGCATTAGTTTTCTAGGATTCTGAAATTATATCGATGTGGCTATTTTAATGTTTAATGAGATAGATAGATAGATGTGAGAGTTTAAGAGCGATTATTTCATTCTTCAGAAAGGCTATTCCACTGGAAATTTAGATAAGATTAACGATCGCAAGATAGTAGCCTCGTGGTGATAAAAGGCGGCGATAGCGAGTCTGATTAAACACGCTCCGCGTGGTAAACCTATAATATGTTATGCCGAGCGGCACGTTGTGTATTTAGTCCCAGTTTGGCTTAAGTCGAGAATAATTATATTGTATTCTTTATGTAAGAGTAATTTAGTGTATTTCACGTTTATTGATAATTCTACTGTATATTTAATGGGTTACTGTGAGGTGAGAATATGTATTTAGATTTCTGGAGAGCGCGAGGCCACTCCTTTGTTGAGACATGTGTTTCTCTGGTTGCTCCTGGTGGAGCATGGAAACACCAATGCGGCTGGTGTCCACCACAAGCCAACAGAAGCATTTTTATGCTATTGCAGTGGTTGTTCCTGTAATAATGTGTTTCATGCGATGAGATTCCCAGCCGCACGAGTCGTCACATACGACATGCTTCAGAATGCAGTAACGAATATTGAGATAGACCAGTTGTGAAGTGGTGGTTAATTCTCATTATTGAGATTATTTGTTGTACATGTATTGAAGAATATTATTTTATGTCCAGTTGATTATTATTGTTGTGTGAACAATGGTTTGTGAGAGCACGTGGGCGTACCAGATGTATATTTCTCTTCTCCGCTCCTGAGGGAGCATGGGGCCACCGGTGTGGTTTGCCTCAGCATGGAGCATTCAGATGCTTTTGCAGTAGTGGTTTCGGTAGCAACCTATGTTACCCGGTGCGATTGCCAGCCTCATGCACAACACCATACTAGTCGCATTGGGCGACACGCATGAGTGTGTGAGATAGTTGATGATGTCAGGTGGGCGCATGTTTTCTGTATGGTAAGTGTTATTATCCATGCTATTGATGTTCACTTAGACGTTGTTTTATTTATTATTTTTCAGACAGTCTATGAACACTGACTGGGTGTTTGTTGGATTGTTTGTTTGGTGTTCGGTAGAATTAAATGTTGATCTGCTTAAGGCTTTGGGTTGCTTGAATTGTTAAGTCTGCTGCTGAGAGGGTTGCAAGCAACCAATAATTGCAACCCCTGTCAAACGATCCTTTATAAATTTTCTTGGTGCACGGGTCTTGGGTGTGAGGTACCCCTAGCGCCCCTGTCACATTACTAAAGACCATAATACGAGTAGAAGGCGGAGTTAAAGCAAACGTGCAAGAGGAAGATAGCGCTATTAGTGGAAATGTAACATCAAGAGATGGACAAGAAATAGTCCATCACAAAATCAAGAGTAAAAACAGAACACGCCTGAGATCCATTCCAGCCGATCTAAGATATTGATATGTCTGATGATGATGAATATTATTGTTGTCTCTCTCTCCTCCCACACACAAAAAAAAATGTATTGACAATCATCTTAACAAGACAATTTCGAGAACTACACGTTAAATCGTTGAAAGTATTCAAAAAGAGACATGAAAATAGGTCGTATATCTTTATCATCACTGCCCTACAGATCGCAAAGGAGCATGATGATGATGATGATGATGATGATGATGAAAAAATGGTAAAGGTAGTCGCATAGCAGATACTGCCGTAAGGGAGTGAAGTGTTAGAGACTTCACTATACTAGGTCCAGCATCGAGAGGTGGGGGTGACCAGTTCCTTTCATCGCTGCCTTTTCCTTCCCTAACTGAAGGGCAAAGTCAGGTACCCATTCACAGCTGGGACGACTGGAGCACGATGATACCGTGAATCGAACCCGGTACCTTAGCCGCAAGAGACCAGCACTCTAACCACTCTGTCATTCGGACACTTATTAAAAAAAACATGATAACGGATACAAATAGAATGTTAAAAATATGAAGGGGAAAGGGGAGAGGAAGAGATTTGTGACGTCTCGTAAGGGGGTGGCAAAATTCTTTTTATTGCGTAAAAAGTACGATGTTTACCCTCAACATTTCAAAAATTTTCATCGCCGGTGAATTATCACACAAGAACCGAGGAAGTTAACGTCAGGAGTTAGACTGGAAAGTCTACATAAAGTATACCTTCAACACAAGAAAGACTGTTCGTTGTAGATCCACTGCAGGCGACCCTTGATGCACAGCTTGCAGCTGAATTTATCTGATTTAGCCTTCATATTATTATTATTATTTTTAACTTTTGTGGACAAAACCGACTCTTTTGTGCTATATCAGCGTGTGAAATTTTCTGGAATAATAATAATATTAATCATACCCGCATTACCAATTGTATAAGCGAAACGTTGTGACGCGAATAATGAAAAACATCCACCACCGTTTCGGGAAAAAAAGAAACAGATGCGCAATGCACTGTGAAAACTAAACAAAACACCAATTACAATAACACACAGGCCTTTAAAATTTCGATATGCATGTGGCGAAAGGTTTTTATGGTGTATAGTGATAGTAATAGGGTAGAAGAAGTCTTCTCTCTAGAAAAGGTGAGGTCCCAGTGTTGGAGATGAACACTCACAGAATAGTCACGGCTGTGAAGGTCTCTGCTACAGATAGAATTCAAAGTAAGTCAGAGCTTACGGTACCACTTCCGCTAAGTAACTATCTGTGATAAATTTAAACAATTCAATAAAACTAAACTTTAACAATATTGAATTAATAAAGCTGTTGAGTATAATTGAATTATTTATTTACAACTATCCTTCTTGTGCTGATGGATGAATGTTGGTCGATGGAAATGAAGGAATTCTTTTTATATACACAACCAGATGATGATAAAGTTAAATTAAATTAATTAACTAACTTAAGAAATGTTCGGGTAGACTTTTCCAAATAGTTGAATAACTGAATGGGACCCAAAGACGCAGCAACAGAGAATGCAGTCAGCGACCCATAGCTTGACTGCTTGCGTCAGGGTCAGCGAACCAGAGCTGACCAAGACCCTACTCCACCTCCAAGTGGTGGTCCTGGAAACAGGCTGCATGACTGCAGTCTGGCTGAGAGAGTAGGGATCGAAGAGGGAAGGCAAACGCGGTCCCAAAAAAATGCCGTGCTGAAGTAGGATGTGTCGGCCGAAAGGCGCAGATATCGCAGCTTCGCTGTAAACAGACACAACGCAACCAACGTCCTTTTCAGGACGAACGAGGAAGAAGAAGAAGAAAGAAGAATAACTGAATTTCTCACTGTCTTATTTTCACTTTACTGTCTCGGCTAGGCTATCATACTGTATTTCACCATGAAACAATTTTTTGACAATTTTTCACTCAGGGCGCACGATTGTCAGTGACATTCACGTAACTTCTATGTCGGATGAAATTTGGCTTTGAAATGCACAGTTTGGCAGATGGGTCTTGCTTATGCCAATCCAGACACTGCTGCGGTGTAAAGCATCGATCTCGAAACCATCACTGAGTCTTCTGGTTATTACTCGTTAGCTCAACTGGTTCTCGATCATTGACCTCTGACTTATGGTGACAAGTACGAACCTGAGGACAAGGTTTAGACATGTGGCTAGGTTTTGTTTTACTTCCTACAAGTCTATTGTATGTGAGATGATATTGTTTTCAGATGTCTGCGAGTATATGCATGATACGTGGATCAGTCATGATAAGCGATAGCGAGACAAGACATGTGTCTAGCTGCAGAATATTTTCTAAAATAAAATAATACAGAATATACTACAGTTCATACATCAATTCTGTACACACATATATGGTATGGTGTCTTAATCACCCTTACTCCTTCTGCCTGACAAGTCAGCTCTGAAAAGTGCTGTAACTTTATGACAAGGTACATAAGCCCTGATAAGGACTGTATTTAGTCCTGAAAAGGACTGTGCTAGTCTCGGCTTCGTGTATCGCACCTTTTCTATTTAGAGCCTTTTGAGTTATAGTCTTCCATTCTCATTAAGTTTTTCTTTCTATCCATATGTTGTTTTCCCTAATTGGTGGTGTTAGTGAATTTAATTCGAATTTCGATTAGGAAAACCACAGGATTTCTCGAGGCACTGAAACCTTTTCTATGAAATATCTTCAAAACTACTCCATCCATCCAATTTTCCATTTATCTGCACATAGTTGTTATCCCCTGTAAAAGGCGACTGTTTTCATCCGTGTCTGTCATTTCGTTCTTCTCTACGAGCCCTAAGTCTAACCTATGTTTCGTACGCTTTTTATTCTCCATATAATCTACAGTAGCTTTTTTTCGGTCGGTTTTGTGTAGGCTGCTCTTCCGTGATTGGCTGAACCTGGCACACCCCCGAAAAAATTAATACTGCATTGGCCTGTATACCTCTGTCCTACTTTTCCTGTCTTTCATGCTTTTACTCGAATACTAAGCATGCGTTTTCAACACATGACAGTGCATTGACTGCCGACCATAGGTCATGATAGCTTTGACTACAAAGATCCAACGAAGTTGAAGTGGAATGGAAAGGAATAAAATGACCACAGCGTAATTAGTATCGACGTCTGGACAAGTAACAGAAACAGCCCTCCATAATTATCTCCCGTCGTGTTTTGACAGGTTACTTGCTCCTAGTAATTGTAGTGGATTTTGATGGTATTGTATGGTTGATGTTACCTAGTGTGATGTATGAGGTCAGCTGTGAAGGCTCCTGAGATAAATGTAGATGTGAATTACAGAAGGCCCTTCTTACTACCACTTACGACCTCACATATATCTTTTTTACTAATGAATGTAGCTACGTTAAAAGTCTAGGGTACTGATATGTAATGTGTTGTGGTAGATTACATACACACACACACATATAATCAATAAGTCTAATACTAATAATAATAAAATTTATAACACACTGAACTAACTCAGGCTATTTTAGTTTTATAATTTAAATCTTTTGATAAATTTATTTGTTCTGAACCAAACGTTTAGTTGGTCAGAACATAAGAAATATTATGGAGTTATAAATGGAATGCATAATTGTATGACATAATAAAATGGAAAATGTGTACCTAATTATTTCAAATGACTGGTTAATAGTAATTATATTAAGATAGTCCCAGGAGAACTTATTACTAGATATGCTGTTGGGGTGGTGACATCACTCCCACTCTGTGACTACCAAAACATTGTCCATTTACTGATGGGAGGAATACAAGTTTTATTTCCCAAAATGGTATGTTCTAGTTGATGGTAATATAGTTGGTGAGTTAGTTAGTAAATTAGTTGGTGAATGTCCAGCAGGCCAGACGCTCACGTATCTTGACTGAGTAGTTCTGGTGCTGGAATCTGGTGGCCCCACCTCTCCGTGCTGGGGGCAATATACGGCTGCTCTGACACAATGTTAGACTGCACTGGTCCACACTTGTGTATATCACTACAGCATTTGACACCGCTTTGGTGCCAAACAGAAACTCACAATTCTGAAACAAAAGTATTGGGTCATGTGTCAGAACTCTACCTCCTGAGCCACTTCTGCACACAACACTACACAACAACACCACACAGACTGGGTCAGATCTCTCTGATCACACAGCACATCTTACCCAGTTGGTTTCACATATTACTAGTTCCCCAAGACTACCTTGCATCTGAGATATGTTCAATAGCTTCCTGCTATTGAATAGGATAGGTGATAGGTTCCACTGATCTCAACACCAGATCCTTTCTCATAGTTTTATTTAGGCGTTCTTATATATTTTCTTTGTATGTATGTCTCTAGACCCTGAACTTGGCTGGGGACCTAGAGCGAACACTTACTTGTCGTAATCATTTTTATGATATGGCAGTATCAATCACTCGAATTATTAAAATATACCAAATAAATATTGTTCATTCTTACCAGAATTCAGAATTGAGAACACAGTTAAATTTGCTAGCAAAACTCAGCTGAGCTGCTGGCTGTATGATGGCGTCCCACTATATATTTGTATTCTTCTGGAATCAACACCACTATTAATTTAAACTGCGTCTGAACAGACTTATGTCAAATGGCAAAATTTCACATCTCTGTCCCGCTACTATAAAATGCGTTGACCAATCGCCGACTTCCCCCCTAACTTTCAAATTTTACAACCAAAGTCAAATCAGTCAGATCTCAGTCAAGTATGTATTGCGGTCTGTTAGTCCGTCTGTCTCTACTTGTTTTTTCATAAAAAAACACGCTTGGTTCTACATGCATTTCCTACACGAATCTGCCTCCTAAGTTATTTTTAGCTACAATTCTCCACCTTTTCCCCTCTCTTTAATTACAGCTCGATTTTTACGTTTGCATGCTCAAGGCCAAAATTTTCGAAACTTTAGTGACATTGGTTAACAGTGCAGTCGCTCGTCTGATATGAACAATACAGTCTTTTGTCAATATCTTCCGTATTATCTATCCGTCTGTATAATTGAAAGCATATTATTTTTCTGCTCAAGATGGGCTATCAAACTAGCTAGGTTTTATTTTCATGACTCTATTATTAAGAAAAAACATATTTTTTCTCAAGTTTAGTTTTTGAAATTTGTTCGAGAACCTTCTCTCATGTGTTTTGCCGCGGCATTCAAATAAAGACCAAGTATCGTAAAAGTCCAAGAAATGACTGTTTCTGTCCTTTTAGCCTTGCGAGCTTAACTTTTGACTAGATAATTTGAATGGTGGCTGGAAGGGCGGGCATGGGCGAGCATGTCTCCTAGTATCTTACGCATTATTTTTATCCCTACATTTTATCGTTAATTTTGGAGATATTTTATCGTTGTATCATGGTGACATCATCACAGTAATAATAATCAAAAGGAGTGTCACGGTTTGCCTCCCATTTGCTCTGCAGTAGTGGTCCAACAGTGGCCAAAACCTAGAGTATGTAATGTGGGTCTTCAAATGTGTCTACCTTCGCACAAGATTACTCTTGGCAGAGTTGTAGATAGACAGATAATGATGCTTCTACCTCGAGGGGGTCTCACAAGATATTCAGAAAGCAGAACAATGCTGAATGAGTTCCACAAAAGTTAACTTTAGTATCTGCCGTCAACTTTTGTGAAGGATTGTATTATAATTAGCTCGTTCAAGTCCCCAACTGAATTACTCAGTGGACTTCTTCTTCTTATTTTATAGCTCTGTTTAAGTGAATTTAGGAAATTGACTGAGACATGCGGGTGCAGTACATTCAAAATGATTAAATCAACGTTAAATTTGTAGATACACAAATAACAAATTTAATAATCAATTATGGTAACCAGTTTAAAAATGAATAATTCTTTTAAAAAAGTAATCATCACAGGGTGATGTTATGGTTTTCGAAAATGGACAGTTCACTTGGCAGCTTTTAAGTTTGTACTTAGCAGCCAATAGTTTGATGGTTTCTGCTCCCGCTGATGTTTGGTTTTTAGCAGATAGATGACTCGTTCACTCTCGTCACTGGTCCAGCGTCTCTAAGACCCGTCTGATGATGGTGTCTAGTGTCGACTTCAAGCCACTTATACTCTCACTTGGTTCAGAGATAGTACCCTCAATTGGCACCACCGACCCAAAATTGTCTTTGGGATCACAAACTTCTGACTCAGAGAAATAGTTCAGGCAGTTTAAGATGCCTCTTTCACGTGTTCTGGGGTGTTACTTTACAATAAGCTCCCACTCTGACTTCGTGTTCAGATTTCTAGGATTCCGGTTTTCCGTGTTAATAAAGGTTGATATTTCCTGGGATATAAGTCCTCAAGATGCTCAAACAAGATCCGATCCGATAAATCGAATTCTGATCCTATTCTTTACTCTGGCTGTAAAAAATTTCCTCATAGGAAAATTCTGCGTGTTATTTAAAAGGTAACTTTCCAAATATGGAATAGTTATATCCGTCGATTCGCGGCAATGACTGCAAATACAAATCACTACATTATCACAAATAATGTCTTCGTAACAACTCTGTCCGGAAGCTATTACAACATTCCGTCTTTCAGGTGCATGTCTGTAAAATGTCCGCAGACTGATAATTTATCTCCCAGTACTTGTGCAAATACCGACCATCTTTTGACCATCTGGGCTGTGACTCTTCAGGAAAGTAATTAGAAGGTCACTCAAGCCATATCGGCGATAAGCGAGCTCGCTTGGCCAGTTCCGTGTGAATCCAGCGCCTAATGTCTGGTACATGAGAATTTTACCAACATGACTGTCGGTCAAGATTGCATCATCCGTCTACTCTTTCAGCAGGGATGAACAGGTAAACAGACACGACGAATTATTACAGGAAGAAGTGCAAACAATGACTCGAAAATACGAATTACCTGTCGGAAGGTACGGGAAGAAAAGGTGCCGACCACTGAGCCGTGCACAAAACGCGCCCGCCCCAATAAAGGTAGCTAAATACTGCCGGAGTGGACAAGAGATAGACCCAAATATTGTGATAAGGACGAATAAGGCTAAAGAATAGAATCAATGATCTAACAGAAGAAATAAATTAATCACTCATGGAAAATTCATCGCTTGTGAACTGGCATCAGAACGTGGCTGTTTTAAACACACTAGACACCACCTGTCCAAGCACGGCACCTTGGTACGCCTCTTAATAAGATTTGCTTCCTGGCATAACTGCATCCACCAAGTTTAGACTGTTCTCTGAGAAATAAATAATGCACGTTGTTCTGTTTCGTTTTTTTTTTTATTCTCCTCCTTTTTGAGTGAGCGTGAAACTGAAATGTATTTTCACCATCATCATTTTCCTCTGCACTGGTATGGAGCATGGAACCACCACTGCAGTTAGTGCCCCTTACAAGAAGTCTGCATCAAACAATCACGTGCTCATCCAGTGATTGGTTTCTTTGACAATCTTCTACATAATGCAGCTGCCAGCCCCATGAACAATAACATATTAGTCGCCTTGTACGACATGCATGAGGATGCAGTTGTCCTATTCCTTCTTTGTCGCTTGAAGGACCCCAGGGGACTTGCACGGGGACATCATGTTTATGCCACATCGCAAAACATGAAATCGAAGCCAGTACCTGCCTTAGGAGTTTTACATAAATGAATACGATGTTCTCGTTGAGTGCATAGCTAAACAAATAAGATGTTCACCGAAAGCTGTGGTTTAGTCATAACTATTCAACCGTGTCTGTTACTCTCCAGTAGAGTAACAGAAAAGAAATGTCCTAACCGTCCTCTTTAAACACAACCAGCATAAGGAAAATATTTACTAGGCGTGATGGCCACGGACTGCTTGGTCAGTCAGGGACTAAGAATCCCAGAGGAAGAAGAGTTTAAACAGTGCGAATCCATTACAGATACGAACGAACGAACGAAATTTATTTTCAAAGGGTTTAGAATTGGGCACGCAGGCCCGTCTTACATTCTGCCCTTCCTTTCTCTCGTCTTCCATACTGAATCCATTTATTCTCACATGTATCTTAAATAATACTTAAATAATAAAATAACAATAAAATAAAATCCCAACATTGTAACAGTACAATAACAGTTACACAGATTTACAGTACCTTATCATAATTAATACTAAACAGGACACAATTATCTTTAAAACCTACATATTAGGTTATGTAATTATTTAAGAACATAACTAAATTAGGGTGGCATATAATCTGCACTCATGATGTATTTGAAAAGTCTGTGATTGATTGAATGTGAACTAAGCGTGTTTTTTAAGTCGTGTGGAAGATTATTCCACAGATGAGCAGCAGAAAAAGCTAAACTTTTCTTGAATAAGTCGAGCCTAGCCTATGCTGGTTGTGTAATTTATTTAAGCGTTGACTGCGTCTTCCGCTGTATTTGAAAATAGGCCACAGATACGTTGGAGCATTTTGTGATAAGATTTTGTGAATAAATTTGGCTTTGTTGAAGAGAAGGCGCTTCCTTAGTGGTAATATGTTAAGATATGTATATGCGTCTACACTCTGTGTGAGGTTTTGTCTGAAATTAGGCGCACTGCACGTTTTTGTAATGAATAGAGTCTTTTAGTGTTGGACATGGTGCAGCCATCCCAAATTGTGGAACAATAGTCTAGATGTGTTTGTATTTGGGATGTATAGAACATTTTTCGTGTCTCCTCATCTAGGAAATGTTTGATTTTAGCTAACTGGTAAACTTTTTGTGCCGTTTGTTTGGTCAGTGTTTGTACATGCGAATTCCAACTTAAATGTTGGTCAATTATGAGTCCTAGTGTTTTATTTTCATTTACATTTTCAATTAAAGAGGTTCCAATGTAGAGCTGAAGTGTTGTTTTCAGTGAGTTTTGTAATTTTTGGCTAGTTGATATTATCATACATTTTGTTTTAATGATATTTATTTGCATGCAGTTTTCATTGCTCCACTTAATAAGATTGTCTGTGTCGTTTTGTAATAATATTTCTAGCGTGTTGCAACTTTTATCATTAGTATAAATGGTACAGTCATCGGCAAATAGGTCGCAGGATGAGTGCTTGATGTGTAGTGGAAGGTCATTTATGTAAATGGAAAAAAAGTAGAGGGCCGAGAATAGAACCCTGAGGAACACCGGTGTCAATAATAGTTGGGCTTGACAAGGAGTTATTGTACCACACTACTTGCTGTCTGTCGGACAGGAATGATTTAAGTAATGTCACCAGTTTAAAGTTAACTTTCATTGTTTCTAATTGTCTTATTAAAACAGCGTGATCTAACATATCAAATGCTTTCCTAAAGTCTACAAAGATTGCTCCACATATGTTATCGTTATTGATGTTTAGGTGCAAGTTGTCTATCTTCTTAGTTAGGGCTGATGAAAAACCACGATACCTGCATCGATCTACATCAGCAAAGTAAGGTAAGGTAAAGGATCCCGTTACGCACTCATTGAGGCATTTTGGGAATACAGTGTTAGGCCCATGTTTTCTTGACCATCGGCACACTAGGGGAGATGTGGTCAGCATCACGCTGGCCGCCTTAACCTTCCCAGAGTTGCTCTGGTACCCAATTCACGAGGCTGGGTCGACCCCGGAGCCGTTTGCGGTCTAAAAAATCCCACCTCAACTGGGGATCGAACCATGGACCACTGAGCTAGGAAGCCAGTGCATTAACCGCGGCTCCCATATCAGCAAAGTGTACAGTGGGGAACACGCAAAACAAAACATTACATGCTGAGCACCTCTATCTCTGTATTAGTTTCCAATAAATATACTCTTCATTATGGGAAGATGTGAAAACAGACCAAGACACATAAAGAGAAAAATTAGAGAAAGATAAAGAGATAGAGAGAGGCAGAAAGAGAGAGTGAAGTACGTCGTTGACAGTTTAGCCAATAATTTAGCAAACAACCATTGTTTTTACTGTCACCCGATGCCTGTTTTAATCCTGTGACACTGACACAAGCTGACAGGACAGTCAGCACTAGGACATAAATGTCAAGTGCTAAACACATCAACCCAAGACCTGGAGAGTTTGTTGGTAATCATATGATTAGCGTGGGGCATCACAAACACAATAAACAAAAAAATATGTGTAATAAAGGTCAGAGGTAAAAATCTTCATGTGAATAAAACGTTACACACAAACAGAGGGAGAGAGAGAGAGAGAGAGAGAGAGAGAGAGAGAGAGAGAGAGGGTTTAGAGAGAGAGGTATGTCCATGTCTTCATCCCCCTCACATCTGACTCCAGTTCTCTTCTCAATGACTTCTATAGTCTCACTCCACCTTTCTTACTACGGGGATTCCAGAATATGTACTACCTTGTAATGTTATAAACCGAAAAAAGATGTGTCATAAAGGTCTGAGGTGAAAATCTGCATGTGAAAACAGACAGACAGACCAGACGGACAGACAGACAGATAGGCAGTATAAGTCGGGTGCAGATGAAATCTTACCACCTGGTTTGTTCCGCACAATGATCGTGTGTCTTCGCTTCTTTATCAATGTGATTTTTATGGCATTTCTTTGTCGCTGTGATATCTCAACATTAAATTGTTGCCTATAGTTGTGTGTGCTGGGGTGTATCTTTTGATTTACAGTTTTACCTTGGCTAGCAGAATGTGACTATCTGCAAAAAATGGAATATGTTGTGACAACAGAAAAGACTGAAGGAAAAAGAGGCTGCGGACGACAGAGAAAGAGATGATATTGTACAGCCTGACATCGCAACATGGACAGTGCCCAAGAATAGGCTATTGTAAAAATGCATGACCAGGTAACGGTACTTGAAAAATACTATGCATTTTAAAAGTACGCATGTTTTATCTGCCACGCATTTATCCACGATCAATCACCAGCGACGTCTGCAGCTGAAGATAAACAATTCAGTCACGGATGGCGTTTTTTGGCACCTAATCCCATTAGACACAGACGCACAAACACGCACGCACACACACGATTGTTGGCTAGGATGATGACGGGCTGTGTTGGAGGTGGCTGAAATAAACAAACGCGAACGAGTGCGGCACGGAGCGACATGAACTGTGACACGTCCGTGTTGAGACAGTTATGAAAAATGTTTATGGATACAGCAACACGGGTGCTTGATAGATAATTCATTACTTCCAATAAAACATTGTGTTCACACGGGTGTCAGTCAGAAATCAGATAGGTGAATGTCAACAAGTCCTGCATAAGTCTTCTTGGGGTTTTTTTAAAACGTTTTAATGCGCTGCAGAATCCTTGACCGCCTAAGGAAAATTCTCCGAATCTTTTGGCCGAATACTATCACTAACCAAGCTACTTACTCGGAGCAACCAATAGGACATGCACACCATCATAGCTGGAGTTTGGTTGGCCACGTCCTCAGAAGAAACCCCGATGCCAACATAACAACAGCTATGCTATGGACCCCCTAAGAAAAGCGAAAGAGAGGCCGATCAAAAACAACTTGGCGGAGAACTGTGGAGGCCGATGTGCAAAGAATGAACCACAGCTGGGCCACTGTACCAAGGATGGCCGCCGATGGAACAACGTGGAAACAGTTTGTTGCTGCCATACAAGACGCCACCAGGCGTGATGGCCACTGACTGCTTTGACAGTCGGTGGCCACGGATCAAAGAAGAAGAAGAGAGTGCTTGAGTCATGTGTTGGATCTTCTAAATAGACAGGAAGGTTCTAGCCTACGGACCAAGTGCTTTTTTTTTCTTGTTCTTCTGCATTCAGGTCAACTGTCGTATCAGATCTGCGGGACGAAGTCCACAGTCTTCTCCCAGTTGCTGGATTTACGCCCAGTGCCTCTCGCGCAGAAGCCGCATAGCTTCTGCCTCAGTTCTGCACACACCCTGGGCCAGGCCTGAGCTTGGAAAGACCTGAACGAGTTAGATGTGGATAATCATCATTTTTCCTTTGCAGTCTTGACGGAGAATGGAGCCACTACTGCATGTGATCCCTCACCGGAAGCATGCATCAAGCATTCACGTCATCCTGCAGCAGTGGTTTCTGTGGCAATTTGTTTACATCATAAGGTTGCCAGCCACGTGCACATCGTATATAGATCGCCTTGTACGACATGCATGAGTATGCAGTGGGCCTATTCTTTGTCTCTTCGGAGATAACAGGGAAATACACATGACGTGGATCAGTATGACATCAATAACGCTTCACTCAAACTACACATGCCAGTATACAGGAAATCTGAATTTTTTATTTTTTTTTTGGGTTCGGTGTTTGCTTTCTTCTGGCGAGGCGCGTTTCTTTCAACCTATTTGGTTATATCAGAGCGCATTTACCATCCAAAAAAAAAAGTCAACTCTGTTGACTGCTAATCCGATCAGCGTTGATAGATACTAAGTCCAGTAAAGGACTAGCGTTATCTATCTGCTAGCATATAGCCCTAAAATGGACTCGCCAGCTACGCCAACGCCCGAGTTAATGAATATGTAAAGGAAAACTGAAATTTCACTCAGCTGGATCAAATATACTACAGTACTTGTGTTGGAGTCCATGGGGCCAGAAGCAAGACGATTATAGCCGCTCTTCACGACCTGCTTCCGCGGCAACGCACGAATGTTTCTTTAGCAACCTAGCCGTATCTACGACCAACAGAATCCCAGAGCAGATTTACAAATCTGGATATGACAATACAACGGCTTCTTCGGCTGATTTCAATTGCATTTCAAAAGAACAGCTTTACTCACACGAGAAAGGTATTGGCTGAAATTATCTGATTATCATCAAATGGTGAGTAATAATTAGTCTTGACTAAATAGCCGTTGACTCGTGCAGTTCCAGTGGGTGGGGGTGGGGGTGGGGGGGAGTCCCTTACGAGACAAAGAAATAATAGGGCTACTGTACCATCAGGTATGTCGTACAAGGCGATTAATATGAGGTTGTGAATGGGGCTGCCAACCTCATCATGTACAGCTAACTGCTGCAGAAAACCTTACTGGAACAGCATGATGGGAATGCCTTGGTGCTGGCTGTCTGGAAGAGAGCAGGCTGCAGTGGTTGCCTCATGCCGCACACACAGAAGACGGAAGGAAGGAAGGAAGGAAGGAAGGAAGGAAGGAAGGAAGGAAGGAAGGAAGGAAGGAAGGAAGGAAGGAAGGAAGGAAGGAAGGAAGGAAGGAAGGAAGGAAGGAAGGAAGGAAGGAAGGAAGGAAGGAAGGAAGGAAGGAAGGAAGGAAGGAAGGAAGGAAGGAAGGAAGACTCTACACAACAGAAAAATAACAGAAGTGTTAGACACTTCAAGGATTCGAGCCTGTAGAGTGCCTATAACGTCTGTTACATTTCTGCTGTCCTGTGTCATCCTCTTTCTTTCTTTCTTACGAGTGCTTGCCATATATCTATTTCTGCTTGTCGTTACTTATCTTTCACAGATCTCGGGTTTCCCTCTTGCTTTATTTCAGTGTTCATATCAAAGAATAAATATCACCTTAACAAAGGTAATTTCAGATGAAACTTAGATTGTTAACCAACATCCTCAACAATAAAGCAAGATTTAGATTATTTACCTATATCCCCAATAACAGAATCCAATTTAGAATATTTACCTACATCTTCAAAAACAGTCCAATTTAGATTATTTACAAACATCCTCAGCATCAGAGTATGATTTTAATTATTTACCAACACTCTTGAACAACATACTCCAATTTAGAATAATTACCAACATCTTCAACAATGCAGTCCAATTAAGATTATTCACCACCATCCTCTATAGCACAATTCAGTTTAGATTATTCCCAAACATCCTCAAAAACATAGTCCAATATAGATTATTTACAAACATCCTCAACATCAGAGTATAATTTTAATTATTTACCAACACCCTTAAACAACAGAATCCAATTTAGAATAATTACCAACATCTTCAACAATGCATTCCAATTAAGATTTTTCACCAACATCCAGTTTAGATTATTCATAAACATCCTCAAAGAGTCCAAATTAGATTATTCACACGGACAACTCCATCAGTGCTCCGATCTCCTCCCTTAGGTCACAGAAGGAGGATCTCAGCACAGTTCACAAACTGTGTAGCACCGACGAGGTCCCAATGTGTGTATACAAGAATCACACATTCTATAAATATTTGTGTGCCGGTTAGGTTTCCCTCATTTTGTAAATTTTGTCAGGGTAGCGGCCGTATGGTCTACTCTTTACGATTTCCAAATGCCGAGAGATTTTTAACGTGCGCAACTTGAACAAGAGACCTCCTTTTTTTGCCCTTATCCGAGAGGGCTAGGCATCCGATCTCACTACCCAGGAGACGGGGGGGGGGGGGGAAAGAATGACATCATTAATTAGAGCTCACAGGTTCTGACAAAAATTTCCATCAAAAATATTCCCTGTACTGGGAACCGAACCCGGTACCTTTAGATTTAGAGGCGGGCGCCATACCTCTTAGCCATTTCCCACCCCCCCCCCCCCCCCCCCCCCCCCCCCAGTTCAATTTAGACTATTCACCAAACTCCAGAAAAACATAATCCAATTGTGATTAGTTACCTTTGACCTCATCAACAGTCCGAATTAGATTATTTACCAACATCCTCAAAAACAGTGTCCTATTTATTTTTATACCCATATTAATCCTGTTGTTATCATATGCACGTCTGCGATAGTCCCGGCCCGATCGAGCAATCACTTCCTGGCCCCATTATCTCACCACATGGGTTAACGATATCAATAGTGGTGGATGGGTATTACTGAAGGAAATATTCCTGGCATTCAAACTGGGGGTAGATAAGATAAAGAGGCATAAGAAGGTGCATTTAATGATATTTTGTTCGGTGTGAACTATTTATATCGCATTATGGCGTCTGTTTGACTGCTGAACGTCTGCTGTAAAGATGACCAACTTATGAGGAACAGAGAAAGCACATGTGGCTGTCACCTGTACCATTCATGACAAACAAAATAGTGCAATTCCCTTCTGCAGCTAAGCGGTGGTGCCGTTCGGTAGGTCCTGGGTTCGATTCTCCGGGTAGCCTCTCACTTCTGCTGTTTTTCTGTTGTCTGGTTTTTCACTTCTTTATTTATTACGAGTTCTTGAAACATAACTTTATGTGTGAATTATTTATTTACTGAAGAAAAAAACTTTATGAAGATGACAATAGCCTCAACTTAACCACAGCTTTCTTTGAAAATATTCAAGTAGACGTGTGAGAGTGTATGATGAAGAAGTAGACGACGGCGAAGAAGAAGTCTGTTATTTTCCTTCACTGTTTACAGTGAGGATATAACAATTTAAACATAGGGAGTGACTTTCAAATCAAACTGTACATGTACTTTTATGAAATTTACCTCCCTTATTGCCCTCTATCTCATGTTTGTTATTTTGCTGTAAACTCTGGTACATGTAATGAGCTATTTTCCGTTCCGGTTTGAAATGAAAAACGGTGGGTCATGTTCTTTGATGTCCCACAAATAAGTCCCCGAGGTCGTTAGGGTTAAGATTAAGGTTTGAGGTTAGGATTCTTAAACCCTTTTAACAGCATCTCTGAATTCTTGTACCTTTTACCTATCGAACAGACGGCCCATTATTATTCACTTCAACCGCCTGTTTCCACAACACAGGTTTTTTAAGCATGTTAATCCACAAACACAAGCGAGACAGCTGATGCGGAAAACACATCACATACGTGCTCAGTCACCATTCACACATTCACTATGTGCGTACGTTTGTTTTGGTGTATATGTGTGTCTGATTTGGCTATAGTCTTAACAGTTTCACACAGTTCGATTTTGTGAAATCAATCGTCGCTAGGGAGAGCTGATCAGTAGAATCTCACGTGATATAAATTGACATGTGAAGCCAAACTTTTCTAACCTTAGCGATGCGTGTACTTCGTGTTGACATACAGGCCTCTTTAAAATGTTTAATAAATAATAAATAAATAAATATAGATAACTAGCAGACAGTCTAAGACAGACAGCATCTTTTTTTCCATATATATATATATATATATATATATATATATATATATATATATATATATATATATATATATATATATATATATATATATATACTACTGGACAAAAGTTAAGGGCCGCCATTCAGTTTAGACAAGGTTTATATAATTCTTCGTGAGCAGTGTCGATTTTCCAAATGTCCGGCAGCTTGAAATCTCTCAAGAAGTCTCTGAATGGTAGAGTGGGACACTGCTAAACGTCTTGCAGTAAAGGTTCAAATCCTGGGTAAGCCACTCACGTCTGTTGTTTTTCTGTTGTCTAGTGTTCTACTTTTTTATTTCTTACGAGTGCCTGAAAACATACTTTTATGTTTGTCTAATATTTATTTACTGTTTACAGGCCTCCGGTTTCCCTTCCTTATATGTTATAAACGTCTTGCAACATGACGAACAGATTGACCATTCTGAATCCATGCCATGGCTCGACCACGGTCTACAGTGCTGAGACTTCTCCTTGGTGGCATGGCTAATGCAGTGATCATTTCGACCACTTGTCATACTGATTTATTGCATACCAACGGTGAACACTCTTTACCGATGATCATTTTCCACGTGCATTCAAATTCAACTCACTTTTTCATCTTTTGAACTAGTGGGGCGTGTTGCAAATGCAAATGGCAATTTTCACGTGCGGGTTAAAGTGACCCAGTTTTTTGACATTTAAAAAAAATTAACCTAGTGCACACAGAAATGTATACACATTTCTCTGAGCTCAGTTTTAATGACATTTTCACTTGTCTTTACAGTTTGCCAATCAATTATATAAACCTTGTCTAAACTGAATGGTGGCCCTTAACTTTTA
This sequence comes from Oreohelix idahoensis, assembly GCA_024509875.1. Classification (NCBI taxonomy): domain Eukaryota; kingdom Metazoa; phylum Mollusca; class Gastropoda; order Stylommatophora; family Oreohelicidae; genus Oreohelix; species Oreohelix idahoensis. The sequence goes on from JAMPIV010019217.1 coordinate 415,073, forward strand.
TCCAGTAGTATATACAGGAGTTTGAGGCACAGACAGTGATATAAGATTTAAGAAGCAAAGAGGAGCTTTCGCTACATTAGAACAATCTATGGAAATCAAATCCAATAATGAAATCAGAATCGTCAGCTAAGATATTTACTTACTTACTTACTTAGTCGTTCCTCTTCTACCGTGAGGTGTAGAGGTTTGGAAGAGAGAGCGCCAGACTATCCTATCGGCTGTCTTTTTCCTGGCCTGGTTCCATTCTAGTCCTCGGTCCTTCAAAGATTGTCTAATATTGTCCTCCCAGCGGACTCTGGGTCGCAGCTAAGATATTAAGTTAGTCTAACGTATCGCTCTGAAACATGGGAACAGGGCCAGATTAACCTTATAACAGGTACAACTAGAAACAAAAACGCATGGATTTCAGATAAATGTTTTTATTTATTTATATTAATATTTTTTTAAAAATTAAAATAAAAAAAGTGTTCGTTACAGACCCTAGATTTTGTAAAAGTGAGTGGGGCCTCTGCAAAGAGAATCAATTTTTTTTAAAGTGGGGGTAGAAGTAACTAATAAACAAACTGTTGTACAGATACTATTACCCTGCACGCACGAGCGTACTATCGTGCACGTGCCGTTGCTGTAGAAAGCTTTGTGCGTTATGACTCTGTTGCTTTTTTGTCGCGGGACCTCCTGTAAGCCTGGGGCCCTAGGCCCGTGACTAGTGGGCCTAACGAATAATCCGGCGCTGCATGGGAAACGACAAAAAAAAACCAAGAACAACAAAGTTACAGACTTTCATAAATTGGTGTTTGAGTACAACAGAAGGATTGAGATAGTATGACAAGACTACCGGTGTGGAACTGATGGCAAAAACAAGTCAACTGATGATAAAAGTCAAGAACCAGTGGGACAAGAGATGAGAAGAACGCTGGAGATGGATAGGATACACGGTAACAAAGCTTGATGGAGATGGATAGTATACATGGTAACAAAACTTGATGGAGATGGATAGGATACATGGTAACAAAACTTGATGGAGATGGATAGGATACATGGTAACAAAACTTGATGGAGATGGATAAGATACATGGTAACAAAACTTGATGGAGATGGATAGGATACATGGTAACAAAATTTGATGGAGATGGATAGGATACATGGTAACAAAATTTGATGGAGATGGATAGGATACATGGTAACAAAATTTGATGGAGATGGATAGGATACATGGTAACAAAGCTTGATGGAGATGGATGGGATACATGGTAACAAAGCTTGATGGAGATGGATAGGATACACAGTAACAAAACTTGATGGAGATGGATAGGATACACGGTAACAAAGCTTGATGGAGATGGATAGGATACACGGTAACAAAGCTTGATGGAGATGGATAGGATACACGGTAACAAAGCTTGATGGAAATGGATAGGATACACGGTAACAAAACTTGATGGCGATGGATAGGATACACGGTAACAAAGCTTGATGGAGATGGATAGGATACACGGTAACAAAACTTGATGGAGATGGATAGGATATACGGTAACAAAACTTGATGATAGTATTGTAAGGGGCTCTTGTTCTGGAATTCCTAGAGGAAGAGAGGTAGATGGGAACAGTAAATGACATGGAGAAGAGAAATAGAGACAAATGAAAGGATAAAGAAAACATAGAGTTACTTTGAAAGAATGGCACAGGACAGGGCCTGGCGCTACATTTTTTCGAAACCTGATAACGTCATGCTCCTTGTCTACCTAGCTATAAAATGACTTCCTGACTCTGCTCTTGAGTTAGGGATGGCAAATGCAGCGAGAAAGGAAACCGGTCACCACAATTCATAACGCTGAGACCTAGGACATTAAAGTCTCCAAACTTCACATCCCTACGTCAGTATCTTCTATGTGACGACCTTCACCTTGTATTACAACAATGTTGGAGATGCCTGAACTGCTTAAACTAAAGAAATGGTAAACAGATTACTCTTCCAGGCTGATATCTGATGAGAGGGCGCGGCGCGGAAACGACAGCTCAGACAGCCGTTCAATTATTTAACAATACAGGCGAGGCACTTAAGATTATCTATGAGCAGGGAAGGAAACAAAGATGTTTTTTTTTTAAAATGCAGTTTTGCTTAGAGTAACAAAGCTGACCAAGTAACAGAGAAAGACAACCACTAAGTTGGATAGAATGGGGTAGGTGAGGTGGGGGGAGAGACCAGTCGATAGTACAGGCTTCAATATACTGAAATAACTATCTATTCAACCAGCTAAAAGATAGGAACTACAGATCAGTGAAACTGTGACACCGAAAGAATGACGGATGAATATCTGCGGCAAAAGTGCCTAACATATGAGGAACAGAGAAAGCACATACGGTCGTCACCTGTGCCACACCTGGATAAACTCTACGTAGATACCAACAACATCAGGCTGGCCATCGCTTTCTTTACACTTGTTAAAGTTGACGTATGAAAGTTTACGGAGGAGAAAAGGAAGAAAGGAGAGGAGTGTCGTAGATGTTATCAGATAGGTAATAGATGTTTATAGTCCTGTCTGAGCAGAGTTGATAGTGATGACAATGTGAAAGTAAGGGGTAAGATATAGTTTTATCACGAGGTGATCGTGTAAGAGAAAGGACAGTCTGTGGATAGAATAATTTATCTAATCCAGCCTATCTGGACGACGATATTTAAATCAGACGCACTTTCTCTCCTTGTACGAAAATACAAGTTACACTACACTCAAATGCACACAATTCTGTGACAAATACGCACGAACGTGAAAACAAACTATGAATAACATATAATGGTAGGGGTTGACCGACACGATAACTAAAGGTTTAATAAAGTTTATTATCAATAGAAGATCACAACAATAAGCATATACATTACTAGATCATGGTTTACAGACAAAATTGCAAAAGAAGAATTTAATCAAATAGGTTCTCCCCCTCTGGTAAAGGAAAAGAAAAGACGATCCCAACAGAGGTTAATTAACCCAAAAGATCAAAAGTTAACAATAAGTTATGAAATAGTCAGTATGGGAAAACAATAGGTTCCTAATGTAATCTATCCCGTGACTACTCAGATTAGTGAGATAAAAAAAAAAGAAAGAAGAAACCACATAAGTATATGATGTTAACAAAAGACATAAGTTTCTTTCTCCGTTCATTCAATTCACACCCATTCAGTGGCCACTTCCGGACTTTTGCTTACCCCAGTAGTTGTCGCAGGCATTCCAATGAAATACACTAATGTCGTAGATTTTTGATAGGGGAATTAAGACATAGATTGGTCCATTCTAAATAGATTAGAACAGGTGATAGCTCAGTGAGAGGTAACGTAAAGAAAATAAATTTTCACGAGTGACATGGTGGAAACTAGTTATATTCTGTCCCTGAAATCGAGAAGCTTCTCTCTTTCAGCCTATCTCTACAACAGAACTTAGTTAGTCAGACAGTCTACTATAATATATATATATATATATATATATATATATATATATATATATATATATATATATATATATATATATATATATATATATATATATATATATATATATATATATATATATATCACCACTAACATACACACACATAAGTGACGACAGTTTGACGCACAGACGTGAAAACTACATCAATGGATTATGGATCTTTTTGGACAAGCTGACCGACACCCGTAATAAAGTTTATGTAAATTTTATTTATCATAAAGAACTTTACAACAACACTATCATGTGAATATCAAATCAAATACAATTAGTGAATCACAACAGCCATATCAGCGCTACATAAACTTGCTAGACGCACGCCCAGTTAATCCGGCGCTGCCAAGGTTTGGTACACGAGAATTTTACCAGCCTGACTGTAGGTCAATATTGTATCACCTGTCTACTCTCTCAGCAGGGGTGGTCAGGTAAACAGACGAGACGAATTATTACGGAGAAGTGCAAATAATGACTCTAAACTAACAATACTGCCGGAGAGGAAAAGATAGCGAACCCAATAATGTGACACTCCTTCTTGCCATCGAAGCACAACTGTTTTCAACTTCTTTTATTATGTTATACATCTTCCTATTCGCTTTTTTCGTGAACATTTTCATGTATTGCAACAACAATTCTTCGAGCCAAAGCCAAATTTAGCGAATGATTCACTCGCTCTAGTTTATTTCACCTGTACTGCTAGGACTCACGTACTCAACACGACCAAACGAACGCACGTACAATGGTAACCCACTCGCATGGCGAATGCATGTACTACACTGAAGCAGAAATTCTCCCACCACCTGTAAACAGATTCTAAATGAATCTCAGGCGTCTCCCAGTTTAGAAACTGGCAGATGTCGACTTCATAGGTCAGAACGTTTTAGTTACTGTGGAAACCGATGGAATTCGGATTTTCTCTCTCACACCTTTTGCACATACACACGCGAGCACTTCTTCCTAGAGGTGTAAAGCGATAGGGCTTTACATTTTGTTATAATAATAATAATAATTTTTATTATTTTCTTATGCGTTACACTTAACATCAGCATCATTTTCCTTTGCCTTACTTCCGGAGCATAGAACTACCACTGGAGCTGGTCCTCTTTCAGGAAGCCTGTAACAAACATTCACACGTTCCTGTAACAAACATTCACATGTTCCTGTAACAAACATTTACATGTTCCTGTAACAAACATTCACATGTTCCTGTAACAAACATTCACATGTTCCCGCAGCGGCGTTTTTTGTGTGTGGTAACAATGTGTTTGACATGATGAGGTTGCCAACCACATGCCCAACCTCATATTAGTCGCCTTGTACGACATACCTAAGGGTGTAGTAGTCCTACTCTTTGTTTGTTCAGAGACCCCCCGGGGAAATATACGGGGCGCTATACTTAACGGGCAGAGTGTAAATACGAGGATACTCCTGGAGGAGGACTTAATCCTAATACTAATGAGCGTTACTGTTGCTTGACGTTTCAGTGATATTCGCGAGAGTATCGTGTTCGCTGTATGATGACACATCATCTCTTTTTTGCATATAGGATGATACATTCTCTCCTTTTGCATGTAGGACAATACATCCTCTCTTCTTGCATGTGTGTTGATACATTCTCTCTTCTTGCATGTAGGATGATATATCCTCTCTTCTTACATGTAGGAATATATATTTTCTCTTCTCGCATGTAGGACGATACATCCTCTCTTTTTTGCATGTAGGATGATGCATCCCCTATTCTTGCATGTAGGATGATACATCCTATCTTCTTGCATGTAGAATGATACACCATCTCTTTTTTGCATGTAGGATGATACACCATCTTTTTTCTGCATGTAGGATGATATATCCTCTTTTTTTGCATGTATGCTAGTATATCCTCTCTTCCCGCACGAGGATGTACAATCTCCTCAGGGTTGTATAATGGTATACCCTCTTCTCCTGCCTGTATGATGGTATATCATCTCTTCTGGCCTGTATGACGGAATGTTCCCTACTCTGGTCTGAATGATGGTATATTGCCTACACTTGCCTGTATGATGGTATGTTCCCTACTCTGGTCTGTATGATGGTATGTTTCCTACACTGGTATGTATGATGGTATGTTGCTTACACTGGTATGTATGATGGTATGTTGCTTACACTGGTATGTATGATGGTATGCTGCCTAGACTGGTATGTATGCTGGTATGTTGCCTACACTGGTATGTATGATGGTATGTTGCCTACACTGGTATGTATGATGGTATGTTGCCTACACTGGTACGTCATTTCCCATGCTCTGTACTATGGTATATCACCTCTTCAGGTCTGTATAGAGGTATATCACTCCCTCTGGTCTGCGTGATGGTATTTCATCTCTCACAGCCTGTATGACGACGCATCCTCTCCACCTAAAATCTTCGGCCATCCCTAGACCTATCTGCTAATGTTCTGTATATTATGCCTTAATTTCAACTGACCTACCAGGAAATGTCAACCAGTTTCATCTGTTTTCATTCACTGCCATGATAAATGATTAATTTACATAAAACATTTTTGATTCAAGAAACGAAAAGTCGTTAATTCATTTCTCGGTACGCGCGCCTGTACATACACTTCCATCAGCATCAAGCTGACCACTAACATATTCAAGTTGACGTCTGGGAGTGTACGAAGAAGAAGACAATGCACTTCCATTACATAGTTCTTCATATGCTTTCGGAAAATTTTGTGCACGTGCTACATAACATTTAAGGACGTGGGCTGAACTAATGCTTCCAATTTAACACGTCTGTTTGTGAAAGTTGAGAATAAGATGCTGGAGATGGATAGTACACACAGTACCCGGTTGATAGCTTTACTAGCCAGTCCTTGTCCTGGAATCCCCAGGGTAACATTAGGTAGAGAGAGAGAGACTGAAAAACACGCGGAGATGGGAAATGGAGACAGCCATGAAGGGGATGACAAAGACATGGCATACGTTTGTTGAAGGCCTAAGTTCCTTGGGGAATTGAATGGTGATACATGTTTGTGATTCCAATGGCCCATCAGTTCAGCCAAGTTTCTTTGTTTGTTGTTCGTATGAGTTATTTGGCCGTGTGGAGAGTTGTTGCTGTGAGTGGTGTTATGATTAAAATTCATAACGATTATGTCGGTATAATAGTTGGCTCGACAGGGCTCCTTTTCTGATAATTTTATACGGACTTACTTAGTAATAAAGGAAGTGACGTCATGCCGATATGGCGTAAGAGGCAGACGCGAACATTTTGAAGCAGAAGTGAGGTGATCGTCTGCAAGAAGAAATGCGGCTTGTGTTTGAATGTGGGCGGACGTATGTGTATTGAGCTCCTGCAGTATACTGTGTTTTTCCTGCATCATTCCATCACCAGGACATCAATATACTTAGCTGAGGTGTCCCTGGTTTATTATATTCAGGAAATGTATATCTATTCATGAAGAGGTCCATTGGACTGTGATAAATAAAGTTTGTATGATTGCCATTGACCAGCGTTTGATAGTGAACGGACTGGACAACTACTTATTGCCTGCATTTGCTTTTGAGCGAGAACTGATTTCATGGAGCTTTGTGTCAAGTATAATAAACTGCATATTTGTGAATTGTGAAGGAAGTGTTTGTCAGCTCACTGCAGTTATGCTGATTCGTGTTGTTAGACTATCCCCTAGTGTATACTTTGGCCACGGAAACCTTCTCCAGAACTTTAATTAATACGACACACATCATGGTTGTTCTTGTCTTGTTCTCTTCTTTGCTAATATGTTTGCTATGTTTATTTAATGCTCCCCTTTCGAGCAGCAGGAAAACACGCGGCCGGTTATAAAATATGTTTCGTTAATATTTATTTCAATTCCCTTATATAATACGTATAATTTAAAATGATATATAGCAACACAAAATGTTCTTTGTTAAGAAATAATAAATACCGCGCAAAGGTTATCTGCAACCATCTGTACCTCGAAGCGGCAAAAGTTTTTGAATCCCTGACTGCGAGACTGCAGACAGCGATAGGTGTTCACGTTAAAGCGATCACTAAAATCGGCTTGAGAGAAAATACAAAACGTGCTACCTTCCATTCTCCGTTCAAAGGCGCTCAGACCGAGTTAATGCCTAGGACGTCACCTTGTGGGAATTTTCACACGACCCCATGGGCAGCAGAGCAAATGTACTTTTCTCCAGTGAGTGAGCTGTTGTTTTGCTTTGAGTGAGTGTATATGTGTTTGCGCGAATGTGGATGTGTGTTGTTGCGATAATGTTATTTCTGCTGATGTTTATGTTTACCGCTTATACTGATGAAGACTGTTCTTTGGTGATAAAGTTTAAGGGCTGCTACTTGTAAGAGTACAGACACAAGAGTTTCTCAAAAATACCACTGCACTAATTCCTGAAAGACGTAATTCGTCTTCATCATGATCATCATTCGCCTCTTACGCTCCCAAGTAGGAAGTTGTGGACATACATCTTCCTACGCCAGCTGGAATGTGAAGTACTGTAGAAGTATATGACATTATCCGAGATCTCCTAACCTGAGGGGTGCGCTTCGGGAGGGTGGTGCCAATAAGATACAGCGGTTTTGTAAGGTCCTTCCCTGAAAATGTATCGCAATTTACTTCTCACTTGCTAGAAATCGGTTGGATGACCGGTGTGACATGCGTCCGGCATTGTTGTCGTGAAACATTCTAAATCCACATATATAAATTAAAAGGTAAATGTAAAGCCTAACACATAAATTCAATAAAAGGAAAGAGAAATGGTAAAAGTACAGTGCTGTCACAATGGCGTACAAAAATCCCCCTTGTTTTATGCTTCGTCTGCATATTCTCACGCTTTCACGTTGATAGTAAAGCCTACTGCATCAATACACGCTTTCTACAATAAAACGTGTACTGTATTTCTAAGAAAACCTTGAGCTAGGCACACTGCGTAATGACCTAAATTAATACTTCCATTAATTTCATTTTATACACTACGTTAACATAAACGGAAAGACAGATGAACTTAGGATAGAGAGAGGGAGGGCTGAAAGCAGGAACGCATGCCACACTAACACGCGTCTCGCGATACACAATTAATGCCACCCTCCCCGCGTAAGGCCAGAAGCACTAACTTTTTTCAAATGGACAGTGATAAAAAACACTACCCATACGAGAGTTAGGTTTTAAAACCTGAAAAACGCTTATTAGGAAACATGACATTATACTGGTTTACGTTTGAAAGCCTGACAGTACCCAGACACCATATCGTATCGAAGTGAACGGGAGGTAGAAGAAAATGCATATTTTGAACGCAGCCCCTTAGCCCCATAAAATTTATACAGTTGGGTTCCTTAGGACTTGCTGACAAAGAATATGTTAAGTGTTACGCAAATAGTCTAGGAATTAACAAATTATAGCCAAAAGAAAATAGTGAGGGTGTCAGACAACACCAAATAATAATCGCACAGTGGCATGTTTTGAAACCACTATTTTACGGGAAATGGGCCACCATGTAAAATCCTATTTGATTGGATAGAAGTAAATGTAAGGCTAAACACGATTAGTCGGGCTACAAATACTAATTCTTTGTTGTTAGGGAAACGGTAGTAAGGGTACTTTTTTTTTGAAAAGCTGTGTAAACATGGCCCGATTGGTTAGACCCGCCAATATAGTCAATTAGGAGCGTCAGTTCAGTGCAACATGTTAAAATAAACTTACTCAGAAACAGTGCGTTGAGTTCCAGTGCATATTTTTCTAAATAAAAGCCTGGGACAGCGGCAGATCGGATTTTGTGCCATATTCATCGCCAGTCAACGTATTTGTTTATTATTTCCATGAATTGTGGTAAGCTTGATATATTCGATATCTTTTTAATGAAAATTGAATGTAAGTTGATAATTTATGTCTGTATATGTGCGTGGTTCAGTAGCAAACATGAGGCAAGGCCTAGATACTGCTCCAACCTGAACATGACGTGTCGGAGAAAAGTAAAACTGCATGGAATTGCCAAACAGTACACTGACACCTATCTTATTGACTAGATAGAACTAATGCTGGAATTGCAGAGGCGTAGTAACCATTAGGGAGGAGTATACTGGTGTAAATTGTTTCAGATGAAGCTAGCAGTTGGCCTACCGCTCTGAACTCAGTGTTTGTTATGTATTGTATTCAGTCTGGAAATAGATTATAAATTAGTTCTGAAATAGGAGGTACAACCTTCTTGTTTCAGGGACCGTGGTCATAAGTTATTGAGGCAGCACCTGGTCTGAGTTTTGCTGAATCCAGAGGCTGACAGCATACTCCTTGGTCCAGATAGCGACCAGTGAGGTGTCTCCAGAACACAGTGAAGAAATCGAGCAGAGGAGTCTTTTCCTGCCTCCATCACGAAAGATAAGCTTCTGTGGCCAGAGTAGCTCAACATTATGTGCCCCCTCAAAAATTGACATTTTATTAAACACAGAGGAAAAATTAATTGGTTCAAATGACAGGAACTGTGAACTTTTTCCAATACTATTTCCCCGATAATCAAACACTTGAAGTCATGATGAAAAACAACAACCAAGCTTGAACAAACCAGTATTACCTCATATTACCACTGCACAAATTACACACATAGAATAATAATAATAAAATATGTCAATACAAAGATTATATTTATAAACTGTGTACATATTACTTGTAATTACATTTGATTGTGATTCCTGGTTCACTGTGTAGTTGAATCAGGATATCCATTATTGACAAGAATTAATACATATATTTTTTAAACTTAAACACTTGACTCATTTAAGATAGTCTTATAGATTGTTATATGTGTGTGAGTGTCACAGGTTTAAAGTGTTGTGGAATAAATTAAATTGTTTATCTGTTTGTTGTTGTTGTGACTTACACTTCATCATTTTCATAACCCTAGACATTTAACGTAGTCATCACAATATTCCAGAATAATTCTGACTAAGGTATAAATGTGGTAGCAAGTAAGGTCATCTGTAATACACCACACTTAATAGATACAGATACCTTCACAGCTGATCTCAGTCAGTACACTAAGTCCCCTATAAATATTTATAACATCCCATTTTACCACATATATTGGGGTCCTGTCCGGGATTTTGAATCTTTCCCTATTATAAATATTGGGGGTAATTCACTTCAGGGAATAATAAAAATTAAAAAGGTATCCTTGGGTGGAATTAAATAAGGTTGAGCTCTCAGTGCCTGTGGTTGTCCTTGGATATTTAGTTAGAAATTGAATTGTTTAGTTAGACATTATATACATTTACCTGTTAGAAAATGGCGGACCTGGCCAAATTTCGATCTGCTGCTGTGCAGACTGCAAAAGAGTTAAAAATGGACGGGCAAGTTATGATTGCCTATGTCACTACGGAATGTGACAAATATATTGAACGTGAAGAAAGAAGATTAGAAAAAGAGGCCAAAAGAAAATTAGAATCTGAAAGATTAGAAAAAGAAGCTGAAAGAAAGATAGAGGCTGAAAAAGAAATTAAGAGGTTGCAGATTGAGGCTGACAAAGAGGCTAAAGCATTGGAGGCAGATAGGGAGATTAAGAGGCTCCAGTTGGAAGAGAAAAAGGCAGAAAGGGAAGCCGAAGAAAAAAGATTAGCTGCAGAAAGGGAAGACAAGAGATTAGCTGCAGAGAGGGAAGCAGAAAAGGAGGAGAAAAGATTACAAAGGGAACATGAGTTACGACTAAGGGAGTTTGAGTTTCAAGGCCATGCTCCTGAAAATGGTGCCAGTCCCTTTACCTCTGATGCCACTGCTGGTCAAGGAGCCTCAACCTCAGCTATGAATTTTCATTTAGATCATTTTGTTGAGAAAGACGATGATATTGAGAGCTATCTAAATAGATATGAACTATTAGCTACCACGTATGGGTTAGAGAGAGAAAGGTGGAGCTTAAAGTTGTCTCAAGGGCTTCGTGGGGCAGCTTATGAAGTTTTTGCCAAAATGAGCAGAGGTGATCAAGAAAATTATGACATGCTAAAGCAGGCTCTTTTGTTAAGATATGAAAAGAACGCAGAATTTTATAGGAAAAAATTTAGGAATGCTAAACTACTGTCAGGTGAAACCTATCACCAGTTCTCTGCACGGTTAGAGACCTACTTGGAGAAATGGACTTCTCTGGGGAAAACCCAAGATCTTAAGGAAATGGTCCTTATAGAACAATTAAGAGAGTCCATGGCTCCAGACCTGAGAAAGTTTCTCATGGAACAAGGTGCAGAGAGACTGGGTGAGCTACTAAATGTTGCAGAAAGGTATCAAGCGGCTCAGGCAGAGGTAACAGGTAATAAAAAGAAACAGGTAGATAATTTTAAGGCACCACAGAACTTTAATAAATTTGATCCTAGAGATCAAAACAAAGGTAAGCACCAGTTTGATAGGCCACGGTATGACAATAAAAATAAAACCCCACAATTCGATGAAAGGAAATATGATGAAAGAAAATCTTTCAACCAAGGAAAGAGATGGTGTAAAAATTGTAAGATGAACAATCATGACACTGACCATTGTAGAAGGAAACCTCCTCATTGTGCTGCTATGACATCTGGAAAAAAGGGAAAAAAGGTCAAACCTGCGGAACTACAGGAACCATACCATCCCCCAGTGTGTGAAGATGTCATCTGTAATGGTGTCACCATAAGGTGTTTATATGATACAGGTTTAGATTATGATTCCGTTGTGAGTTCTCACCTGGTGCAGGCAGATCAATACACCACAGAAACAGTGGAGATTCAAACTGCAACCAAGGATGTAGCTACCATGACACTTCCCGTCGCCCGGATAAAGGTGAAAACGCGATATGTGGAAGGAATCATAAAAGCAGCAGTGATAAATGAGCCAATCTACCCTCTGATATTGGGGTGTAGATATGTCTTCTTGGGGAATCCCAAGAGACCTGTGATATTGGCAACCGTGCAGACCAGATCACAGTCTAAAAATGAGGAGGATAATCCAATAAATACTCATCCAGATGAGATGAGGAAGGCACAGGCGGAGGACAAGACACTCAAGCCGTGTTTCAAGAAGTTGCCCAAATCTCATACACCTCCAGGCAAGGGAGAATTTTATATGAAGAACAAACTGATTTATAGGAAGGCTGGATCTGAATCCAATGGTCACGGACAGCTGGTCCTTCCCACTTCATATAGGACTAAAGTGTTGGAACTAGGGCATGCGATTCCCTTTAGTGGTCATATGGGAATCAGCGCAACAGGACAGCGAATAGCTTGTCACTATTTCTGGCCAGGAATAACTGAAGATATCAAACGATATGTAAAATCCTGTCCAGAGTGCCAACGAGTAGCACCTAAGCATTGGACTGCACCAGCAACTCTGGGGGAAATGCCCATAGTGGGAACACCCTTTGAGAGAGTTGCCGTGGATCTTGTGGGACCTCTCACTCGAACTAAGAGGAGGAACAGCTACATTCTGACTCTGGTGGACACTTGTTCTATGTGGGGAGAGGCGGTAGCCCTGTCATCGATTGATTCTAAGCATGTGGCAGAGGCATTACTCACAATTTTCACAAGGTTAGGCTTTCCCAATCAAATCTTGACTGATAATGGCTCTCAGTTCAAGGGGAAACTAACAGAAGAAGTTTTCAGGATCTTCCAGGCCAAACACTTCCATTGTAGTGTGTACCATCCCCAAGGGAACGGCCAAGTGGAAAGATTTAATGGCACGTTGATGTCGATCCTGAGAAAGTTGGCACACGAAAAACCAGATACATGGGATCAGTACCTTCACGCCGCCCTCTTTGCTTATCGGGAGGCGACCCATAGCTCAACCGGAATGGCCCCGGCAACATTATTATTTGGAAGGCCAATAAAAGGTCCACTTGAAGCGCTGTTAAGAACGTGGACTGATGAAAAGGCAGAGGAAAATATTACATCCTCATACCAATATGTGAATGAGCTGACCACTCGTTTAAAAACTTGCTGGAAACTTGCCAATGAAAATTTGAGACAAGCCAGGAAGAAACATGCTGCCTATTTCAACAGGAAGGCTAAAGACAGAGATTTGGCTGTGGGAGAGAAGGTACTGCTTCTTCTACCCGGTAGTCAGAATAAGTTACAAATTGGATGGCAAGGTCCATATACAGTTCTAGAGAAGGTGTCTAGAACCAATTATAAGATAGATAAGAAGGGGAAAGAAAAAATCTATCATGTGAATCTCCTGAAGAAATATTTGGAAAGAGAACATCAGGAAGAGACACACTTGTTGACCTTGTCCATTGCCATGGAGATGAAAAAGGAACCACTTTCATCATTTGAATATCCATTACATCCCTGTGAGACAGCGGCACAGGTGAAAATCAGTACACATTTAACGAAAAATCAGAAAGAGAGAGTGCAACAGGTTCTAGATAATCATGCAGAGGTGTTAACAGACCGACCGGGGCATACAAACTTATTGGAATATGATATGAAGCTGATAGACCCCACACCTGTCTGTATGAAACCCTATTCGATTCCTTTTGCTAAGGAGAAAGCTTTGAAGGAAGAGATAGACTATTTGTTGAAGGAAGGAATTATTTCACACAGTGAATCTTCGTATAGTTCCAGTGTTGTGCTCTTAAGGAAACCCTCTGGAGAACATAGACTCTGTATAGATTACAGGAGACTGAATGCTATTACAGAAGGACAGGTGGATCCATTGCCGGATACAAATCAGTTGTTTGCCAGGCTAAATAAAGCTAAATATTTCTCAAAAGTGGATCTGAGTAAAGGATACTATCAGATTCCAGTAAAGCCTGAGGTTAGACCATACCTAGCGTTTAGTATCTCAGAGGGACACTATGAGTTTAACAGATTGTCATATGGATTGAAGAATGCGTCTAGTGTCTTCTCTAGAATGATGAGAAAATTATTGGACCCTCTGAATAATCCCTGCATCACACATTTCATGGATGATATCCTTATAGCAACAGAAACATTTGAGGAACACATTGACTCTCTGAACATGCTGTTTAATCGACTTAGAGAAGCGAATTTAACAGCCCGACCAACCAAATGTTGCGTTGGATGTAAAGAATTAGAATTTTTGGGACACACAGTCCATCAGGGAAACATGACCCCTGACCCCAAGAATTTAGAGAAACTAAAGAAAGCCCCGAGACCACAAACCAAGAAAGACGTGAGATCCTTTGTCTCATTATGTGGTTTCTACCAAAAGTATATCAAAAACTTTAATTCCATATGTGCACCGTTAACTGATTTGACACGTAAAGGAAATCCAGATCGAATTACATGGACACCACAATGTGAATTGCCTTACCAGGAATTGAAGGAAAAGCTTACAAGCAAACCTATTTTGAAACTACCTGACTTAAGTCAAGAATTCATTGTAAGGACGGATGCCAGTAATATTGGGTTAGGTGCGACTCTGCTACAGAAATCAGATGCATTGGATGGGGAATTAAGCCCAGTGGCATATGCTAGCAGAAAGTTGAATAAAGCTGAAACCAACTACTCAACTAGCGAAAAAGAATGTCTTGCAGTAATATGGGCGATAAAGAAATTCAATATTTATCTGTATGGGAAGGCATTTAAGTTGCAAACGGATCACAAACCCTTGTCGTTTCTAGCGCAGGCTAGACATGAAAATTCTAGATTACTCCGTTGGTCATTACTGATGCAGCCATTTGAGTTTAGCATAGAGTATATATCTGGAAAGACAAATCTGGGAGCGGATTTTTTAAGCCGCCATCCGTGTGATGAGAATCACCGTAAGCCCCAGAAATAATAATAAATTTCTCTGTGTATATAGAATTATAGACTGACATATAACGTCTGTTTTAAGAGGGGAGAATTTGTCGTGAAACATTCTAAATCCACATATATAAATTAAAAGGTAAATGTAAAGCCTAACACATAAATTCAATAAAAGGAAAGAGAAATGGTAAAAGTACAGTGCTGTCACAATGGCGTACAAAAATCCCCCTTGTTTTATGCTTCGTCTGCATATTCTCACGCTTTCACGTTGATAGTAAAGCCTACTGCATCAATACACGCTTTCTACAATAAAACGTGTACTGTATTTCTAAGAAAACCTTGAGCTAGGCACACTGCGTAATGACCTAAATTAATACTTCCATTAATTTCATTTTATACACTACGTTAACATAAACGGAAAGACAGATGAACTTAGGATAGAGAGAGGGAGGGCTGAAAGCAGGAACGCATGCCACACTAACACGCGTCTCGCGATACACAATTAATGCCACCCTCCCCACGTAAGGCCAGAAGCACTAACTTTTTTCAAATGGACAGTGATAAAAAACACTACCCATACGAGAGTTAGGTTTTAAAACCTGAAAAACGCTTATTAGGAAACATGACATTATACTGGTTTACGTTTGAAAGCCTGACAGTACCCAGACACCACATCGTATCGAAGTGAACGGGAGGTAGAAGAAAATGCATATTTTGAACGCAGCCCCTTAGCCCCATAAAATTTATATAGTTTGGTTCCTTAGGACTTGCTGACAAAGAATATGTTAAGTGTTACGCAAATAGTCTAGGAATTAACAAATTATAGCCAAAAGAAAATAGTGAGGGTGTCAGACAACACCAAATAATAATCGCACAGTGGCATGTTTTGAAACCACTATTTTACGGGAAATGGGCCACCATGTAAAATCTTATTTGATTGGATAGAAGTAAATGTAAGGCTAAACATGATTAGTCGGGCTACAAATACTAATTCTTTGTTGTTAGGGAAACGGTAGTAAGGGTACTTTTTTTTGAAAAGCTGTGTAAACATGGCCCGATTGGTTAGACCCGCCAATATAGTCAATTAGGAGCGTCAGTTCAGTGCCACATGTTAAAATAAACTTACTCAGAAACAGTGCGTTGAGTTCCAGTGCATATTTTTCTAAATAAAAGCCTGGGACAGCGGCAGATCGGATTTTGTGCCATATTTATCGCCAGTCAACGTATTTGTTTATTATTTCCATGAATTGTGGTAAGCTTGATATATTCGATATCTTTTTAATGAAAATTGAATGTAAATTGATAATTTATGTCTGTATATGTGCGTGGTTCAGTAGCAAACATGAGGCAAGGCCTAGATACTGCTCCAACCTGAACATGACGTGTCGGAGAAAAGTAAAACTGCATGGAATTGCCAAACAGTACACTGACACCTATCTTATTGACTAGATAGAACTAATGCTGGAATTGCAGAGGCGTAGTAACCATTAGGGAGGAGTATACTGGTGTAAATTGTTTCAGATGAAGCTAGCAGTTGGCCTACCGCTCTGAACTCAGTGTTTGTTATGTATTGTGTTCAGTCTGGAAATAGATTATAAATTAGTTCTGAAATAGGAGGTACAACCTTCTTGTTTCAGGGACCGTGGTCATAAGTTATTGAGGCAGCACCTGGTCTGAGTTTTGCTGAATCCAGAGGCTGACAGCATACTCCTTGGTCCAGATAGCGACCAGTGAGGTGTCTCCAGAACACAGTGAAGAAATCGAGCAGAGGAGTCTTTTCCTGCCTCCATCACGAAAAATAAGCTTCTGTGGCCAGAGTAGCTCAACATTATGTGCCCCCTCAAAAACTGACATTTTATTAAACACAGAGGAAAAATTAATTGGTTCAAATGACAGGAACTGTGAACTTTTCCCAATACTATTTCCCCGATAATCAAACACTTGAAGTCATGATGAAAAACAACAACCAAGCTTGAACAAACCAGTATTACCTCATATTACCACTGCACAAATTACACACATAGAATAATAATAATAAAAGATGTCAATACAAAGATTATATTTATAAACTGTGTACATACATGTATTACTTGTAATTACATTTGATTGTGATTCCTGGTTCACTGTGTAGTTGAATCAGGATATCCATTATTGACAAGAATTAATACATATATTTTTTAAACTTAAACACTTGACTCATTTAAGATAGTCTTATAGATTGTTATATGTGTGTGAGTGTCACAGGTTGTAAAGTGTTGTGGAATAAATTAAATTGTTTATCTGTTTGTTGTTGTTGTGACTTACACTTCATCATTTTCATAACCCTAGACATTTAACGTAGTCATCACAATATTCCAGAATAATTCTGACTGAGGTATAAATGTGGTAGCAAGTAAGGTCATCTGTAATACACCACACTTAATAGATACAGATACCTTCACAGCTGATCTCAGTCAGTACACTAAGTCCCCTATAAATATTTATAACATCCCATTTTACCACAATTGTCCAAGACTGTCCCTCATAATTATGTCTTTACCTACCGAAAGAAACAACGGCCTTCTCATTAAGATTAAGGTGGTTTATTATTGTTATATTTTTCTGTTTTACGCGAGGAACTGGCTAGCAATACAATCCGTATAGTAACATCTATAACGTGATTGTTTCACTGATAAAATTGTGGAAGGACAGTAGAAGCTAACATTACACTCAATGTCAGAGAGAAAGTGTGAGGGCTTAAAAAATACAAAGGCAGTCCTTTAGCAGATAATGCCATAATGGAGTGAAGTGTTCGAGACTTCACCATACTAGGTCCAGCATTTTTATGAGGTGGCGTGACAAGTTCCCTTTATCGCTGCCTTTTGCCCTTCCTAACTCAAGAGATGAGTCAGGTACCCATTTACAGGGGCGTAGACTGGCGCGTGATGTTACTAGGTTTGGACATGAGTTAAGAATCCCTAATATAAACGATATTAAGTCACGGGACACCGGGTGTATTATACAAATGTCGATACACAGACAAGGACTGGAGCAGTGTTGCCACTCCTAGGTGGATTCACCTAGATCTAGATTTTTAGGTCCCGTCTAGGCGTGACTTTTCTTCATTAGCTGAAGAACGCCACTTAGATCAACTTTCGGTTTTCGCCCAAAACGTCGCCCAAAGTAGCCCAATAATCGCCCAAAAGTATCCCATCTAGGTGTTTTATAAGGTGCCATCGCTGTTTTTTCAAAATTTAGAGTGACAACACTGGACTGGAGTTTTGGAAAATTACGCTCAGCTTCGAAAAGATCTAAATTGTGAATGTTATCAAGTTCAGATCTGTGAATGTAAGATGTGAGGTCGGCTGGCGGTTCATTTTACCACGCTACTAGTGGCTGTCACGAAGAACAGTTTTGCTCCAACTGATTCTATTCAACATTATCATCATCAACATCATCATCACCATAATCATCATTTCTTGTCTCACTCCTTACGGATCATGGAGCCACCACGGTAACTGACCCAATTTAAGGAACCTTGCATCAAAGTATTCATGTCCTCTTGCAAAGGTGGTTTATGTAACAATTAGTTTTACCTGATGAGTTTGTTAGCCTTCATTCACAACCTCATATTAGTCGCCTCAGGAGCTTGCCTTAGCGAGCACTAGGCCGCTTCTTCTTCTTCTTCTTACACTCTCAGGCGTCCACTTGAATGTTCTCAAAGACAGCAGTAGTCAGTTTGAGGCTATTTGAATCTCCGTAAAGCTTTTCCACGAAAGGAGCTGGCGTCGGTCATATGCGCTTTCTCTGTACCGCCCGCGTATAAGGGGCAACTTTGAAGCAGATGTTCAGCAGTCATTTTATCAGTGCCACAATTACATTGATCGGTAGTTCCTATCTTTAGCTTGTTGAATAGATGGTATCTCAATCTGTTGTGGCCAGTGCTGGAGTCTGAAGATTACCACTTGTTCTCTTCTGTTGAGCTGGTAGTAAGCATCATTCTGTGTGTGACCTGGATGTTCTACATTCCATTTGTTTCTGTATCTGATTCTGATAAAACTCTTTGCCTCCTCGAAAGTTAAGCTTGCATCAGGCTGAGGTAGATGTGAACCTTCTTTTGCCATTCTGTCAGCCTCTTCATTGCCGATGATGTAACAATGAGATTGGATCCATTGGATCACAACACTTTTGAATCGTTGACAAAGTTTGTGGAGCACTATTCTGAGGTCACTAGTCCGACCCTTTCTTTGTCACACTCAAAAGTTTCTTACAGAATAATCAATCAATCAATCAATGAGTTCTTCCTCTTCTTCTTTCTTCTTCTTGTGGAGCGTAGGGTCAACACTGCAACTGGTCCCATTGCAAAAAGCTTGCATCAAAGCATTTACGTGCTCTTGCGGCGTTAATTCATGTAGCAATTTGTTTGACATGATGAGGTTGCCAGCCTCATATTAGTGGCCTTGTATGACGTGCCAGAGGCTGCAGAAATCTTATTCTTTCGCAGTTGGAAATCGTAAAGAGTAGACTTATCAGGCCGCTGCCCCGGCAAAATTTAAAGATTAGGAAACCTACCCACCACAAAAATATGTATTGAATGTATGATTCCCATACATTATATATACACATTGGGAATCTCGCCGGTGCAACGGAGTTCGTGCACTGCGCTGAGATCCTCCTTGAGTGATCTAAGGGAGGAGATCGGAGCACTGATGGCGTTGTCCGTGTGCAATGAAGATAGTCCTTAAAAACCAAACCAAACTCGGAGACGGCGGGAAATTAAAATGTGGCGCGTACTTTCACGAAAGGATGCTTGCGTGAAATAGAAGATTTGAAGTCGTATGACAAGATCACTAATGTGGAACTGATGACAAGATCACCGATGTGGAACTGATGACAAGATCACCCATGTGGAACTCATGACAAGATCACCAATGTGGAACTCATGACAAGAACCAGACATGGTGCCAGTGGAGAAAAACATGCTGGCGATGACTACGACAAACAGTGTGGAAACCTGTTGATAGTATTACAAGGCATTCCTTGTTTTTGAATCGCCAGAGTAAAAGATATAGGGGGAGACCCTACAGCACATAGAGAAGAGAAATGGAGACAGGAAGTTTACTGCGGCCTATGCTCCTTGGAGGGGATGAAGGGGGATGGCTGAGCGGTAGGTCCATCTAGTTTCACACGAAATGAGCTAATCTTTCTTTTGACAGCACTATTATTGCGATTTAGACACGTGATAATACGGATTTTACTGAAACACAAAACACTAACAGACTTATGGGAATCATATTTGATTTACAGAAGGTTTTTCTTATCAACAACATAATCCCTTTCCGTTGGTCGTAGAACTAGAACTTGCAGTCATTGTTCTCTGTTGATTTCTATTTCATAATCTTTGTTTAAATTTCATAATTTTGTAAATATATCCCAGGTTCTCTCTCTCTCTCTCTCTCTCTCTCTCTCTCTCTCTCTCTCTCTCTCTCTCTCTCTCTCTCTCTCTATCTATCTATCTATCTATCTCTCTCCCTCCATCTCTCTCTCTCTCTCTCCGCAGATGTCCAGTCTGATATACTGACACACCTGAAAGACTTAAGATGACAAATAAAGACTGTTTCACCGAATGAAGATGATATCATCTGGTCAGAAAACTCATTCACAGCTTCGGTATCAGATGCAGCCTTGTCTCTTGAGAGAGTTTTCAACAGCACGACTCCCTCCCAAAACATTCCCCGCACAATCACGTGCCCCGCGTGTGCCTACCCAAAAAGCCCTCTTTGTTTAGCGAGGTTGACGTTACAGTCACAGCACTTCACAGAACTCTGTGTGTGACCTTTGTGTTCAACTCTCTTTGATGCGAGTGCACCGTAAATACCTTCTCGCAACAGGAACGTTGTGGGCAGTTATAGCTTAGTTTTAATACATCTTTGGACGTTTGAGTGTTGAGAATTAAACTCTGTCAGTTTTGAGGCTTGACGAAGTGTAGATGTATGTGCAGTGATATTATACTAAAATTTTCAATATGTCAGCAGTAAAAAGAAAGTGTCGACAATATTCAGTTGAATATTTGAAATGAGAGGTTTATTGCAGTCATTTGGACGCTATTAAAAATGATATGAGCATAAGATTTAAAGATTTGCAAGAACTAACAATACCGGATTGGGTGATTAATCCGTTTGAATCAGACGTGGAACAAGTTAGTCCACATTTACAAGAAGAATTAATTGAGCTACAAAATGACTTCGATGCAAAAGCACGATTCAGTCCCACACATTACGAAAAATTGTGGATCCAGCAGAGGCTTGCGTATCCCGTTCTTTGGATTGAAACTAAATTTTTTACAATATTAGTTGTCAAAAGAGGGCGTTGCTACTTTCAGGGTTGAGAAACACTGTTCTAGATAATCCTCAAACACGCTTTCGGAAATCTGCTCCCTGTCGCGGTAACCCTTCTTTCACCTTTGACCTCCCAAAGCAGCATAGGCCTTCAACAAACGTATGTAAGTCTTACTGCCCCGTACCATAAGGCCTTTCCATTTCTCCCCCATCCCTTTCAGGACTGTCTTCCGTTCATTTCCATGTGTTCTTTGGTCTCCCTCTATCTGTGTCACCCTGGGGGTTCCAGAACAGGGATCGTCTGGTAATGCTATCAACAGGGATCGTCTGGTAATGTTATCAACAGGGATTGTCTGGTAATGTTATCAACAGGGATTGTCTGGTAATGCTATCAACAGGGATTGTCTGGTAATGCTATCAACAGGGATTGTCTGGTAATGTTATCAACAGGGATTGTCTGGTAATGTTATCAACAGGGATTGTCTAGTAATGCTATCAACAGGGATTGTCTGGTAATGTTATCAACAGGGATTGTCTGGTAATGCTATCAACAGGGATTGTCTGGTAATGCTATCAACAGGGATTGTCTGGTAATGCTATCAACAGGGATCGTCTGGTAATGCTATCAACAGGGATCGTCTGGTAATGCTATCAACAGGGATTGGCTGGTAATGCTATCAACAGGGATTGTCTGGTAATGCTATCAACAGGGATTGTCTGGTAATGATATCAACAGGGATTGTCTGGTAATGATATCAACAGGGATTGTCTGGTAATACTATCAACAGGGATTGTCTGGTAATGCTATCAACAGGGATTGTCTGGTAATGCTATCAACAGGTTTTCTCAATGCGTATCCTATCAACAGATTTTCTCAATGCGTATCCTATCAACAGGTTTTCTCAATGCGTATCCTATCAATCTCCAGCGTCGTCTTCTCAAAATACGGACTGACAACTAAGAAACAAAACAAAAGATCGATATGCTTCAGCTGTCCAACACTTAGCATGATCCGAAAAAAGCAACAACAAAAAATATGTGCTGCGAAAAAAGTCCATCCATCTCAATAAAGAGGGCAGAAGGTACATACAAGTGTGTTTCTTTAGTCAATATTTTGTTGTTTTTTTGTGTAACATAATTAATTTGCAATAATTATTTCTATATTCTCTGAAAACCATATGCAAAAATAAATAAAAATAATACATTAAACAATTTTCCCCTCTAAAACTGCACTCTTGTACACAAACACATACATATTATGTCGTCAGAATAAGATGCAAACACCGTTCAGGTCCCCAGGTGTAAACACGTTTGAGAACCAAAGATATAAACTAGTATTCCTTAAATGACGTAATAACAGACTGTGATTCCGTATTTCCATATCGGATTTACCAAAACGTTGTTATATTCTTAAAGAGATATATTCCCTAAAGTAGGCCACAGGCACTGACGATGGATCGGGCAAACATGTCAGACACTTACTGATAGCGTTAGAAGGCAGTGCGTGTTCTTGAATGATCAGGATAAGATACATGGACAGAAATACACACGGAGAAGAGAACTAGGCACATTTTTAAAAGGAATAAGGAGGACTTTGGAAAGACTTTCAACTTATCGCACGGCACAGGAGGGGACCTGGCATGAGATTATAATCTTTGGGGAGCGGAACCGTTATGAAACAAAAAAGTTAGTTGCTTATCCTTTACAGGACGTGGCAATCAATCCCAGCTTTTATTGGCTGTTTGTGATTTTAATAGGCAATTTTTTTCATTCAGTAGTTTGCCATTGCTTTCTGAACGGTACGGCGCTTATACCATTGTTAAAAATTCACATAAAGCGATCTGCTACCAAACCGCCTGCAGCAGGTTTCGAACCTGGTATATCTGGATTATGAAACTGCGTTCATATTCATTAGGCCACAGACGCCGACTATGAAACAAAAGCCTGTATTAATTAGAGATATATTTACATTATGTAAATATTGTTTCATCCCTTTTATATATACAGGGTGTTTATAAAGTCGCTGTGCAGTGAATTTGAAAAATATTTTAGAAATTACGTCACGAATGATACAAATTTACGTCATGATATTCTGTGTTCCAATGCTGTGTTCCACAATCCCGTGTGCAGCATTACACAACAAGCCCCAATTGAAAACCACATTTCTGGTGACGTAGTCTAGCCCGGGCGTACATTTCACTGCACAGCGACTTTATAAACACCTTATATATATATATATATATATATATATATATATATATATATATATATATATATATATATATATATATATATATATATATATATTCATCAGTTTGTACGTTAGTCACATCTAAGGGATGCAACTGTGGTTGAAAGTTAGACATTAATTGTATTGTTTCCCTTATATGTACTCTCCAGAAAATAGTAACGCTCAACGAAGAAAAGTCGGTGAATTGTGCAACACAAAGTGAGTGTCAGTAATAATGAATAAAATGTAAGTTTTTGATTGTAGAACCCAGTTTCATTCCGGAAACGGATTTAACTCATCATTTTGTTAA
The DNA here is from genome assembly GCA_024509875.1 of Oreohelix idahoensis. Lineage (NCBI taxonomy): Eukaryota > Metazoa > Mollusca > Gastropoda > Stylommatophora > Oreohelicidae > Oreohelix > Oreohelix idahoensis. Next base: position 439,114 of record JAMPIV010019217.1, read on the forward strand.
AAATTGCCTTAAAATGTAAGTTTTTGATTGTTTCTTCAAGACAAAATTTTAATTTAAAGTATTGCAGACTTATTGTTGGAGCTACTCGCTGGAAATTAAATAGTTTATTGGAGCATAGATACCATGATTTCCGATGATCCCAACGACGCAGTTAATTTCCCAACCAAGTTCCTTAACGAGCAGTGCCCCTCAGGAATGCCACAGCATTTGCTGAAATTAAAGGTTGCTGCATGTATCATGCTATTGCGAAATCTGAACGTAAAAAAAAACTGACTATTGAATGGCACGCGTTTGGTCATAAAAGTCTTGCATCGGAATTTCATTGATGCAGAAATTATCACTGGCAGTAATAAGGGAGAACGAGTCATAATTCCTCGCATTGACTTAGAACCGAGCGAGCGCAGTTTGCAATTTAGGATGCGACGTCGTCAATTCCCAGTGATTTTAGCATTTGCAATGACGATCAATAAGGCGCAAGGACAATCTTTTGATCACGTAGGAGTTTTCCTTCCTGAACCTGTTTTCGGACACGGCCAGCTCTATGTCGCCCTCACCCGAGGAACAAATCATGAAAACTTGAAAGTTTTTGTTAAAAAACCAGAAACACTCTTTGAAACAAAATCCACGTCGCTCTCACCCGAGGAAACAAAAATGATGTATGCCATATGCCCTAAAGATGTCCCATGGCAATGAAAAACTACGCCACTAGGCGTAATGGCCACTGAAATGTTTTTGTTAATTAGTGGAGAAAGAGACTGGTATGTATGTTTTATCATGTATTGGGTATGTATAATGTATGACCATTCTTTGAAACCTGAGGAAATCATGAAAACTTGAAAGTTTTTGTTAAAAACACTTTTTATCAGGGACCATTCTTTGAAACAAATCCACGCACTTCTCACAAAAAATGTTGTCATCAAATAACTTTTATATTAAATTTTAAAATATTTTAAGTATATATTACAGTTTTTGATTTTTTTCCGTCATTATTGACGGGTTATTGCTAATTAATTAATATGTATGTATGTATGTATGTATGTATGTATGTATGTATGTATGTATGTATGTATGTATGTATGTATGTATGTATGTATGTATGTATGTATGTATGTATGTATGTATATATATATATATATATATATATATATATATATATATATATATATATATATATATGAGCACGTATAATGAGTGCTTAAAAAGCTGCTCCTTAGAAATAATGACCAAGAGCTGAAGCTCAATGACAGTGGATCAAAGTTACGTCTTAGAAATAAAGTATAGGCCTATGTGGTGGAATAATCCGCGCATTGCACTTTCCAGGTTTAAAAATACAGTAACCGGTAAAGGTAGTCACACTGAAGATACTGCTGTTGGGCAGTGATGTATCAGTGACGTCACTATACTAGGTCGCAGCTGAGCTTTATGAGGTGGAGTGACCATCTCCCTTTCTCGCTGACTTTGCCTTCCCTAACTAAAGAGGAGAATTAGATACTCATTTATAGCTGGGTAGACTGCAGCCTAGTTTTGAACCCGGTGTCTTTGCTCCGAGAAGCCAGCAGTCTTCCCACTCTGCCGCTCGACGTTCCCTAAAAATATTTAAAAAAGAAACAAATATACCTAAAGTGCTCGTTAATTTCTCTAAATATCACACACATGTGGCTGGCAACGTTGTTATATAAAACATATCGCTACATATTCCATTGCTACAAGAGCACAATTATGCTTTGATGCAGGATTCCTGCAAGAAGATCAACTAAAGTGGTGGCTCCCAGAGAAACGATAATCATCCTATATATAATATCCCAGCCTTCTGTCTGTACGTAACGCTCCCTAAAATAGTTACACGTAACAAAGAAAAGTGCGCAAAACACGGTGTGCAACGTGAACGGCGTGGGTTTTGTTTGCGCAAAGCACGGTGTGCACGTGAACGGTTGGGGTGTTCAGACTGTTAACAACGGATGTAAAACAAATATTTTGGTTTTTTAATACTCTCCCGAAAATAGTAACGCTCGACAAAGAAAAGTGCGCAAAGGTTGGATGATGTCTGCTGACTTTTATTTCCTCCGAGTCATTTTCTGCCCCAAGAATAAGGAGGCTTTTGATCTGAATGGTTGCAATTAAGTATTGGTGCTTTGAATTTAATTTCCGTCATATGACGCCGACCGAGTAAAGTGGAAGCACTTTCTTACTGTCCTGTAAGACGCCGTAAGGCAGGATGGCCACTGACTGCTGTGACAGTCGGCGGCTAAGGATCAAAGAAGAAGAAGAACAAAAAAGTATACACACATTGGGATCCTCGCTGCTACTACGTAGTTCGTGTACTGTGGTGATGCACAGTGGTTTTAAAAAAAATACTGTTGAATAAGTAAAATTGCCGTTAGGTATTGGTGCTTTTGAAAGTAATTCCCGTCTTATGACGCGCTTTTACACTAGTGATGAATAAAATCTGCCACCACTGGTGTCAATACCTTGTCGAGATATGGCGGCTTGCGTACCCTGATTACCCCCAGAGCTATGCCAGCGGGAGTTTTACTCCTGGAAGGTTCTACCTAGCTGGACAGGTTTGCGCGGGCAGGGGTCAGACTAAAGCAGACACCCTGGTCCTCCAGGTTGGGGGTTTTAGCATAAGGCTGACACCCCTGTCTATGTAAAAAAAAAAAATTGAAGTTACGGAAACAACAACAAATAAACAAACTTTGCTGCGGGACGGACATCCGGAGTCTGAGGCTCGTATGACTGTCAGTGGTAAAAGCCAAAAGGAAGCCACTGACATGAGAACGGACATCCTGACCGCAAAACATGATACTGTACAAGAATAGGATTTTGGAATGTCAGGACAATGAATGAGACGGGTAAACTAAAACAGGTCACGGCAGAAATGAGAAACTATAGGTTACACATTCTAGGGATAAGCGAGAGCAGATGGACAGGGGCAGGAAAAGTTAAAACAGCAACAGGAGAAACAGTACTTTACTCTGGAAGAGAGGATGGACAGCACAATGAAGGTGTAGCCATTATTCTACAGAAAGGAATAGAAAGGACATTACTGGAATGGAAACCCATCAACAACAGACTGATAAGATTAAGAGTGAGAGGTAGATTCACCAATACTACAATAATACAATGCTACGCACCAACGAATGGCAGCGATGAAGAGGTCAAGTATGAATTCAATCAACAACTGCAGAAAGAAATGGAAGACACACCTAGATATGATCTTATTATAGTAATGGGAGACCTCAATGCGAAAGTTGGTACACACAATACATATAATGAAAGAGTAATGGATAAATGCGGCAGCGGAACAGCAAATGAAAATGGGGATAAATTAATAAGTTTCTGTAGTATTAACAACCTGGTCATTTGTAGTAAAATCTGCGAGAATAATCGCTCATTTCAGTAAGATTTTAGTCATAAAATGATAATAAATAAAACAGCCGCATGTGTCTGACGGTTGGCATCTTCGACGCCAGCAACGTTGCCTTTTGTGCAGTACTAAAGCCTATAGAACGATTCCATGGTAAAAATCTAACACGCGTTTTAGTTTCGTTTTCGAAAACGTACTACCAACATTTAACATTTTGCCAGATCTGCTGCATACATTTTTCAGCTTAGACTTATTATAATTAACGATTTTGCGGAAGTGTGCCGCAAAATAACTATCTGAATTAACGTATTCTGTCAACTTTAACGCTGGTAATAAGTAGTAATCCTTACATTTTTTGGTAGTGTTACACGATACAATACAAATTATTAACGCCAATTCTTAACCCGCCACGCCAACACCCCGCCTCGCTTGATAGTCCACCATGCGTATATACACGCTGGAACAAAGCCAACAAAGGCAAAACACGCAGACAATTTTATTTCTCCTCGCGGTAATGTTTCTAACGTCACAAGAACAAGTTAGTTATTTGAAAAATACATGCTAGCGAGATGGCGAGAGGGGAAGATGGCCGTCTTGTGTAAAATATTTATTTGACGATGACCGGGGACAAAATTGAAAATCTAAAACCATAATGAAACTGAACATAAAAAAATATATGGTAGTATAGCTTAGAATTCACTGAGCAAGAATGTGTTTTAAATAATATGATAGTCCCAGTATTACCCAAATTGTTGAGAAAATACTAAATGTCTACGAACGCACGACCAGACAGACTGTTGTTAGTGCTTGTTTTTTTCTTAACGTTAGTGGGGACACCGACTTAGAAGGGAGGCATTGAGGAAATTCAAATTAGCTTGGGTAACAAGAGTATAGGAGGAGAGGGGAGCGGTAGGAAAATTGTTACCTAAAACTAACATCGTTTTGCATTGGCATAACTAAAGCGGACTGGCCAATCGACTACCAGACGCAGAGTATGTTTGGAATTATTTTTGGTTTTCAAAAACTGCATTTGAATTCTGGTAGTCGCAAGCTTTCGATTGGCCAGTGCTACTAAATATTAGCAAAAGCTTTCACTATTCATTGCCAGTTGAACTGTATTTTTTATTCAGATACGCTGAGAACAGCTGTGATAAATTTAAAAGTAAATTAAATAAATATATGAGTATTTCACGGTCTTGACGGAGCAGAAGAAACTGAGGCCATTTCTTTGCAAAGTCAGCGTCATTTGTTTATATTTCTTGATTTGTGAGGTTTCGTTTCCTGTTGCCAGCTGGTGACAGGAAACCTGAGGAGTGACGATAACGCCAAGAGGTCTCCTACACTTTACGTATGCTGTCAAGAGATAACAGCAGGAGCTTGGGCGTGTGACGTGATATCGATATTTCTGCAACTACACAATATCTTATCTTTCAACAAGAAACCCCAGGTGATATGTTAAGGACCTGGGTACATCTGACAGTTTCGGTTTGGAAAGACTTACATTAACATTGTAGTTATTTGGGCAGATTGTCCACACAAAATTTTAGTTAATCTTTTATGTAAACTATCTTGTCCTCATTTTCAAAGACCTGTCCAAACGATATGATTGGACAGGCAAAATAAATTGTACAAAAAAATTAATTTAAAGAAAAACTTAACCACAGGTTTTATTCACTTCCTCATAGAAACTTAAAGTGTTTTTGTGTTGTGTACCATCATTTCATTTCTCCCCTAGACACTAGGTACATCATACACCAGACACTAGAGCCGAAATAGTGACCGTGTGAGATCTAGGGAGGTAGCGTTAGGTTCCCTGCACATAATTCATCATCATTTATAGAGTCAGGGGCCTACATGTGCTTGACCTCACACGGTTAATACATACACGGATTTCATTCTTTTAGGATACCATTATAACCTCCCCAGCAAAATCTAACTTTGCTACATCATTGGAGGAACACTTAATCACCAAATGGTCGAGACAGAAACCAGATAGACCACATCATGATTAACGGTAGATGGAGACATGCATTACAAGATGTGAAGGTAAGAAGAGGTGCAGATGTGGGACGTGATCACCATTTAGTAGTAGCAAAACTGAAAGTAAAACTAAGAAGGGCTGGACCAACTGTAACTACACAGAAAAGGTTTGACATCAGCAAATTGAAGGACCCCCTTACCAAAAAAGATTCTGCGGCCGACATAAAGAAACGATATAAATTTTCCAAAAGTCAGGAAAAGACGTTGACTGATGATATAGACCAGAAGTTCAACACCATTTCAACAATATATAAGGAAAGCAGCAAATCATGCTTGGGATTCCAGGAAAGGAAGAGCCAAGACTGGATAACACCAGAAACATTAAACACCATAACACTGAGAAAGGAAATGAAAAGAAAGAAAACAGAAGCGAAGTCCCCCAGGTTAAAGCAACTATATAGCGATCAGTACAGTCAGCTGGACAAGGAAGTTAAACGCCAAACCCGAGCCAACAAAAGGAATTTCCTAGACGATCTTGCAAGACAGGCAGAAGAGGCAGCACTGAGAAATGAACACAGCACAGTATACAAAATAACTAAATTCATCAGCGGAAAACGAGGTGCAAACAATATTACATTAGTAAGAGATAAGCAAGGAAATCTCATCACGACAGCAGTGGGACAGGAAACAAGATGGGCAGAGCACTTCAGAAAAACTCTGAACAAGGAACCACCAGAGACACAATTGAATGTTCCTGAGGCTGAAAACGATCTAGATGTAAATACAAACATTTCACGAAAAGAAGAAATCATCACAGCAATCAAAGGAATAAAGAACGTGTCGTGAGAAATTCTAATCCACATATATAAATTAAAACGTAAATGTAAAGCCTAACAAATAAATTTAATAAAAGGAAAGAAGAATGGTAAAGAACAGTGCTGTCACAATGACTGTACGCTAAATCCCCCTTGTTTTCTCCTGCGTCTGCAAATTGTAACGTTTCACGTTGATAGTAAAAGCCTACTGCTTCAATTCCCGCTTTCTACGATAAAACATGTGCTGCATTTCTAAGAAAAACCTTGAGATACGCAAGTTGACCTAGATTTAAAATTCCATTCATGTCTTTTTATACACTACGTTACCTAAAACGAAAGACAGATGGACTAAAGATAGAAAGAAGGGAGGGCTGAAAGCAGGGACACATGCAACACTAAACACGCGTCGCGCGATACACAATTACTACCATCACGCGTGTAAGGCCACAAGCACTAGCTTTTTTTCAAATCGACAGTGATAAAAAACACTACCCATACCAGAGTTAGGTTTTAAAATCCTGAAAAACGCTTATTAGAAAACATGACATTATACTGGTTTACGTTTGAAAACATTACAGTACCCAGACACCACCTCGTATTCGAAGTAAACAGGAGGTAGAAGAAAGTGCATATTTTGAACGCAGCCACTTGGCTCCTTTAAATTTGTATATTTGGGTTCCTTAGGACTTGCTGACAAATAATATGTTAAACGTTACGCAAATAGTCTAGGAATTACCAAATTATAGCCAAAAGAAATAGTGAGGGATGTCAGACAACACTAGAATCAGAATCGCTCAGTGGCAGATTTTCACCCCACCATTGTACGGGAAATGGGTCTCCATGTAAGATTTGATTGGAGCGCAAGGAATGTAAGGCTAAACACGATTAGTCGGGCTATAAATACTATCTTGTGTTGTCAGGGGAAACGTGAGTAGGAGTACTTTTTTTGAAAAGCTGTGTAAACATGGCATGATTGGTTAGACTTGCCAATATAGTCAATTAGAGGCGTCAGGTCAGCACCACATTTGCAAATAAACTTACTACAGAATCAGTGCGTTGAGCACCAGTGCCTATTTTTCTAAAATAAAAGCCTGGGACATCGGCAGATCGAAATTGTGTTATATTCAGTGCCAGTCAACGTAATTCTGTATTATTTCCATGAATTGTGGTAAGCTTGAAATATTTGATATCTTTTAATGAAAATTGAATGTAACTTGATAATTTATGTCTGTATATATGTGTGGTTCAGTAGCGAACATGAGGTGAAGCATATACAGTGCTCCAACCTGAACAGAAGGTGTCGGAGGAAAGTAAAACTGCATGGAATTGCCAAACAGTACACTGCCACCTATATTATTGACTAGAAAGAAATAATGCTGGAATTGCAGAGGCGTAGTAACCATTAGGGAGGAATATACTGGTGAAAATTGTTTCAGATGAAGATAGCAGTTGGCCTACCGCTCTGAACTCAGTGTTTGTTATGTATTGTGCTCAGTGTAGAAATAGAGTATAAATTAGTTCTGAAGTAGGAGGTACAACCTTCTTGTTTCAGGGACTGTGGTCCTAAAGCTATTGAGCACAACATAGCTTAAAAAAAACAAAACCAGTATTACCTCATATTACTACTACACAACTGACACACATATGATAATATTAATAAAATATGTCACTACAAGATTCATATTGATAAATTCTATATATATAACTTATAATTGAAATTGATTGTGATTCCTGGTTCACTTTGTATTTGAATCAGGACACATATATATTAATGAAAAGTACTTAATACATATTGATATTTGAAAATTTACCAGTGACTCGTTTAAGATAGTCTTATAGAATGTTTCATGTGTGTGAGTGTCACAGTGTTGTCAAGTGTGGTGGAATAAATTAAATTGTTTATCTGTCTGTTGTTGTTGTGACTTACACTTCATCATATACATACCCTAGACATATAACGTAGTCATCACAATATTCCAGAATAATTCTGACTGAGGTATAAATATGTGGCAGCAAGTAAGGTTATCTGTAAAACACTACACCTATTAGATACAGATACCTTCACAGCTGATCTCAGTCAGTACACTAAGTCCCCTATAGATATTTATAAAATCCCACTTTACCACAGAACGGAAAAGCTCCTGGCCATGATAACTTAAATGCAGAGCTATTTAAGACAGACCCTGAGCTAGCAGCAGAACTATTAGAACCACTATTTGCACAAGTCTGGAAAACGGGGACAACACCAACAGAGTGGAGAAAAGGAATAATTGTCAAATTGCCCAAGAAGGGAGATCTTGCAGACTGCAATAATTAGAGAGGAATCACTCTTCTCTCAGTTCCCAGCAAAATACTAGGCAGGATAATTATACAGAGAATTTCAAAAGCAGTAGACCACAAACTGAGGAAATAACAAGCAGGATTTAGAAAGAACAAAAGATGTGTAGATCATATATTCACTCTCAGGAACATTATAGAGCAGTGCTCAGAATGGCAAAGACAGCTGTACATTAATTTCGTTGATTTTGAAAAGGCTTTTGACAGCATACATAGGTACAGTTTATGGAAAACACTGAGGGATTATGGAATTCCAAGCTGCATAGTGTCAATCATAAAAAGCCTCTATGCCAACTTTACGTGTAGTGTTGGGCAGAGCAACCTAACCTTTGAGGTGAAGACAGGAGTACGACAGGGATGCCCCTTATCAACCACTCTATTTTTAACATTTTCTACATTGGAAGATCTGGAATATGCAGCTGACATTGCACTACTAGCACATTCACATCAACACATCCAGGGAAAAACGGATAGACTTAATAAGTTTAGCCAGCAGGTGGGCTTGAACATCAATTTAAAGAAGTCAGAGGTCATGACGCTCAATGTGAGCAACCCTGAGCCCATATCAGTAAGGAATCAGCAACTGGTACAGACAGACACCTTCACATACCTAGGATGCATAGTAACACCAGACGGCGGGGCAGGCAAAGACATCAACATCAGAATGAATAAGGCAAGAACAGCCTTTTTTAGCCTAAACAACATCTGGAAGTCCTCTCAATACAGCACAAACACAAAATTAAGATTATATCAGAGCTGTGTGCTTTCTGTGCTTCTCTATGGTGCGGAATGCTGGAGAGTTACAGAGAAGGAAATGTCGAAATTGTCCTCTTGTCACACAACATGCTTAAGAAAAATTCACCGAATCTTTTGGCCGAATACCATCACCAACCAAGATCTGCTTACTCGGAGCAAGCAAGAGGACATGCACACTATCATAGTTGGCAGACGCTGGAGCTGGGTTGGCCATGTCCTCAGAAGAGACCCCGATGCCATCACAAGAACAGCTATGCTTTGGACCCCTGAAGGAAAACGAAAGAGAGGCCGACCAAAAACAACCTGGCGGAGGACTGTGGAGGCTGAGATGCAAAGAATGAACCAGAGTTGAGGCACTGTACGAAGGATGGCCACCGACCGAGCAAAGTAGAATCAATTTGTTGTTGCCCTACAAGACGCCACTAGGCGTGATGGCCACTGACTGCTTTGACGGTCGGCGGCTAAGGATCAAAGAAGAAGATGAATAAAATGAGGATGAAGATGATGATGGTACCTTTATTACAACGGCAGCGTACTCCGCAACAAGAAAGCAGTCTATCTGAACCACTCATAGTTAAATCCGTGGAATCAACAAACACAGGAAGCGATATTATTAACACTGAGAACAACAGCATATGAATAACTTGGTGCCCTTATAGATAGATGCAAACAGTATAATTTCCGTTAAGTTGTTTTAAAAAACGAAATCAATCAGTACTGACCTAGCGTTCATTGGGTGCGTACAGCAGTGATCGTACTTATCTTGTCGGTGTCCCTTTCTTTATCTCGTTTCAGGTAGATCATCTACCCTTCCGCAGGGTGTAGTTCCCGGCGGTCACAAATTAGACATAAGAAACAATACGAATGCTGCTCCCCCAGGAATGTCGTACAAAAATGAGGCTGGCAAACCCCATCATGTGAAACAACAATTGCAACATAAACCATCGATGCAACAGCATATGAATGCTTGGTGCAAGCTTTCTGCACGGAGACCAGAGGCAGTTGTGGCTCAACGCTATAAAAAGGAGCGAAAGGGAACATGATGATGATGTCTACATCTCTAGTCTGTCTGTTATCTACGTCTTCACTGGGTCTTCAACTCTTATTAGTTTGTTTTGTGCTGGTTCCACCCAAGTGACTGACACGCGACTCTGTAGACATCTGTTCTCTCGGTGTTTATCCCACACAATCTCTCATTTGTTATCTGTTGAGACCTGTTGTTTGGTTCCATGCTCATAGTTTTCTGTCACTTAAACCTATATTTAAATATGCGTTGTTGTGCTCATGGCCCTCATTCTGAGCTTCATCTACCTCTGCCCCCCCCCCTTTTTCCCCCGATAGTCACTGTTAGCTGGAAAAAAGGTACTTTACCAACTTACTGTGGCTCCCTAGAAATATGGCATGACCCCCTGTGAGGGCCATATGGCATACGTTGAGAACCATAGGTGTAGAAAATACTTTCGCGCTTGTTTTTTTTCCCCCCTCTCGTTTCTTACTTCGTATTCCATAACCGCCCATGCGCAAAAGAAGCTTATAAATCACATTCGAAGGAAGGAATGCACTTTCTTTGGACATGTAATGAGATGAAAAAACCTGGAATATATTGTGACAACATGAAAGATGGAAGATAAAAAGCTGGAATATATTGTGACAACATCAAACATGGAAGAATAAAAGCTGGAATATATTGTGACAACATCAAACATGGAAGAAAAAAAGCTGGAATATATTGTGACAACATAAAACATGGAAGAAAAAAAGCTGGAATATATTGTGACAACATAAAACATGGAAGAAAAAAAGCTGGAATATATTGTGACAACATCAAACATGGAAGAAAAAACTTACTTAAGTCATTCCTCTTCTACCGTGAGGTGTAGAGGTTTGTAAGAGAGAGCGCCATACTATTCTATCGGCTGTCTTCCTCCTGGCTTGGTTCCATTCTAGTCCTCGGTCCTTCAAAGATTGTCTAATGTTGTGCTTCCAGCGGACTTTGGGTCGTCCTGCAGGTCTGGATCCCTGGCTCTTAGTTTCCCATGCTTGCCGTGGTAGCCGATCTTCTCCCATTCTGCAGACATGGCCAAACCATCTCAGTTGGGACTGTTCTACTTGGGTCTGCAGGGGTTGGGTTTTTAGGCCTTGACGTATCGTCTGGTTGCGGACCATGTCTCTTCTTGTTACTTCAACCACCTTCCTCAGATACCTCATTTCTGAGGTTTGGATCTGGCTTTTGTGGGTTGTAGTCATTGTCCATGACTCGCATCCATACGTCAAGACTGGGACATAGGTGGAGCGGTATACAGCCATCTTCGTCTTCTTACCAACTTCTCTTTTGCTGAGGAATCCTCGATTTATGGCTTGAAAAAGTCTCCCAGCTACTGCTCTTCAGGTAACCAACTCTTCTTTGATGCCTCCCTTCCGGTCTATGGCAGCTCTAAGGTATTTAAAGTGATCGACCTGTTCCAGGACCTGTTCTCCCAGCTTCTTTCCTCTCGTGATATCACCATGGTTTTTGTTTTAGAGCTGCTTATGATCATCCCTCTCTTCTCCAGCTCTTCCTTCCAGACTTGCAGGTTGGATTGAAGATGTGCCTCTGATTTAGCAATCAGGGCAACTTCATCAGCAAATGCCAGCTCTGAAATACAGACCTGTCTCATCTTCCAGTACCCCACTGAATACTTTCTTGTTCTCTTCTTACATGTCTTGATAACATCGTCCACGAGGAGTATGAAAAGATTGGGTGACAGGATATCACCTTGTCTTACACCAGTGGTGGTCCTGAATTCTTCTGACTTATGGTTTGCCGTCCTCACATAATTTCTGCAAGACTTGTAGAAGCTCTGAATAGCATGAATCAGAGGTGACGGAATGTTCTTCCTGTCCAAACAGTCCCAGAGTTTGTTTCAGGGGACCTTGTCAAATGCCTTTTCCAGGCAATGATGATGATGATGACGATGACGACAATGATGATGATGACGACAATGATGATGATGACGATGATGACAATGATGATTATGACGACAATGATGATGATGACGATGATGACGACGATGATGATGATGACAATGATGACGACGATGATGATGATGACAATGACAATGATGACGACGATGATGATGATGACAATGGCAATGATGACGACGATGATGACATTGATGATGATGACGACGATGATGACGACGATGATGACGACGATGATGATGATGACAATGACAATGATGACGACGATGATGACATTGATGATGATGACGACGATGATGATGACGACGACGATGATGATGATGAGGACGACGATGATGATGATGAGGACGACGATGATGATGATGACAATGGTGACGACAATGATGATGACGACGACGATGATGACGACGACGATGATGACCATGATGGCGATGATGATGATAATGATGATGATGACGATGGCGACGATGATGACGACGATGATGATGACGACGACGATGATGATGATGATCATAATAACGATAATGATGATGATGACGACGAAGAACCCTCACACTAATCTTTCTTCTGCCCCAATTGGTCTAACAACTGACGATACATGCATAAGCTTATTTTTTTGCGATGATCTGTTACAAAATGTCACGAAAACATAATGAGGCCTCGGGAGTAAAGGCCACATCTGGTTACATCTCTACACCGCTCAGTACTTCCATTAAATGACTTCACATGGGATTTGCTATCCTGGAAGTTGTCACATATGAGTAATGGTAACATCAGGGGTCGCTGGATATTTAGGCGGCGCAAATCATGAGGGCCGTGCGAACGTGACATGTTATAAACACTATTCATCATCATTATTATCATCACCATCATCATCAGCATCATCATCATCTCACTCATCATCATCACACTTATCATCATTACACTCATCATCATCACACTCATCATCATCACCATCATGACACTCATCATCATCACCATCATCACACTCATCATCATCACTATCACCATCATCACCATTATCATCTTCACCATCATCATCATACTCATCATCACCATCACACTCATTATCACCATCACCATCACACTCATTATAACCATCATCACCATTACCATCATCACACTCATCATCACCACCATCATCACAATCACACTCATTATCATCATCACCACACTCATCATCATCACCATCACCACCATCACCATACTCATTATCATCATCATCACCATTATCATCACCATCACACTCATCATCATCCATTTCCTTTGAGCTCCTTACAGAGGACATAGTCACCATTGCTGCTGGTTCCCTTGCAGGAAGCCTGCGCCCGGCGATGTCAAAGCCTCTTGTAGCGGTGGCTTATGTGACAATTCGTTTTACATCATGATCTTGTCAGCCCCATGCCCAACCTCATATTAGTGGGCTTGTACGACATGCCTGAGGGGTGCATTAATCCTATTTTTTCTCTGTCTCTTCAAATATCCTAGGGACTATAAGGGGCAATCAAAAATGACTGGAAGGTAATAAACAAGGATGATGAAGATAACAAGAGAGCATTCTTCTTCAGGTCTCATGCACTGTGGCCTCGGTGATCATGCATCTCCACAACTTACTGTCTGCAGTACTATTTCTTAATTCTCTTGTTGACTTCTTTCTAGGCCATTATGTCAATCTGTCCAGTATTTTTTCCCTTTGTCATCCTCACCTCTTTTTCCTTCAATCTTCCCTGATGTCTTAACTCTTTGACTCCGCAATTATTTTCCACCCTGTGCCGTAATTTTAATTCGTGATAGACTAAAAACAACGCTCAGAGAGTTGTTTTGGCACAGGTGACAAATCTGACCAACGCTCTGAGCGTTGTTCCGGAGTCAAAGAGTTAATAAACTTTCAGCTGTCTTTTTCTCACAACACGCCCAAAGACAGTGGACTGCTTCCTTCTAATATGTATTATGAGCTTCCTTCTAATATGTATTATGAGCTTCCTTCTAATATGTATTATGAGCTTCCTTCTAATATGTATTATGAGCTTCCTTCTAATATGTATTATGAGCTTCCTTTGGATAATAACTTCTTTGAATGCATCCTCATTACTCTTTTTAGCTGCCCATGGTATCCCTTACACTCGTCTGTACAACCACATCGTTGATGTCTCCATGACTTTTCCTGCTTCTTTACTGATTGTCCATGACTCACTTCCGTATGTTAAGACTGGCTCTATATAACACAAAAGAACTCTCTTTCTTAGTCCTAATGACAAAACGTTGTTGCATAAAACACTCAGGGACAACATAAAGTGTCGAAAAACAATATCTGAATGGTCATGCTGCAAAAGATGTCACTGGCAGAGAGAAAAAGAACATAAGCCAGCATTGATGCTACGAAGGATATAACAAATTTACTAACAAGATGCACGCACTTGTAATACACGTAACAAGTACTTGTAAGAGAGTTGGAGTGGCTAAGAGGTAGGGCGCCCGCCTCTAATTCTAGTTCGCTCCCAGTACATGGAATATACTTGACAATTTTTTCACAACCAGTGGTTCCTAATGATGTCATACGCTCCCTACCCCCAGTCTCCTGGGGAGTGTGATCGGATGGCTAGCCTTCTTGGATAAGGGCGAAAAAATTGGAGTTGTCTGTGTGCAATGAAGATAGCCCTTAAAACCAAAACCGAACAAGAACAATGAAACATAGAGCGTCTATTGGTGCAGTGGTTAGAAGAGCGCTTGCTGTTCGAAGCGCAGTTACCCGGGTTCGAAACCGTGTAGCGATCACGGTCAATTCTACTAGCTGTACCCGACTCTGCTATTCAGTTAGGGAGGACAAAACCTGCGAGGACGGACACCGGTCACCTCCATCTCACAAAGCTTAGATCTCGTTTAGTGAAGTGTCTTGCTTGTCACTATCCTACAGCAGTATCTACTATGCGACTAACCTTACCTGTAATGACATGCATGGAGGCATATCTGGGAGTCATCCTTACTTGACCACCAGCTATGCACAATGCTACAATATATGTACGAGGAAGTGAACCTATGTCTGTGAGGCTAATTACATCCTCAATGACTCTTGAAACCATCCACACGCTTCCAGTGATTCCCCCTGTGGTGAAACTTATTGAGACCCTCGCATTGCACACTAAGCTTTGAGAAGTCACTTGAGCCCCAGGCGTAATTATTTGGCTTTGACTTGGTTCACACTGCATGCAGAAGGATCTTCCTATGGACCCAGTGATAGGCAGGGGAAGCTGAGAAGTGGCTCTGTGCAGGACGTGACAATTCCTTGGGAGAGCCCAGAACCAGAGTACAGTATTTTAGCTCTGCATAGTTGGAGAGCTCCCTTGGATGGCGGGGAATGCACAGTATGTCAAACACTTCTTACTCCTAGCTTGCGACCAGATGTGACGATCCTTTAAATGCAAGCCAGGCTGGAGAAACTGGAGCTCATGACTTCAACTCAACACGTTTCGGAATGGCAGAAAAGCCACAGGAAAAGCCTAGATCTACAGTGTAGATAATACCAAGGAGTCTTCGACTTGGTATTGGCTGTTAAAGAGCGAGAAGCTCAGCAGCCCTAGTTAAACAACAACAACAACCTTTAATGAAACAGACATTGTATGCACTTTTATCCATTTTTATTAGTACAAAGAACAACCGATGGGAAGAGAACATGATGACGAACAAGACAGTCTGTTGCAGTCAAAAACAAAAACGTAAGCAGCAAAACCACATGACTTTGAATACATCATTTCAATACCGTGGCATAAAAGATGGCTTTTCTCGAACAGTTATGATTGACACCGGAAAATGGGATGTCATCTTAAGAGAAAGAATATTCACGGTAACCGAGGGCAGGTAGTTCAGAGCAGGGGTGGACAAGACGTCGATCGCGGCCTGACGCTAGACCGCTGTCAGATTTTAGGTGTACATCCAGATATATACACGTTTTTAAGGTTTCTTCTAATTCTGTAATTATATCTTTTATTTTTAAAGATATAATATTTTTCGTAGCGAAATTTGAGGACTTAGTTAAAGCGATACAGTAGGAATCATCACCATATTAAGTCTTTTGTTAACACGTCTATTTTAATATTGGTGCTAAAATTTTTTTTTTAATTTGTTCCTTCTAATGTAATATCTTTTTCCGGGCACGTGCACATATTTATTTTGTGGGGGAAGGGGGATATGGGTCGGTCTTTAATTAATAAACATTTTCGTTTGACTTTAATTATTTATCATTCCACAAGGTAAAGGAAAGGATCCCGTTACACGCCCATTGAGGCATTTTGGGAATATGGTGTTAGACCCATATTTTCTTGACCGTCAGCACACTAGGGGTGATGTGGTCAGCATCACGCCGACCGCCTTAACCTTCCCAGGAGCCGTTTGCGGCCTAAAAAAATCCCACCTCATCTGGGGATCGAACCACAGACCACTGAGCTAGGAAGTCAGTGCACTAACCACTATGCTACCGCGACTCTCATTCCACAAGCATGTGGAGTTATTTTACCATTTACATTTTAAAAAAATGGAAATTTGGTTAACATTTTTTTTTTAAAACTATTGAAGATAGCGGCTCAGATGCACTTGGCATGCCTAGTGTTGTGCCCGGGCCTGATTTGTTCACCTGGTAGTGCGCGAGAGATAGAAGACTTTTCTGTTAAATATTTACAATATTACTAATTGTCTCAGTAAAACTTTTTTAAATGAACAATGAAAAACAAAATCCCAACACATGTTCGGGAAAGTAGGAAAAGGGCGCGCACTGCACCGTGAAAACTAAAATGAATCGACAGGAACCCAGACAGTCAGCTAGCGGTCCTTTTTACGACTAGTTCTTTTCAGAACTAGCAACGGGCTAGCACCTGTCGTGAGAAATTCTAATCCACATATATAAATTAAAAAGTAAATGTAAAGCCTAACAAATAAATTCTATAAAAGGAAGAAGAATGGTAAAGAACAGTGCTGTCACAATGACAGTACTCGAAATCCCCTTTGTTTTATGCTTCGTCTGCAAATTGTAACGTTTCCACGTTAAATATAAGCCACTGCATAATACAAGCGTTTCCACAACACATTAAAACGGGTATTGCATTTCTAAGAAAAAACATTGAGAGGCGTATGACCTAAATTAATTACACTACGAATGGACAGATGGATGTAGGATGGAAAGAAGGGAGGGCTGAAAATCAGGAACGCATGCAACACTAAACACGCGTCTCGCTATTAATGCCACCCCCAACAAGCGTAACGCGATATACAATTACTACTATCACGCGTGTAAGGCCACATGCACTAACTTTTTTTCAGACGGACAGTGATAAAAACACTACCCTTCCCAGAGTTAGGTTTTAAAAAACCTGGAAAACGCTTATTAGGAAAGATGACATTAGATGGATTTACGTTTGAAAACATGACAGTACCCAGACACCACATGGGGATTGAAGTGAACAGGAGGTGGTAGAAAATGCACATTTTGAACGCAGCCACCTAGCTCCCTTAGATTGAGATATTTGGATTCCTTAGGGC
The DNA here is from genome assembly GCA_024509875.1 of Oreohelix idahoensis. Classification (NCBI taxonomy): domain Eukaryota; kingdom Metazoa; phylum Mollusca; class Gastropoda; order Stylommatophora; family Oreohelicidae; genus Oreohelix; species Oreohelix idahoensis. Next base: position 456,859 of record JAMPIV010019217.1, read on the forward strand.
TTGCTGACACAGAATATGTTAAGTGTTACGCAAATAGTCCAGGAATTAATAAATTATAGGCAAAAGAAAATAATGAGGGTGTCAGACAACCTAAAAACTCGGAGTCGCTCAGTGGCAGAATTTTAAACCACCATTGTACGGAAATAGGCCACAAGTTACATTTGAATTGATTGGATGGAATGATATGTAAGGCTAAACACGATTAGTCGGACTATAAATGCTATCTTTTGTTGTCAAGGGAGACGGAAGTAAGAGTACTTTTTTTCAAACGATTGGGTAGAGATGGCCTGATTGGTTAGGTCTGTTAATATAGTTAATTGATAGCGTTAGTTCGAGACCACTAGTTCAAATAAGCTTGATAAAGCAACAGTGCGTTGAAGCCAGCTCATATTTTTGCTAAATAAAAGCCTGGAACATAAGCAGATGGGAATTTGTGCCAGTATTTGTGCCTACATTCAGTGCTAGTCAACGTATCTGTGTTTATTTCCTTGAATTTTGGGACTGTGGTCCTAGTTATTGAAGCCGCACCTGGTCTGAGCGTTTGCTGAATCCAGAGGCTACAACATACTCTTGGGTCCCTATAGTAACCAGTGAGGTGTCTTCAGAAACAGTGAATAGTCGAGCAGAGGAGTCCTTGCCTGCCGCCATCACGAAAGTTAAGCCCACTGTGGCCAAAAGAGCTCAACACTATGTACCCCTCGTAAATGACACTAACTTAATTAAAGAGGGGCAATTAATTGTTTTAATGTTCGGAACTGAGACCATCTCCAATACTAGTTCCAAACATACACAAGCACATGCAGTCATGATGTCTAATAAGAATCTATCTTGAAGAACAAAACCAGTATTACCTCATATTACCACATCACAACTCACACACATAGAATACTAATATTGTATGTCAATGCAAAGACCACATTTATATCTGTGTACATAATATTTGAAATTACATGTTATTATATTGCCTGGTTCACTGTGTAGTTGAATCAGGATCACTATTGTAGAGAAAATCAATACATATGTACATATCTGAAATTTATCATTGAATCTTTTAAGATAGTCTTCTAGAGTGTTGACTGTTTGTGAGTGTCACAGTATTGTCAAGTGTGGTGGAATAATTAAATTGTTTATCTGTTGTTGTTGTGGTGACTTACACTTCATCATTTGCATAACCCTAGACATATAACGTTGCCAACACAATATTCCAGAATAATTCTGACTGAGATACAAATATGTGGCAGTAAGTAAGGTTATCTGTAAAACACTACACATATTAGATACAGATACCTTCACAGCTGATCTCAGTCAGTACACTAAGTCCCTATAAATATTTATATCATCCCACTTTACCACAGCACCAAAGGAGAATTTAACACACAATATACTCCATATATAACCGAATGGTTGAACAGGGTTTAACAGCAATATAATTGACGCAAAGAAGAAAAAAAAAAGACATGTTCGGAAGTTTACAGCATGTAATACATTGTCAAGTGTGGTTTTACGGTATGTGGTGTCCGGAAGTTTACAGCATGTAATACAATGTCAAGTGTGGTTTTACGGTATGTGGTGTCCGGAAGTTTACAGCATGTAATACATTGTCAAGTGTGGTTTTACGGTATGTGGTGTCCGGAAGTTTAAAACATCTAATACATTGTCAAAGGTGTTTTTACTGTATGTGGTGTTCGGAAGTTTACAGCATTTAACTCATTGTCAAAGGTGGCTTTACAGTATGTGGTGTTCGGATATTTAAAGCATTTCATGTATTGTCAAAGGTGACTTTACTACATATGGGGTTCGAAAGTTTACAGCAAACAAATCCCTTCAAATTCTGTCTCCGGAAATCAATGCAGAAAAACAGAAAAGAAAGAGCTTTATTTTCAAAGAACTCCGCCAATGCCGGTCCCAAGCCCGGATGAAAAAGGAGGAGGGCGGCCTGCATGGAGACCGTAAGGAGGCAGCCCCTCCACCATGCAAAGGCACAACAGGCCAATCACCTGTTTGCTTTAAATCACGATTACTAGCAACACAAGAGAGAAAACTGGACTGATTCTAAAGGCGACGAACTGGAACGGACTACGGACTACGACTCATGGAACTTGGAACACAAGAAGTATAAATGGGAAGGAAGAGGAGCTGGTGGAAGAGATGAGGAAAGCAAAACTAGAAATCCTGGCTATAACGGAAACAAAGAAAAAAGGACAAGGAGTCATGGATCTCGATGGCAACACGCTGTTCTACAGTGGTGTACCCATGTCTGAAAGAGCTAAAGGGGGCGTGGGTTGCATTGTGGCCCAAAATCACAAAGATAGTATCAAGGGATGGAACTTTGTCTCGGAGCGCATTATGGTTGTTAAACTAAAAGAAGGAGAAACCATAGTCAACCTGGTCATAGTGTATGGGCCAAATGAGGATGAGAGAGCAGAGGTCAAGGAGGAATTCTTCGAGCTGCTTCAAAGGACAGTGGATGACTGCCTAGATGAAGTTATCATGCTCGGAGATTTTAATACCAGAGTTGGAAATGACCATGCTAGATGGGGTGGAGTTATCGGAAGATATTGAGAAGATACTGTCAATGACAATGGAAAGCGACTCCTTAGATTCTGCAGTGAGCAGAGTCTGATCATTACAAACACAAAGTTCCCCCATAAGCGCATACATGTATACACTAGATGTGAACCAACAAAGAATGAGAAGTCAGTGATCGACTATGCCATTGTTCGGAGAAGCTCATTCAAATATGTCCGAGATGCTAGAGTCTGGAGGGGGCCAGAGATTGGAAGTGATCATTACCTGCTAACAATCAAAAGAACAACTGAAAGAGTTGCTCACCCTGGGAACTGTCCAACATCACGCAAGAAACCACGTAAACGAGCAGGAGAAATGAGCATTAGGACCTACAAGCTGAGAGAGCCAGAAATTAAGACCAGATATCAGGGGCTTATTGCTGCAGCGGTGAGCAACACAGAAGAACGACCTGATGACTTGGAAACCCTCTGGATTAAATTCAAGGATATCATAAAGACAGCTGCTGAAGAAGCATGCGGTGAAGTCCGACTTGGGAACAAGAGAAAGAGGACACCTTGGTGGACAGAGGAAGTCAAAGAGAAAATAAGAGAGAAGAAAATGGCATGGAAACAATACTTAGGAGCTAAAAACACAACAGGACAAATGGAAAAATATAGAGAATATGTGACACTCAGAACAGAAGCAAAGAACAAAGTGCTAGCAGCAAAACAGAAGTCCTGGGAAGAATTTGGAGAAAAGCTAGAAAAAGATGCACAAGAAAACCAGAAATTGTTCTATAAGACCCTAAAGAACATGAAGAAGGAAAAACAATGCCCTCTCAAATTTATAAAGGACAAGCAAGGCAAATTGCTTACTGCCCCGAAGGAAGTAATGGGAAGATGGAAAGAATATTTCTCAGAACTCCTGGATGGTGAGCATGGTGAAGCATCAGAAATGATAAACACTAGCACAGAAGAGAAAACCAATGATGGTGAAGATGACATAAAGATAGAAGAACTGAAGGCAGCACTGGAGAAAATCAAGATGGGCAAAGCAGCAGGGCATGATGGTATAACACCAGAAATGGTTAAGTTCATGGGAGCATCAGGCGACCTATTACTCTTAAGGGTTTTACAGGCAGCGTGGTACAACAAGACCATACCAAAGGATTGGGAGATTGCCATCATAACACCAATTTTCAAAAAGGGTGACAATCGACAGTGTGGAAACCATAGAGGCATATCCCTTCTCAGTGTCCCTGGTAAAATCTACTCTAGAATCCTAGAGCAGAGACTCTGACGCCTAGCTGAGCCACAGTTGGATGAGGTCCAGTGCGGATTCCGAGCAAACCGAAGTACTCAAGACCTAATCTTCACACTCAGACAGCTGAGTGAAAAGGCCCTTGAGTACAAGAGTGAGATGCATCTTTGTTTCATAGATCTGGAAAAGGCGTTTGACAGGGTCCCCTGGAGCAAACTTTGGGACTGTTTGGCAAGGAAGAATATTCCAGCACCTCTGATTCATGCTATTCAGAGCTTCTACAAGTCTTGCAGAAATTATGTGAGGACAGCAAACCATAAGTCGGAAGAGTTCAGGACCACCACTGGTGTAAGACAAGGTGATATCCTATCACCTTATCTCTTCATACTCCTTATGGACGATGTCATCAAGGCATGTAAGGAGAGAACAAGAAAGTATTCAGTGGGGTACTGGAAGATGAGACAGGTCTATATTTCGGAGCTGGCATTTGCTGATGATGTTGCCCTGATTGCTAAATCAGAGGCACATCTCCAATCCAACCTGCAAGTCTGGAAGGAAGAGCTGGAGAAGAGAGGGATGGTCATAAGCAGCTCTAAAACAAAATCCATGGTGATATCACGAGAAGAAAGAAAGCATCAGATTAAGCTGGGAGAACAGGCCCTGGAGCAGGTCGACCACTTTAAATACCTCGGAGCTATTATAGACCGAAAGGGAGGCATCAAAGAAGAGTTGGCCACTCGAAAAGCAGCGGCTGGGAGACTTTTTCAGGCCATAAATCGAGGATTCCTCAGCAAGAGAGAGGTTGGTAAGAAAACGAAGATGGCTGTATACCGCTCCACCTATGTCCCAGTCTTGACATACGGATGCGAGTCATGGGCAATGACTACAACCCATAAAAGCCAGATCCAAACCTCAGAAATGAGGTATCTGAGGAAGGTGGTTGAAGTAACAAGAAGAGACATGGTACGCAACCAGACGATACGTCAAGGCCTTAAATCCTACCCACTGCAGACCCAAGTAGAACAGTCCCAATTAAGATGGTTTGGCCATGTCTGCAGAATGGGAGAAGATCGGATACCACGACAAGCATGGGAAACAAAGAGCCAAGGATCCAGACCCCGAGGACGACCCAGAGTCCGCTGGGAGGACAACATTAGACAGTCTTTGAGGGATCGAGGACTAGAGTGGAACCAGGCCAGAAGGAAGACAGCCGATAGGATAGTCTGCCGCTCTCTCTTCCAAACCTCTACACCTCACGGTAGAAGGGGAACGACTAAGTAAGTAAGTAAGTTTATTTTCAAAGACAGGCAGAAAGAAATAAAGAAAGACAGAAAAAAAGAGAGACAGAAAGAACGAGAGACAGAAAGAAAGAATGCTGGATTTTCATTACCGCCAACCCCAATGATTTAATATGAAAATATAATACACGAGAAGGAATTTTAGAACCAGTCGAAGAAAACAACAACATAAGACTGAACCAAAATAGTTTGGACGACGTAATAACTGTGATGAATACGCCCAAATGCCAACAAAACCAGATAAGAAGATGGGAAGATTCCGATCGCGGCCGTCCAAAGTCAGGTGAGGCTGCAGCAGACGGCGCTATCGGTACCTAGCACCGCTACTCTGGACTCAGCCGTCATGTGCACACGAGCGTTCGACCCGCGAGGGGACAATCTGAAATGTGAGCGATAACCGCGACTAGAGGAAGGGACTTATCTGGGATTTAAGAGTCATTTGCGTTAATACTTGGAAGGATCAAGATAATAAACTCTGCTGGAGTTTCATCTTTTCTAACTGTGTGTACACTGGCAACTCAGAAGCAGTAGTGGTCACTGAAGGCTGTCATACATTAGAAACGCAAGACAAATGTCAACGTATCACACTGGATATTACACAAGTGGACATTTCATAAACGACAGAATCATAAAATACATCAACTCCAACCACTGAGCATGCCATACCCGGTACACCTAAAGTGTGCAGTCTGATAAAGTGCTGCTTCAGAGACAACAGTTTCATCTTTCACGCAAGTTAAGGTAAGTTAACACCACGTTTATTTTATAATGTATCGGTCTTACCATTATGTGTACTAGACAAATTTCTAATCAATCCTCGAGATAAGATTTGTTCATAAGGTAAGATACAAAAATACCTTGATTTTACAATTCATAGCGTTTAATTTATAATGTATCGGTCTTACCATTATGTGTGATAAATAATTTCGAATCAATCCTCGCATAAGATAAGATTCGCTCATAAGGTAAGATAAAAAAAAATACTTTGATTTGACAATACAGATTGGCTAAGCATGAGTTAGGGAAGGCAACGGCGGTTAGGAAGGGAACTGGCCACCCCACCTCATAAAGCTGGGAATAGTATAGTGAAGTCTCTCACACATCACTCCCCGTACGGCAATATCTGCTATGGGACTACCTTTACCCTCATGTTTTTAAAACAATACGGTGCAACATGTTTTAAAAACAATACGGTGCAACATGTTTTTTGTGCGAGTCAATTTCTGTGTTACATGCAGGATATTCGACTTGACACCATGTTCTCCAGTTTACAAACGTACTGTAAACAATCAATCAATAAATCAATTAGTCAATAAATCAAGTGTCCTTGACACTCCTGGCTGGTAGGTCATCCACGCATGTTTCCAACGGTCTTGACTCTTTTGTCGCGTTCTCCATTTGCAGCAGAAGTATTATCAACAACTTTATTTTTGACAGTCATAGACTGGGTGATGCGCCAGACAACAGAGGGCAGTCCAAGAGGAATTAGATGGACAACGTTTTCTACACTGGAAGATCTGGAATATGCAGATGACACTGCACTACTCGCACATTCACATCAACACATCCAAGAAAAAAACAGATAGACTGAATAAGTATAGCCAGCAGGTGGGTTCAGAGGTCACGACACTCAACGTGGGCAGTCCTCAGCCCATAACAATAAGGAACCAGATCGCAGCTAAGGATCAAAGAAGAAGAAGAATCCTCTCTTCAGTGCTGTCATGTTAACTCTCCCACTTGTCTGTCGTAATCACCTTTACCTTTTTTTCCCCCCGTCTCTCTCAAGTTCCTTGTCAGTCAATATCTAAGGAAGGGGCCCCCGCTTGAGGTCTGTTTCCTCTGAAAGTGACATATCCACTTTCTTATTTGTTACTGGGACTGGATGAGGGAGGGCGGCGCGGCTCTTTCCCTTTTTAGTTGGATCGGCTCCCTTCTCCATAATAATATGTGAATAAGCTTTCCTTTTTTATTCTTGCTTTAGCAAATATTATGGCTATGTCCCTAATCACGTACAACAAAAATGAAAGAGAGTCCAAATCTGCAAGAGCACAAGAAGCATTTTTCCCCAAGCTTTCGGCACTGGATACAACTGTAGTGGTTCCCCTATCCTTCTTAACTCTTTGACTCCACAATTATTTTCCATCCTGTCGCGTAATTTTAATTCTTGATAGATTAAAAACAACGCTCAGAGAGTTGTTTTGGCACGGGTGTCAAATCTGACCAACGCTCTAAGCGTTGTTCCGGAGTCAAAGAGTTAAGGAGCATAAAAGACGTGTGGGTTTTAGCACACACCAAGAGAAAGACTGGCTGAGACATCTATGCCATGATGGATGGACAGAGACAGGTACATTGTTAGATAGATGAACGGATACAGATAGACAGACAGAGAGACAGGCAGATATGCTGCCTAATTGTTACAGATGGACAGATAGTAAGAAAGGCAAACAGATACAGACATTCAAGCAGACATACATACAGACACATGAGCTGCCTCACTGTTGCAGACATAGATAATAAGAAAGACAGACATATTTAGATATTCAGGCAGACAGGAAGAAAAAGACAGACAGGCAGACATAAAGATAGACTGATGGACTGCCTCACATACATTCAGATAGTAAGACAGACAGATGCAGATATACCGCCATCCTGACATATATACAGGATGCTCGACTGATACAGACAAACAAATACACAGAATGCCCGAATGATAGTCAGACAGACAGATTAGACATGCTACACATAAGCACATAGTAACTAAGGGGTGTGTGCGTGACAGCGTGCGCGAGAGATGGTGTGACAAACTTAACAATAATTCGGTAACTGAGAAAGCCCCACAGGAAATAAACAGCTCATGTTACGACAACAATGTCTTCGTCTGGGACAGAATGTAATAAAAGTGTAGAAATAAAGTGTATGCCTATCTACACGTATAAGTTAGTTGCTTATCCTTTACAGGACGTGGCAATCAACCCCAGCTTTTATTGGCTGTTTGTGATTTTTCTATGCAATTTTTTTTCATTCAGTAGTTTGCCATTGCTTTCTGAACGGTACGGCGCTTATATCATTGTTTAAAATCCACACAAAGCGATCTGCTACCAAACCGCCTGCAGCAGGTTTCGAACCTGGTATATCTGGATTATGAAACTGCGTTCATATCCATTAGGCCACAGACGCCGACACGTATAACATGAGATAAATAAATATGTAATAATAATATATAATAAATAATATGTAGTATATTCCAGCCTGAATAACAGCCTGCGCCATGCCTATAGGGGTAACACTAACTATGGAGGTCTTCAGTTTTAAGTAAAGGAGGCTGGTGGGAGCGACAGAGACGAAAAAAAGAGATACCGAAAGGAGATACTGGAAGGAAGAAAGGTAGACGAAGAAAACAAATTTATAAGATGTAACAATTACAGACACAGATAGACAACGTAGACAGTCAAGGGCGACAAGCTGCGGGTACTGTCATGGATTTATTTTCGGTTTTCAAGTACCGGGCTGTCTGCCTTGAAATCATCAGGAGGTAATTTTGCCACGGACAAGTGATATTTCGTCGCACGTTCTCCCACTTGACACAGATCAATTAGCATATATTGCAGTCTTTGGACTACTATTTCTCACACAAAAGGGGGGAAAAAAAGGCTAGGTGATAATTTTCAGACTGAGAACCTGTTACAACACCACACATTGTTCTTCTTTTCTTCGTTCGCTGTCATATCATTATCACTGGTTCCCTCAACAACAACAACAACACCATCGTCACCACCATTATTTTCTTTCTTCACTCATTACAGAACCACCGCTGCGGCGGCGCTCCCTCCCAATAGGAAGCCTGCAACAAAGCGTTCAAGTTCTCTTGCTGCGGTGGTGTCTTTTGCAATGTGTTTTTAATATGCCGTTGCCAGCCCCACGATAAGCGCGTCTATTCCACTCATGTAGTTTGCAGTCTGACTCAGGCTTCTGTCATTGCCATAGTTTGTCCTTCAAATGGGTTGCTGAATGTCATGCTTCATTCAATCTGCCCACTTCAAAGAGCCGACATTCTTGCCAGACATGTTTTTTCTGTTTGCTTGTGTTTATTGGTCGACACATGGCTGTCCTATTTTTGATCTGTTGAACAGGTTGTATCTAAGTCTGGTATCTACAGGTGGTATCGAAGTCTGGTATCTACAGGTGGTATCTAAGTCTGGTATTTACAGGTGGTATCTAAGTCTGGTATCTACAGGTGGTATCTAAGTCTGGTATCTACAGGTGGTATCTAAGTCTGGTATCTACAGGTGGTATCTAAGTCTGGTATCTACAGGTGGTATCTAAGTCTGGTATCTACAGGTGGTATCTAAGTCTGGTATCTACAGGTGATATCTAAGTCTGGTATCTACAGGTGGTATTTAAGTCTGGTATCTACAGGTGGTATCTAAGTCTGGTATCTACAGGTGGTATCTGGTATCTACAGGTGGTATCTAAGTCTGGTATCTACAGGTGGTATCTAAGTCTGGTATCTACAGGTGGTATCTGGTATCTACAGGTGGCATCTAAGTCTGGTATCTACAGGTGGTATCTAAGTCTGGTATCTACAGGTGGTATCTGGTATCTACAGGTGGTATCTAAGTCTGCAGTGCCGGTTCCCAGTCTGAACATTACCACTTGCTCTCTTCTTGGAGTTGTATGCTTCTGTTATACTCGATTCTGCGTGTTCTCTATGCCATTTTTTCTGGGTTCGATTCGATACGCTCCAGTCTACCCAGCTGTAAATGTGTACCTGATTTTGTTCTTGAGTTAGGAAAGGAAAAGGCAGCGAGGAAGGGAAATTGTCATCCCACCTTCATTTGCTGGACCTAGTATAGCCAAGTCCCTTACATTTCATTCCCCTACGGCAGTATCTGCAATTGGATACCTTTACTTTGACCTTTGATCTTGTCCCATACTCAGTTTCAATTTAGCTATCTCCCTCAGTGGCACCAACAACAGCGCCACCAACAACAGCGCCACCAACAACAGTGCCACCAACAACAGTAAGACCAACAACAGTGCCACCAACAACAGTGACACCACCAACAGTGCCACCAACAACAGTGACACCTCCAACAGTGCCACCACCAACAGTGTCACCAACAATAGTGCCACCAACAACAGTGGCCCCAACAACAGCGCCACCAACAACAGCGGCACCAACAACAGCGACACCACCAACAGTGACACCAACAACAGCGGGACCAACAACAGTGACACCACCAACAGCGCCACCAACAACAGTGGCACCAACAACAGTGACACCACCAACAACAGCGGCACCAACAACAGTGACACCAACAACAGTGGCACCAATAACAGTGACATCACCAACAGTACCACCAACAACAGTGACACCAACAACAGTGGCATCACCAACAGCGCCACCAACAACAGTGACACCAACAACAGTACCACAAACAACAGTGACATCACCAACAGTGCCACCAACAACAGTGACATCAACAACAGTGCCACCAACAACAGTGACATCACCAACAGTGCCACCAACAGTGACATCAACAACAGTGGCACCAACAACAGTGACATCACCAACAACGCCACCAACAACAGTACTACCAACAACAGTACCACCAATAACAGTGACACCAACAACAGTGGCACCAACAACAGTGACATCACCAACAGTACCACCAACAACAATGACACCAACAACAGTGAAATCACCAACAGTGCCACCAACAACAGTACCACCAACAACAGTGGCACCAACAACAGTGACATCACCAACAGTGCCACCAACAACAGGGCCACCAACAACAGTGACACCACCAACAGCGCCACCACCAACAGCGACACCACCAACAACAGCTCCACCAACAACAGTATCACCAACAACAGTGACATCAACAACAGTGCCACCAACAACAGTGGCACCAACAACAGTGACACCACCAACAACAGTGCCACCAACAACAGTGCCACCAACAACAGTGACACCAACAACAGTGGCACAAATAACAGTGACATCACCAACAGTACCACCAACAACAGTGACACCAACAACAGTGGCACCAACAACAGTGACATCACCAACAGCGCCACCAACAACAGTGACACCAACAACAGTACCACCAACAACAGTGGCATCACCAACAGTGCCACTAACAACAGTGACATCAACAACAGTGCTACCAACAACAGTGCCATCACCAACAGCGCCACCAACAACAGTACCACCAACAACAGTACCACCAACAATAATGACATCACCAACAGTGCCACCAACAACAGTGCCACCAACAACAGTACCACCAACAACAGTGACACCAACAACAGTGGCACAAATAACAGTGACATCACCAACAGTACCACCAACAACAGTGACACCAACAACAGTGGCACCAACAACAGTGACATCACCAACAGCGCCACCAACGACAGTGACACCAACAACAGTACCACCAACAACAGTGGCATCACCAACAGTGCCACTAACAACAGTGACATCAACAACAGTACCACCAACAACAGTGCCACCAACAACAATGACATCACCAACAGTGCCACCAACAACAGTGACACCAACAACAGTGAAATCACCAACAGTGCCACCAACAACAGTGGCACCAACAACAGTGAAATCACCAACAGTGCCACCAACAACAGTGGCACCAACAACAGTGACATCACCAACAGTGCCACCAACAACAGGACCACCAACAGCAGTGACAACACCAACAGCGCCACCAACAACAGCGCCACCAACAACAGTGACACCACCAACAACAGCTCCACCAACAACAGTATCCCCAACAACAGTGACATCAACAACAGTGCCACCAAAAACAACAGCGCCACCAACAATAGTATCACCAACAACAGTGACATCAACAACAGTGACACCACCAACAGTGCCACTAACAACAGTGCCACAGATTCCATTAGTCAAAAACTGAAGAAGAAAAAAAAAACAAGCTAGTCGGACACCCAATAATGACAAGCGGCACGCGTGGTGTCTTGTTTCCGTGTCTTCCCGGATGGATACATTTTGGGTGGTTTTTCTTTCCTCTTTCCATTCCTCGTCTGTTTGTTTCCCCATGCGGCCCATACATCCTGGAATCTAGAGGAACTTCATATCCGACCCCCCTCCCACAAGCTCAGGTCCTCGCTCTCCCAGTCCTACACCACTGCTCAAAATACAGGCCTGCTATCCTGACAATGTCCGATTTCCAGTGAGGGCATTGGGTCGCTCCCTCTATTTACAATGTTTTATAAAAATTGTGTAGAATTTGTTTCTATTTTTGTTTATGAATATGCTGGCCTACCTATCACATTACTGGAAGTATTCTCCCTGATATTATTATTCAAACAACGAATTTTGTTACGTTATACTTTCAAGATTTAATATTTTTGTTACGTTATACTTTCAAGATTTAATATTTTTCTGTAAACTTTATCGGGCTAGTTATTGTGGCTCTATATTTATTACAAGGTGTGAACAGGTATAACTTCTGTTCTGAGAGTGCGTGTTCCCTAAATTATCATTACGATTAAACAAAGATGTAAATTAAGTGTGTTATGTAGGGCCCTAGACTTCTTGGCTGCCATGAGTTTCTCAAACCCCCTTTACGAGTGCAAGAAGCTAAACTGAATGAACAGCACTGGTCTGTCTATTACTGCAAGGGGACTACATAACCCTAATTTAAAAGCAAGAGCACATTGATTAGATTAAGTCCCCTGACTACAGTTCGACTTGCACAAATGAGCTGTTTAATCATGAAATATCAGGATTACGCACATTCAAACGTAACAATCAACGGGCATGTTGTGAGGAGACGAAAGTTAGAAAGAACTAAAACAAAACAAAACAATACTGACACCCCCCCCCCCCCCCCCCCCCCCCCAAAAAAAAAAACAGGAAAGAGAGAGAGAACGAACGAACGAACTTTATTTTCACAGGGTTATGACATTCTGTCCTTCCTCTCTCTCTCATCATGTATTACTGTCTCCTTTCATCCTCACATTTACTTTAAGCATTATTAAGGGGATTGATCATTATAAAAGTAATATAACATCATACATTTGCAATAATCATCATAATTAAAGTATGTTTTTAATATAAATTTAAAAAACAAAAATTAAATGAAAAAAGAAACAAAAACAAAACAAACAAACAAACAAAAAACTGACAAAAATCGAATTCCTCATACAGTAAATTAGACAAGTGATTTGAGGCATAATCAGATGGTGTGTTATAAGAACTCGTGAAATATTCGAACAGTCTGCTACTGAATGAGAGAGAGAAAGAGAGAGGTAGAAAGAGCGAGAGAGAAAGAGCGAGAGAGAGGTAGAAAGAGCGAGAGAGAGGTAGAAAGAGCGAGAGAGAGGAAGAAAGAGCGAGCGAGACAAGAAGACAGAGAACAGTTTAACATGGCAGGTAAGAACATCAAAAACAGAAATGATGAACAATGCTTGGGACAGAAAGTTACGACAAGACCGTTACGACCATCAGCAGGGCGCTTTACGGTAGCGTGTACTTAATATGGAATCTAAAAATGATGACATATACGCCCCAAATAAGAGCTTCCTTGATAACTTGAACTGAGACGACAGAAGCTAATGATGACACACCAATGACATTCTGAAGCTAGCTAGCTCACTGCAGACAAATATTTCTGTTCGCTATTCGGTAAAACTCCTTTATGTCTCATGTAACACGGGAACCATACGACCGATTTTGTCACCGATGCTTAGTCTGAAATTGGAAATTGTACTGTGCTGCACTGGAAAAAACAACCCCCAATTGAAACAGATGAGAGGCAATGCGTATTTCACAACGGAACTATAATGAAGGAATCATTTAGCAGCAAAGGGAGTCGATTATTATCGCGAAAGACAGATGTTATCTACATATATACATGTGTGTGGCGCATGTGTGTGTGAGTGACAGAGTGTGAGTGACAAAGTGTGAGTGAGAACGTTCAGTTCCACCATCGTTTAATGGTTTATTTGTTGTTGTTGTTTTTTTTTATTATGAGTAATTCCCTCTTGAGGCATGGAGCGCCCCCGTTCAACCTAAACACAAGGTTTGTAGGTTATGTTAGGCCGCATGACCAAATATCAAAGACCGTGTGGTCTATTATAGTGATAGACTATATTCTCCTTCTTCTTCATACACTCTCATTCTCTTATTGACCTTTGCACTTGTCCACAGCATATTCAATTTATCAACATGCTTACATTTATTTCCGTCCTTCTAGCAAGGACTCTGACACACTACACTACTAGTAAAAAGGAAGTAAGGGAAAGAAGTGGTAATTAGATTAAAAATCATGACTTAAACCTGGTTATACCCCTTTAAGCGAAAGAAAACTAAGCAGCACAAAGGGGGTAATGAGAAATCTATCAAAGGGAACTATTTCTTTCATTCTGCTTCACTCAAGAAAGGGAGGCCCTACTTTGGTCATGACTGAGAACGGATGTCCGTTTAATGAGTTTGAACAACTTGTTTCCTCCAAGCTTTGATGAAGCTTTCACGCACTTCCACTAGGACCCGAAAGTACAGAATAGCTGCACAGATGATGAAAGGAAACTCTATACAGAGCGATACAACAGGAGGCAATCTGATCATCAGAAGTTGCCCCCCCTCCCCCCTCGATCAAGTGTTTCGGCCCTTTAGTCTCCTTTAAACTCTAAGGGGGTACGACATGCCGGAGGGAGCAGCAGCTTCTGTCGTCTCAAATCAAGTTATCAATGAAGCTCTTGTTTGGGGAGTACATGTGGGTGGGCCCACCTGGGTCATGACTCTCAAGTGTCTCCGCCTCCTGTTGTCTTATGTAGAAAATGAACCCACCCCACATTGGTTGAAGCTTTAAAATCCACAATTCTGCCAGCCGGAGGCAATTGTAAAAGCAACCCTTATGTTGAAAACAAATAACTTAACAAGCAATTAGAAGGCGATTAAGGAAAATATAGCATGCGGCCGGCTAACCTTAACTTGTAGAAACTTTAAGTAACAAGAACAACTGGCAATCCTTGTTCTGGGATCTCAGGGTAAATGCGGTAGAGTGACATTGAAAAACACGAGGAGGATGAGCACTGGAGACAGAAATGAAACGGATGAGAACTGGAGACAGAAATGAAACGGATGAGAACTGGAGACAGAAATGAAACGGATGAGAACTGGAGACAGAAATGAAACGGATGAGAACTGGAGACAGAAATGAAACGGATGAGGACTGGAGACAGAAATGAAACGGATGAGGACTGGAGACAGAAATGAAACGGATGAGAACTGGAGACAGAAATGAAACGGATGAGAACTGGAGACAGAAATGAAACGGATGAGAACTGGAGACAGAAATGAAACGGATGAGAACTGGAGACAGAAATGAAACGGATGAGAACTGGAGACAGAAATGAAACGGATGAGAACTGGAGACAGAAATGACACGGATGAGAACTGGAGACAGAAATGATACGGATGAGACTGTGCTCCTTGGGAAGCTGAAAGGCGATGAATGAATATATAGTTTTCTGGTTTAAAATTAGGAATCAAGCTAGCACGGCCATCAAATGTATTCATAGTACACAAGTATACATATCAGAAGGAGACAAGGTTTTGAAAAATATGCTGATTTTGTTTGTTTGGTTTTTTTTCCACACCGCTCGTGGGAAGGAATTTAAGTAACTGTCAAACAAAGCAAGTGAGTAGAGGGAAAACTAAAAATAAAAGGTAACGGGTCTTACTAAGGACAACAGACGCAACATAGATTTTTCTTGTCTTTTGTCCTATTGTGATGGTATTGCCTCCCCTGCTTTGCAGTAGTGGTCCAATAGTGGCCAAAACTCAAGAGTATCTAATATGGGCTTCAAAGGTATCTACCTTCGCACAAGATTACTCTTGGCAGAGTTGTAGATAGAAGGGTGATGACACTTCTATTACAAAGAGAGTCTTCACAAGATATTCAGAATAAACGAGAACAATACTGCTTTGGCTGAGTATGTTGTAATTCGGCCGACGCTGTTGTGAAGGATTTAAACACTTATTACTTTCAGCTCGTTTAAGCCCCCACCCCTGATTTACTCAGTGGAATTCTATTATTCTAGTATAGCTCTGTTTAGAGCCTGTGTAGTAATTTGACTGAGACAAACATGCAGTAACTTTAAAATGATTAAATCGAAGTTAAATTTGTAACATTACAAATAACAAAATTTAATAATCACTTTAAGTTTTAACAGCTGGAAAATAATTTGAAGAGTTATGGATCAAGAAAAGTTATCATCACAGTCTTTAGGGAATGTGAGATGTTACAAGAAGTCCAAGTGGCAGCATATATTTGAACTTAGTTGCCAATAATGATGGTTCTGCTGCATCTTATGGGTTGGTTCTTTTCACTCTGCTCACGCTCGTCTCTGGTCAAGGTTGTCGGGGGTAGCTCGTTTCCCAGAAACGTCAAGGAGAGTCTACCACGTGGGTCCTTCGTCTTAAAGCTTATGTCACGGTTCCCTTCTTGTTCCAGAGATAGTACTTTCTGCTGGTACCACCAATAAGCCAATCCTGACTCACAGACGTTTTGCTCAGATGAATAAAAGAGACGAGTCGGTCTCTTACACGCGTCTGGGGTGTCTTTAATTTGACAATAGATTCCCTCTCTGACTCCGTGTGTGTCTTCAGTTTCCTAGTCCCGGTGTTCCTTATTAAAATGTAAAGATTTCCTGTGCTTTGTAAGTCTTATTTGGTTCTCCAATAAAAGGTCTGGTTAAAAAAAGGAATTATGAATCTAGTCTTCACTCTGGCGAGGTCTGATGTTGTCTTGGCGAGTGTGAAATTCACAGTGAAATAAAAATGCGAAATGGTCAACTATATTCCTATCTTCCCACGCATTGTTGTTATGAATTTAATCAGAAAGATCCAATCATTTCAAATTATGCAGTTAGGGTGTGATATTTTCAAAATAGTCCTACGTGAAATAAGGTGCGTGCATGAAAATGTCGCGTATTACCATATATGGACATCTGATGCCTTGCATACACTCTCACAGGCAGATCGGTAAACACACATGACAACATGGGTAAGCTGTAATACTTATAACTTTATTAGAAAGTAATGTTGTCATAACAAGTCGTCGCGGAAGCGATTATGTCACACAGACAGTAATCTCGTTATCTGTCGTATGAGTACGCAAAAACCCCGTGTTTGCCCAGCTTGTTAACAAACGAGTCGCTTATCAGCGGTTTAATCTAAACACGCCGGCGCTCATCTTATCTAGTTGCTTCTCGCAGGCTGGGATAAACATTATCTGCAAGGAGTGTCACAAATGTTTAACATACAAACTACTTGCTCCTTAGCCGACAATGAGAAGAAATTGGTACTTTTAAAAGTACACAATTAAAAATCAGTACAAAATAGGTCTCTGATCCTGTCAGAGTGAAACCGAGATCGTGAAGAGGTCGTCCATTTCGTCACATCTAGTAAGACGCATTACCTTTTTTTTTCTCCCTCCACTTCACCAACTACCTGGAGTCCTTCTCATTTTCTTACGTCAAAGAAAACAATATAATTTTTGAACAGATTTCTGCACCTAAAAAAATAAAAATACATGACGTCACTATAGAATGAAAAAAAAAAAGAAGAAAAAAAACAGGTTTTGTTAAAAGGAATATTTTCACAGTTTTCTCGATCCGAAGTAAAGTTGCAAGTTTTCATTGTATTTTTTAATGCAAATATTGAATAACTTGCACCGAATAGAAATTTGTTGTCAATTTCACACGCGAGTAAATCGACACAAATTAAACTGACCTAACTTTAAGCTCAGTCAACCACAGTAATACCGCTGATGCTAATTGGGATGTAAAGATGTGATGAATGAACGTCTTTATCAAATTAATAACCTCTAAAATATCTTAAGTAAATGTTTGAACAGACCTCAAGGTCTTTTATATTTGGACATGCGCCCTAATATAACTGCCAAGGTTGAAAGGTACTCGCCTCGCCGAAACGAGGCGAAATTTTATTTTCAAAATTTTTTTTAAAAATTAATGGAACAAACTTATTTCATTTTCTTCTTTTTCACTTTTGACAACGCTACAGCATTTCGCAGAGACTTGATATCTTAGTTCCATAAATAAGTAAATACCGGTATCTAGCAGGCACTCGTAAGACAGAAAGGAAGACATACACAATATCTTGAGCGGGTGACACAGGGCAGAAGAACGTGGCATTAATTTGTTGAAGGCCTATGTTCCACAGGGCCTTAAAAGGTAATGAAATGATTACCCGTGTTCTAAGTATAATTTGAAGATATTTTGAAAATAATATAGTGATCTTGGCTAAGACTGAGGCGTGCAGCGAAAAAGCACGACCCGAAATCAGAGGCAAGCGATCAATAGGAGATGCCGTTTTTCCTCTTGTCAATCTTATATGTGCCATTATGCACTCATCTGTAGATAAATGAGCCACATAATGAACATTCAGAGAGAAAACACGATAACGAACAGCAAACATGGACGGTGTGATAAGGCATCTATCCTGTACAACGTAACCATGCACAGGCTCCAATTGCTTGAGGGATAATACGGGCAGTTTAGCCGTTCAGCACTGCTCCCTAGAGACCGCATTACGACGGGAAATAACGGTAATCGAAGATATTTCGCCGTTAGATATAACTGCGGTAATCAACGGACATTTTCGGGCATTTTTCGTAAAATGTGTTTCATCTAAGTGTAAAGGCAAAATGGAGATGTGGCGAGTGGTGTATATGATTCTTAAGACGATATATATATATATATATATATATATATATATATATATATATATATATATATATATATATATATATATATATATATATATATATATATATATATATATATATATATATATATATATATCCTTCAGTCATAACGGACTATTGGAATGCGTCCTTGAGGTGATAGGTCCCAACTACTTTTTTTCTCTCGTGTTCCTTTCGTTGTGTTCTTTTCTCTTCTGCTTATTATGAGAGCTTTTTTTTAAATCAATCTGAGGTGACGCCGTAGGGAGCATCGCCACTGGGTGCATTGGCAACTTCATCCTCTCACGCTTCTGGAATATGGCTAGTGCCTTCGTGTCTCTCTAATTGGTTTTTTAAAAAACAGACAAATATCAGTGGGGCGGGATATGAAGAAAAGACTTTGGAGGTGGATAGGCTACATTGTGAGGAAGTTATCTATCATCATCACGAGGCAGGCACATTATTATTATTGTTGTTGTTCTTCCTCGTCTGTTAGCTCCTCATGGAGCAAAAGCCTTCAACAAACTTATACCAAGTCTTCCTGTCACGTGCCATCACACTCAAGGTCTTTTCATGTCTTCCTCGTTTCTTTCGTTTCTCCA
Organism: Oreohelix idahoensis; assembly: GCA_024509875.1. NCBI lineage: Eukaryota > Metazoa > Mollusca > Gastropoda > Stylommatophora > Oreohelicidae > Oreohelix > Oreohelix idahoensis. Next base: position 476,284 of record JAMPIV010019217.1, read on the forward strand.
ATCATCATCTCCGTGTGCTCTTCCGTCTCCCTCTACCTCTCTTACCCTGGATATTCCAGAACAAGGGCTGCCCTGTGATGCTATCAACAGGTTTCCTCAATCAATGTCTGTCCTGTCCATCTGGTGATGCTATCAACAGGTTTCCTCAATCAATGTTTGTCCTGTTCATCTGGTGATGCTATCAACAGGTTTCTTCAATCAATGTCTGTCATGTCCATCTGGTGATGTTATCAACAGGTTTCCTCAATCAAAGTGTGTCCTTTCCATCTGGTGATGCTATCAACAGGTGTCCTCAATCAACGTCTGTCCTGTTCATCTGGTGATGCTATCAACAGGTTTCCTCAATCAATGTTTATCCTGTCCTTCTGGTGATGCTATCAACAGGTTTCCTGAATCAATGTCTGTCCTGTTCATCTGGAGATGCTATCAACAGGTTTCCTCAATCAATGTATGTACTGTCCATCTGGTGATGCTATCAACAGGTTTCCTCAATCAATGTCTGTCCTGTCCATCTGGTGATGCTATCAACAGGTTTCCTCAATCAATGTCTGTCCTGTCCATCTGGTGATGCTATCAACAGGTTTCCTCAATCAATGTCTGTCCTGTCCATCTGGTGATGCTATCAACAGGTTTCCTCAATCAATGTCTGTCCCATTCATCTCCAGCGTCTTCTTTCTATCTCTTTTTCCACTGGCACTAGTCTTCTTCTTGTCATCAGATCCACGTGAGTAATCTTGTCATACCATCTCAATCCTGATATTCTACGCAAGCACCAATTTATAAAAGTCTGTATCGTCTTGGTTGTTGCTTTTCTTGTTCTCCATGTTTCACATCCATACAGTACGACTGAAATTATTAGTAGTAGTATTCTTAAAGTCCCCCGGGAAGTAGAAATAAAGTGAGATTTCTAAAAACACAAGGAGAGTACATTGGTAAAGATTTTGAAGAACACACTGCAGAAGACATTAAGGCATAGAGAAAACTACTGATTGAAAACATATGGTCTACTTTAGGGATTATTAACTTGTGGGACGTTGTCTCTCCCCCCCCTCCCCTCCCCGTTCCGCGGGAGGTACTGAAGAATACGTTGTATGTGTGAAGAGACACCCAGATAATTTATTGCAATAGCTTTCTCACTGGGTAAAATTTGCTACAACCTGTTTCTGCGATTCTGGATTTCAAGCAGGTGTCAATTTAAAGACAAATGCAAGAAATCGGTTAGATGCCAAGCATGACAAAGCGCGTAGCATTACCCACGACTACCCCTTGAAATTCTTTCTTGTAATACTATCAATCAATCGGTTTTCTTAGAATGTGTCCTATCAATCACCGGTGTCTTTTTCTCATCTCTTGTTCCACTGACGCTTTTCTCCATACCGACAGAAAGCGGCTATAGCCATCACGTTAAAATTATGTATTTCTTCTTATGTTTTTAAATGTGTATGTGTGGAAAATACTAGAAATAAATGTTGATTATGTCTTTATTTGTTCCCTGAATGATTTGTGGAAGGACTAGAGGTGAAAACATTACGTTCACTCTCAGTGGAGGTGTGAGGGCAAAAAATGTTGGAATGCCTGGGTCTACTGGAAGTTGAAAGGTCATGACGAATACAGTAAATAGACGAGCGAGATGTTTCCTTTTCCCATCTTTTATATTCTTTGCTGCCCTTTTGGTTCTTGTGGGTCTCTGAAGAGACAAAGAAGGAACTATACTACTCCAAGCATGTATGTCGTACAAGGCGACTTACATGAGGTAATATATGAGGGTGGCAACTTCATCAGGTAGAACAAATTGCCACAGAAACTCTTGGTGCAGGCTTCCTGCAAGGAGACCAGCTACAGTGATGGCTCCATGCTCTGTAAGGAGCATACAGGATGATGATGATGATATTTCCTGTGATCAAGATACTGACACCGACATTGACAGCCACTGCGTCTATGTCTAGCTTACTCTAGTAATCAAATAATCCTCATTTCTCTTTCTGTTCCTTATGGAGCACGGAGCCACTACTGCTACTAGCACCCTTATAGGGAGCTCGCACTAAATAATCCATGTACTCTTTGTCACGGATTGCCTCCCCTGCTTTGCAGTAGTGGTCCAACAGTGACCAAAACTCAAGCAAGGTATCTACCTGCGCGCAAGATTACTCTTGGCAGAGATGTAGATAGAAGATTAATGACACTTCTACCTTAGAGGAGGTTTCACAAGATATTTCCAGGTCACGAACAATGTTGCATTGGGCTGAACAATTGTTAGCGCATTAAATCTGGTGCGTCGCCTTTTGTGAAGGACTTAAGCAATGGTTTAGCCCGTTCAAGCCCCCAGTTGGTGTAATCCAACGAAATCCCTCCTATAAGGTATAGCTCTGTTTAGAGGTAAATATATGTCTAAGCATTTATATATATATTAAATATTCTGGCTCATACGTTTGCTTTCATACACATAAAAAACTGAAGCGACTATGATTGTTTAGTTTTAAAACAACATGTAACAATTTTAATAATGAATTAGTCTTTAACAGTTAAAATAAATATGGAAAGATTGGTGAAATTTAGATAAAAGTTTTCGTCACGGAGACGTAGGTGAGGATTTATCAAAAGTCCGTCGCTTTCGCCTATTTTACAAGAAACTTAATTCTAGCTGAGTCCTGCAGCTGTAGTTCATCAATTATGTGATGACGAAAGCCTTCTCCGCACTCTCTTCCACTGTAGGCGGTTAGGGTGGATGCTTTTCTCTCACACTTGCGACGTTAGTACCACAAATCGTCTGATGGCTTGAAACCACGAACCCAAAATTTTGGGAATACACAATCTCCTTGCACATATTTAGACTGGACACAGCTCTGTATTAGATGCTTCGAAATCACTTAGGTCTGGAAATTAGAGTTAATTCCTCTGACGGCGGGTGTTCTGCGAAATACTGGCCTGGGAAAACGTTTGTTTAATTCCTCTATGACTTGTGATCAAATTCCTAAGTTTCCAGTCTTGTATTAAAAATGCGGGTTTACTTGTAAATTCCTAAGTTGCCCAATACTCCATCTGTTATTTATAGTTGTGGAATTTCTAAGTCCAATGTCTCCTTTTTCTTTCTGGCTTTTATGAGTCGCTAGTCTGACGTTTGCGCTGCAGTGTGTGTTGTGACTCCGATTTCACTACTTTATATCTCACAATCCTCAGTTCAAATTTCAGCTGTGTTTCCGCCTAATTTTCCAATGAGATAACCATTGGCACAGAAGAGAAAACCAATGATGGTGAAGATGACATAAAGATCGAAGAACTGAAGGCAGCACTGGAGAAAATCAAGATGGGCAAAGCAGCAGGGCATGATGGTATAACACCATAAATGGTTAAGTACATAGGAGCATCAGGCGACCTTTTATTCTTAAGGGTCCTACAGGCAGCGTGGTGCAACAAGACCATACCAAAGGATTGGGAGATTGCCATCATAACACCAATTTTCAAAAAGGGTGACAATCGACAATGTGGAAACCATAGAGGCATATCCCTTCTCAGTGTCCCTGGTAAAATCTACTCTAGAATCCTAGAGCAGAGACTCTGACGCTTAGCTGAGCCACAATTGGACGAGGTCCAGTGCGGATTCCGATCAAACCGAAGTACTCAAGACCTAATCTTCACACTTAGACAGCTGAGTGAAAAGGCCCTTGAGTATAAGAGTGAGATCCATCTTTGTTTCATAGATCTGGAAAAGGCATTTGACAGGGTCCCCTGGAGCAAACTTTGGGACTGTTTGGCAAGGAAGAACATTCCAGAACCTCTGATTCATGCTACACAGAGCTTCTGCAAGTCTTGCAGAAATTATGTGAGGACAGCAAACCATAAGTCGGAAGAGCTCAGGACCACCACTGGTGTAAGATAAGGTGATATCCTGTCACCTTATCTTTTCATACTCCTCATGGACGATGTCATCAAGGCATGTATGGAGAGAACAAGAAAGTATTCAATGGGGTACTGGAAGATGAGACATGTCTGTATTTCAGAGCTGGCATTTGCTAATGACGTTGCCCTGATTGCTAAATCAGAGGCACATCTCCAATCCAACCTGCAAGTCTGGAAGGAAGAGCTGGAGAAGAGAGGGATGGTCATAAGCAGCTCTAAAACAAAATCCATGGTGATATCACGAGAAGAAAGACGACATCAGATTAAGCTGGGAGAACAGGTCCTGAAGCAGGTCGACCACTTTAAATACCTCGGAGCTATTATAGACCGAAAGGGAGGCATCAAAGAAGAGTTGGCCACTCGAAAAGCAGCAGCTGGGAGACTTTTTCAGGCCATAAATCGAGGATTCCTCAGCAAGAGAGAGGTTGGTAAGAAAACGAAGATGGCTGTATACCGCTCCACCTATGTCCCAGTCTTAACATATGGATGCGAGTCATGGGCAATGACTGCAACCCACAAAAGCCAGATCCAAACCTCAGAAATGAGGTATCTGAGGAAGGTGGTTGAAGTAACAAGACGAGACATGGTCCGCAACCAGACGATACGCCAAGGCCTAAAATCCCACCCCCTGCAGACCCAAGTAGAACAGTCCCAACTAAGATGGTTTGGCCATGTCTGCAGAATGGGAGAAGATCGGCTACCACGACAAGCATGGGAAACAAAGAGCCAGGGATCCAGACACCAAGGACGACCCAGAGTCCGCTGGGAGGACAACATCAGACAATCTTTGAAGGACCGTGGACTAGAATGGAACCAGGCCAGGAGGAAGACAGCCGATATGATAGTCTGGCGCTCTCTCTTCCAAACATCTACACCTCACGGTAGAAGGGGAACGACTAAGTAAGTAAGTAAAAGATTGCCAGCCCCATGCACAATCTCAAACAAGTCCCTTCTTGCGATGTATCTATTCTTTCTTTGATTCCTCATAGATCGTCAGGAAGTACTCAAAGCTAATAATAAAATATTAACACTATTAAGCAGTGGGCAACCATGTCATTCAGACCAGGTTGTATTTGCTTTTATTTTTCAAGGTTTTTACTTAGTTCTCATTTCTGTTTTTGTTCGTATGTCTTTGACGACGGCCGTGTGGCCGCAACGTAGGTTTTTTCTCGTCTTTTGTCCTAGTAAGATGCATTACTTTTTTTCCCCTCCCTCCACCCCACCGCTTCCTCCAATGCGGAATGCTGAAGAGTAAAAGATAAGGAAATGTCAGAATTGTCCTCTTTCCACACAGTCTGCCTAAGGAGAATTCTCAGAATCTTATGGCCGGATACCATCACCAACCAACAATGCCTTACTCGGAGTAACCGAGAGGACATGCACACCATCATAGCTGGAAGACCGTGGAGTTGGTCACGTCCTCAGAAGAGACCCCGATGCCATCACAAGAACAGCTATGCTATGGACCCCTGAAGAAAAGCGAAAGAGAGGCCAACCAAAAACAACTTGGCGGAGAACTGTGGAGGTCAAGATGCAAAAAAGGAACCAGAGCTAGAGCACTGCGCGAAGGATTGCCGCCGATCGAGCAACGTGGACGCAGTTTGTTGCTGCCCTACAAGACGCCACCAGGCGTAATGGCCATTTACTGCCCTGACAGCTGGGGGCTAAGGATCAAAGAAGAAGAAGAAGACCCAACGTTTGCTATCGTCTTACTGCAGTTCTCCGCATTTCCTTTCAAGCAGTAGAATGTAGTATATGCATTGGTTCTACAACAATCTACTTGTTTATCTACCGCCCGCATCTGGTTATATGAGCTTGATTAGGACATCGCTATTTTGGGAAAAAGAATAGCATGGATTCATAACTCAGATTTTCCAAATCCCTCGTAAACAAATAAAAATAAAAAACATGACAATGAACAAAACGTGAGCGATACTTGGAAATCATGACCGAAATGGACTCACTACCTATTGATTGTCATGAAGGTCAAGGACCAAAAATGTTGCCGCAAGAATAATGTTTGATGGTCATATTACTTCCTTGTTTGTAGATCTTCTACGTGCTTCCTGTTAATAATTCACATGACTGTGGTGAAGTGGGATGTTATAAATACTTATAGGGAACTTAGTGTACTGACTGAGATCAGCTGTGAAGGTATCTATATCTATTAAGAGTAGTGTATTATAGATAACCTTACTTGCTACCACATATCTATATATCTCAGTCAGAATTATTCTGGAATAGTGTGATGCTACGTTATGTGTCTAGGGTATGAGTATGGTGAAGTGTAAGTCACAACAACAGACAGATAAACAATTTAATTTAATCCACTACTCTTGACAACACTGTGACACTCACATACATATAACACTCTACAAAGATATCTTAAAAGAGTCACTGATAAACTTTCGAATAACAATATGTATTCATTACTGGCATGAATGAATATGTGTCCTGATTCAACCACAAGGGAACCAGGAAGCACAATCAATTTAAATTACAAGTTATGTACAGAATGTATTTAATATGAATATTGTAGTGACATATATTATTACAAATGTTCTATGTGTGTCAGTTGTGTAGTAGTAAAATGAGGTAATACTGGTTTTGTTTTGTTCAAGCTCTGTTGGTATTTGTCATCATGACTTCAATAGTTTGTCTTTAGGGACCAGTATTGGAGATGTTCACAGTTCCTGATTTTAAGACAAGTAAATTCCCCTCTTAATGTTAATTTTAAAAAGTCAGTTCAAGATGAGGGGACATAATGTTGAGCTCAGCTGGCCAACTCTGCTTATCTTGAGTGATGGCGGCAGGAAAGGTCTCCTCTGCTCGAATTCTCCTCTGGGCTCAGGAGACACCTCACTGATAGCTAAAAAGACCAAGGAGTATGCTGTCCGACTCTGGATTCAGCAAATCTCTGACCAGATGCTGCTCAGTACCATCAAGACCACTGTCCCACAATTCATACGAATAACACAGATACGTTGATTAGCAATGAATTCTGGCACAAACTGGCACAAATTTCCATCTGCTTATCTTCCAGGCTTTTATTGAGCAAAATGTTAGCTGGCTTCAACGCACTGATGCTTTATCAGGATCATTTAAACAAGTGGTCTCGAACTAACGCTCCCAAGTGTGTATATCAGCGAGACTGGCCAATGAGCCACGTTTCGATAAGTGTTTGAAAAAATGTTATCTTTTCCCGTCTCCCCTAACAACCAAGATAGTATTTATAGCCCGACCAATCGTGGTTAGGCTTTCATTTGTTGCGCTCCAATCAATTTGGAGTTTACATGGTAGGCTATTTCTGTAACGTAAATTTTTTTCAAACACGTTAAAAAAAAAAATCTTATGAGCAGAAATGATTTTATGCTGTCAGGCACCCCCAATATTTTATTTTGGGTATAATTTATTAATTCCTGGACTATTTGCGTAACGTTTTACATATTATTTGTCAGCAAGCCCTAAGGAACCCAAAAATACTAATTTAAAGGAGCTACGTGGCTGCGTTCAAAATATGCAATTTCTTCTACCTCCTGTTTCGAAGATGTGCTGTCTGGGTACTGTTATGTGTTCAAACGTAAACCCATCTATTGTTATCTTTTCTAATAAGAGTCTGTTATGATTTATAAACCTAACTCTGGGAAAGGGTAGTGTATTTTATCACTGTCCGTCTGAAAAAGTTAGTGCTTGTAGACTTACACGCGTGATGCCAGCATTTGTATATCGCGCGTCGCGTGTTGCATGCGTTCCTGATTTTCAGCCCTCCCCTCTCGCTATCCTTTTGTCCATCTGTTCGTTCGTTTTGGTAACGTAATATAATTAATGTTAGATTAATTTAGGTCATTACGCAGTACGTCTCAATGTTTTTCTTAGAAATGCAGCACACGTTTCATTGAAGAAGGCGGGTAATAATACAGTAAGCTTTTATATCAACGTGAAAGCGTTACAATTTGCAGACGAAGCAGAAAACAAGGGGGGTTTCGAGTACATTCTTTGTGACAGCACTGTCATTTTCCCATTGCTCTTCTCTTTATTAATTTTATTTGTTAGGCTTCATATTTACCTAATAATTTATATATGTGGATTAGAATATTTCATGACACCTCCCCTCTTAAAACAGACATTATATGTCAGTCCTTTATTCTATATACACATATAGAAATTTATTATTATTTCTGGGGTTTACGGTGATTCTCATCACACGGATGGCGGCTTAAAAAATCCGCTCCCAGATTGGTTTTTCCAGATATATATTCAATGCTAAAATTATATGGAGCCAGAAGCAAAGACCATCGGAGTAACCTAGAGTTCTCATGCTTAGCCTGTGCTAAGAACGATAAAGGTTTGTGGTCAGTTTGCAACTTAAATGCCTTCCCATATAGATAAATATTGAATTTCTTTATTGCCCATATTACTGCAAGACATTCTTTTTCGCTAGTTGAGTAGTTGATTTCAGCTTTATTCAACTTTCTGCTAGCATATGCCACTGGGCTTAATTCCCCATCCAATGCATCTGATTTCTGTAGTAAAGTTGCACCTAACCCAATATTACTTGCATCCGTCCTTACTATGAATTCTTGACTTAAGTCAGGTAATTTCAAAATGGGTTTACTTGTGAGCTTTTCCTTCAATTCTTGGTAAGTCATTTCACATTGTGGTGTCCATGTAATGCGATCTGGAAGTCCTTTACGTGTCAATTCAGTTAACGGTGCACATATGGAATTAAAGTTCTTGATATACTTCTGGTAGAAACCACATAATGAGACAAAGGATCTCACGTCCTTCTTGGTTTGTGGTCTCGGGGCTTTCTGTAGTTTCTCTAAATTCTTTGGGTCAGGGGTCATGTTTCCCTGATAAACTGTGTGTCCCAAAAATTCCAATTCTTTACATCCAACGCAACATTTGGTTGGACGGGCTGTTAAATTTGCCTCCCTAAGTCGATCAAACAGCATGTTCAGAGAGTCAATGTGTTCCTCAAATGTTTCTGTTGCTATAAGGATATCATCCATAAAATTTGTTATACAGGGATTATTCAGAGGATCCAATAATTTTCTCATCATTCTAGAGAAGACACTAGGCGCATTCTTCAATCCAAATGGCAATCTATTAAACTCATAGTGTCCTTCTGAGGTACTAAAAGCTAGGTATGGTCTAACCTCAGGCTTTACTGGAATCTGATAGTATCCTTTACTCAGATCCACTTTTGAGAAATATTTAGCTTTATTTAGTCTGGCAAACAGCTGATTTGTATCCGGCAATGGATCCACCTGTCCTTCTGTAAAAGCATTCAGTCTCCTGTAATCTATACAGAGTCTATGTTCTCCAGAGGGCTTCCTTAAGAGTACCACCCCGGAACTATACGAAGACTCACTGTGCGAAATAATTCCTTCCTTCAATAGATAGTCTATCTCTTCCTTCAAAGCTTTTTCCTTAGCAAACGGAATCGAATATGGTTTCATACAGACAGGTGTGGAGTCTATGAGTTTCATATCATATTCCAATAGGTTTGTATGTCCTGGTCGGTCTGTTAACACCTCTGCATGATTCTTTAGAACCTGTTGCACTCTCTCTTTCTGAGTTTTCGTTAAATGTGTACTGATTTTCACCTGTGCTGCTGTCTCACAGGGGTGTAATGGATATTCAAATGATGAAAGTGGTTCCTTTTTCATCTCCATGGCGATGGACAAGGTCAACAAGTGTGTCTCTTCCTGATGTTCTCTTTCCAAATATTTCTTCAGGAGATTCACATGATAGATTTTTTTCTTTCCCCTTCTTATCTATCTTATAATTTGTTCTAGACACCTTCTCTAGAACTGTATATGGACCCTGCCATCCAATTTGTAACTTATTCTGACTCCCGGGCAAAAGAAGCAGTACCTTCTCTCCCACAGCCAAATTTCTGTCTTTCGCCTTCCTGTTATAATAGGCAGCATGTTTCTTCCTGGCTTGTTTCAAATTTTCATTGGCAAGTTTCCAGCCAGTTTTCAACCGAGTGGTCAGCTCATTCACATATTGGTATGAAGATGTAATGTTTTCCTCTGCCTTTTCATCAGTCCACGTTCTTAACAAAGCTACATATGGACCTTTAATTGTGAGGACCTATTTGTCCATGCACCGGTATGGTCTCTTCCACTTGAAGCTTTATAGTGATGATTTTTCCTCCCAGAATTATCATTCACAAAACGACCGCTACCAATTTTTCTTTTGGGGCTGTCTCCCCTCTTAAAATTCTTGATGAGAGATTTCCTCTCTACATCCTCTTCCTCCAGTTTGTTTAAGTCCGATTGAGGGATTGTCGGCTTATCCTGGGGTAAGACATCTTTTTGCACTCTCCGCATAGTGGCCATTGTAAAACAGTTAAGTGAAGCTTGTCCGTGAAAAGGGGCTTCCCATTCCATTTGGTCCACTTTATCAAATTTATTTTTCCTTTTATTGTTAGGCCTGATTTTGCCCCATGGCGTGTCCAGGTCCTGATCCATGTTCCCACTTGTGGGTGTTCCCTCATGTGCTATGCTACACCTTTCTACAAAATTTTCAATGTCCCATCTTGCTTTGGGCCAATAATAATTGTGAGCCACCTTTTGAATGATGGTACCTATCTTCTCATGGTCCCCATCTGGTTTCACATGTAGGCTCCTTATTAATTCTGTCCTATATCTTTTTGGAAGAACCAGCTGTCCGTGACCATGGGATCTAGTTCCGGCCTTCCTATACATCAACTTGTTTTTCATGTAAAAATCTCCCTTGCCTGGAGTTGTATGACAAGTTGACAATTTTCTGAAACAAGGCTTGAGTGTTTTATCCCCAGCCTGTGCCTTCCTCATCTCTTCTGGAGTGGTATCTAACATAATATCCTCCTCCTGTCTTGAGGTCGACCTGACCTGAAGGGTTGCCATATACACAGGTTTCCTTCTGCAACGGTCAGTGTCATGATTGTCCATCTGACAATTTTTACACCACCTTTTTCCATGGTTGAAAGATTTTCTTTCATCATATTTCCTTTCATCGAATTGTGGGAATTTATTTTTATTTTCATACCGTGGCCTATCAAATTGGTGCTTACCTTTATTTTGATCCCTAGGATCAAATTTATTAAAGTTCTGTGGTGCCCTAAAGTTATCCACCTGTTTCTTTTTATTACCTGTTACCTCTGCTTGAGCTGCTTGATACCTTTCAGCAACATTTAGCAACTCTCCCAGCCTCTCTGCACCTTGTTCCATGAGAAACTTTCTCAGGTCTGGAGCCATGGACTCTCTTAATTGCTCTATAAGGACCATTTCCTTAAGATCTTGGGTTTTCCCCAGAGAAGTCCATTTCTCCAAGTATGTCTCTATTCGTGCAGAGAACTGGTGATAGGTTTCACCTGACAGTAGTTTAGCATTCCTAAATTTTTTTCTATAAAATTCTGCATTCTTTTCATACCTTAACAAAAGAGCCTGCTTTAGCATGTCATAATTTTCCTGATCACCTCTGCTCATTTTTGCAAAAACTTCATAAGCTGCCCCACGAAGTCCCTGAGATAACTTTAAGCTCCACCTTTCTCTCTCTAACCCATACGTGGTGGCTAATAGTTCATACCTATTTATATAGCTCTCAATATCATCGTCTTTCTCAACAAAATGATCTAAATGAAAGTTCATAGCTGAGGTTGAGGCTCCTTGAGTAACCGTAGCATCAGAGGCAAAGGGACTGGCACCATTTTCAGGAGCATGGCCTTGAAACTCAAACTCCCTTAGTCGTCACTCATGTTCCCTTTGTAATCTCTTCTCCTCCTTTTCTGCTTCCCTCTCTGCAGCTAATCTCTTCTCTTCTCTTTCTGCAGCTAATCTTCTTTCCTCGGCTTCCAATGCTTTAGCCTCTTTGTCAGCCTCAATCTGCAACCTCTTAGTCTCAGCCTCAGCTTCAAATTGTAACTTCTTAATTTCCCTGTCAGCCTCTAACTTTCTTTCGGCTTCAAACCTTCTTTCTTCGCGTTCAATAAATTTGTCGCATTCCGTAGTAACATAGGCAACCATAACTTGCCCATCTAATCCTAACTCTTTTGCAGTCTGAACCGCAGCAGATCGAAATTTGGCCAGGTCCGCCATTGTCTATCAGGTAACTTTATATAATGTCTAACCAACAATTCAATTTCTAACTATATATCTAATGGACAACACAGGCACCGTGAGCTCAACCTTATTTAATTCCACCCAAGGATACCTTTTAATTCTTATATTCCCTGAAGTGAATTACCCCCAATATTTTTAATAGTTAAAGATTCAAAATCCCCAGAGCGAGACCCCAATATATGTGGTGAAGTGGGATGTTATAAATACTTATAGGGAACTTAGTGTACTGACTGAGATCAGCTGTGAAGGTATCTATATCTATTAAGAGTAGTGTATTATAGATAACCTTACTTGCTACCACATATCTATATATCTCAGTCAGAATTATTCTGGAATAGTGTGATGCTACGTTATGTGTCTAGGGTATGAGTATGGTGAAGTGTAAGTCACAACAACAGACAGATAAACAATTTAATTTAATCCACTACTCTTGACAACACTGTGACACTCACATACATATAACACTCTACAAAGATATCTTAAAAGAGTCACTGATAAACTTTCGAATAACAATATGTATTCATTACTGGCATGAATGAATATGTGTCCTGATTCAACCACAAGGGAACCAGGAAGCACAATCAATTTAAATTACAAGTTATGTACAGAATGTATTTAATATGAATATTGTAGTGACATATATTATTACAAATGTTCTATGTGTGTCAGTTGTGTAGTAGTAAAATGAGGTAATACTGGTTTTGTTTTGTTCAAGCTCTGTTGGTATTTGTCATCATGACTTCAATAGTTTGTCTTTAGGGACCAGTATTGGAGATGTTCACAGTTCCTGATTTTAAGACAAGTAAATTCCCCTCTTAATGTTAATTTTAAAAAGTCAGTTCAAGATGAGGGGACATAATGTTGAGCTCAGCTGGCCAACTCTGCTTATCTTGAGTGATGGCGGCAGGAAAGGTCTCCTCTGCTCGAATTCTCCTCTGGGCTCAGGAGACACCTCACTGATAGCTAAAAAGACCAAGGAGTATGCTGTCCGACTCTGGATTCAGCAAATCTCTGACCAGATGCTGCTCAGTACCATCAAGACCACTGTCCCACAATTCATACGAATAACACAGATACGTTGATTAGCAATGAATTCTGGCACAAACTGGCACAAATTTCCATCTGCTTATCTTCCAGGCTTTTATTGAGCAAAATGTTAGCTGGCTTCAACGCACTGATGCTTTATCAGGATCATTTAAACAAGTGGTCTCGAACTAACGCTCCCAAGTGTGTATATCAGCGAGACTGGCCAATGAGCCACGTTTCGATAAGTGTTTGAAAAAAATGTTATCTTTTCCCGTCTCCCCTAACAACCAAGATAGTATTTATAGCCCGACCAATCGTGGTTAGGCTTTCATTTGTTGCGCTCCAATCAATTTGGAGTTTACATGGTAGGCTATTTCTGTAACGTAAATTTTTTTCAAACACGTTAAAAAAAAATCTTATGAGCAGAAATGATTTTATGCTGTCAGGCACCCCCAATATTTTATTTTGGGTATAATTTATTAATTCCTGGACTATTTGCGTAACGTTTTACATATTATTTGTCAGCAAGCCCTAAGGAACCCAAAAATACTAATTTAAAGGAGCTACGTGGCTGCGTTCAAAATATGCAATTTCTTCTACCTCCTGTTTCGAAGATGTGCTGTCTGGGTACTGTTATGTGTTCAAACGTAAACCCATCTATTGTTATCTTTTCTAATAAGAGTCTGTTATGATTTATAAACCTAACTCTGGGAAAGGGTAGTGTATTTTATCACTGTCCGTCTGAAAAAGTTAGTGCTTGTAGACTTACACGCGTGATGCCAGCATTTGTATATCGCGCGTCGCGTGTTGCATGCGTTCCTGATTTTCAGCCCTCCCCTCTCGCTATCCTTTTGTCCATCTGTTCGTTCGTTTTGGTAACGTAATATAATTAATGTTAGGATTAATTTAGGTCATTACGCAGTACGTCTCAATGTTTTTCTTAGAAATGCAGCACACGTTTCATTGAAGAAGGCGGGTAATAATACAGTAAGCTTTTACTATCAACGTGAAAGCGTTACAATTTGCAGACGAAGCAGAAACAAGGGGGATTTCGAGTACATTCTTTGTGACAGCACTGTCATTTTCCCATTGCTCTTCTCTTTATTAATTTTATTTGTTAGGCTTCATATTTACCTAATAATTTATATATGTGGATTAGAATATTTCATGACAATGACATAGAAACGTCCATCCTGTGTAATGTGCACTTTACGCTGAACAAAATGTTAAATGGGCGAACACTTGATTACTCATATCGAAAAACCATCACTAAGAATCACGTGGGAAAAGAAATCAACAACAAATAAAAGACATGCTGTCATACGCCGCAGAATTATCCTCCAGTCAGGGGTGGACTAATAGTGGTCTAGGCCCCAGACAATACGGATCATTGGCCCCTAACCACTCTTCCGACTTATTAGGGCTACGAGAGAGTGAGGCCCATACTGCTGTGCACCCTCTGGAACTGTCCGATTTACTGACCGTTCTGTCCGCCCCTGCCTCCAGTGTTTAACAATTGGCTGAATTATAAACAAGAAGATAAGCTGCAATTCTAACATTTAACTATGCTATGTTAACAATGGACCCACTTGTCGCCGCCTTCCTTGCCTCAAGTACCTACTTGAAGATTACTAGCTCAGATCACATAATCTGTCATCTTTGCATTGAAGATTGGCTGCAAAGGATCTCTAACGTCATCTTTTTCTTGTCGTGGTACACATTGACAAACTCTTTCCTGTCTATCTCTTGATGTTATCTTCCCACTTTTAGCGCTGCTCTCCTCTTTCATGTTCGCCTTCAGCTTTTCTTTCCGTTATGGTTTTCAGCAAGATGTTATGTCTTTTTTATGGACAAAATGTTTTATCTAACTTTGCTCACACTTATTATTCCTTTTTCCATTCTTAGTAATTCAATGAACTGCTTATTCATTGTAAATGTTAATTAGCCACGATACAGTTATGCGAGGCAGTTGCCTCGAGGAAAAAAAGGGGGATAGGGTAGTTACAATGGCAATCAGAAGAGGCGAAATGGGCGAATAAGAAAACTCCATTTCAATCTCAACAGTCAGTTGTAATCTGTACCACATAAGACATTGGGAAATATACGGAAATAAAAAGACATCATGTCCAACGCAAATTTTGAGTCAGTACTTTTGTATAGGCGGCCGGCGGAACGCTGACCACATCACCCAGATTGGATTTTTGATAACATTAGCAGATTTTGACATATACAATTTTTAAGTTTGTATTTAAAAATAATCACCATTTTTTTTTCAAAATTTTAATTTATTTGCAATAAATCAAAATTTTGATAAGATATTAAAAAAATCGGATCTGGCAAAAGGTTTATTATCCTATGGAAAGTATTTGTGCCAAATCTGATATTGATTGACAAAAGAATGCCGAAGTTATAAGAACATTAGTAGAGTAAAACAAGGTTCTGAGAAAATCTAGAATTTTCTTCATAGGAAAAGCACCATTTCTGAAGAAAATACTATTTACAAAATCAAAACATACCTACTTAGAATGTGTTGTGACAAATAATTTTCACAGATTTAAATTCAGGGAAATATAAATTATACGAGTATAGACTAATCCCAATTTTCATGTTTCTGCTGTTTTGACTTAAATGCCATGTAGCGCAGAACACGATGATTGAAGATGTATGACAAGATCATTAATGTAGAACTGATGACAAGATCACTAATGTGGAACTAATGACAAGATCACTAATGTGGAACTGATGAATAAACAACTAATGTGGAACTGATGACAAGATCACTAATGTGGAACTGATGACAAGATCACTAACGTGGAACTGATGAATAAACAACTAATGTAGAACTGATGACAAGATCACTAATGTGGAACTGATGACAAGATCACTAACGTGGAACTGATGAATAAACAACTAATGTGGAACTGATGAATAAACAACTAATGTGGAACTGATGACAAGATCCCTAACGTGGAACTGATGACAAGATGACTAATGTGGAACTGATGAATAAACAACTAATGTGGAACTGATGACAAGATGACTAATGTGGAACTGATGACAAGAATCACTAATGTGGAACTGATAACAAGAAGCACTAATGTGGAACTGATGACAAGATCACTAATGTGGAACTGATGACAAGAATCACTAATGTGGAACTGATGACAAGAATCATTAATGTGGAACTGATGACAAGATTACTAATGTGGAACTGATGACAAGATCACTAATGTGGAACTGATGACAAGAATCACTAATGTGGAACTGATGACAAGAATCACTAATGTGGAACTGATGACAAGATCACTAATGTAGAACGGATGACAAGAATCACTAATGTGGAACTGATGACAAGAATCGTACACTTGCCAGTGGAAGCATCTGTATCACTAATGTGGAACTGATGACAAGAATCATACACTTGCCAGTGGAAGCATCTGTATCACTAATGTGGAACTGATGACAAGAATCATTAATGTGGAACTGATGACAAGATGACTAATGTGGAACTGATGACAAGATGACTAATGTGGAACTGATGACAAGATGACTAATGTGGAACTGATGACAAGATGACTAATGTGGAACTGATGACAAGAATCACTAATGTGGAACTGATGACAAGAGGACTAATGTGGACATGATGACAAGAACCAGACAAGTGCCAGTGGGAACAAGAGGAGAGGAGGACAGTAAGGTTTTGGATAGGACACTCATTGAGAAAACCAGCTGACATCATCACAAGGCAGCCCTTGTTTTAGAATTCCTAGGGTAAGAGACAGAGGAAGGCCACCACCAAGACAAAACACATACACACACACGGAGGAGAGAACTGGAGACATACATGGAAAGATCTTGAACGGATGGTACAAGACAGGAAGGCGTGGTCTGTTTTTTTAATGACCTGTGCTCATTGGGAAACTGAACGGTATTGGTTCCGTGACTGAGGTATACTTCAGAACAGGTTTGTAGCAAATCCTCATATTACTAATTGTCTCAGTGAAACGTCCGCACACCAGACCAAAATGTCTTTTATATTTGGACATGCGCCTTTATATAAATAACGCACTCTGTGTCTAGGTTGAAAAACGAGCGCTTCGCCAAAACGAGGCAAAATTTTATTTTTCGGGAAATACTGAAAAAGCACGCACAGCATCGTGAAAATTTAAATTGAACACCCATTACATTAACAGGCAGGGCTTTCAATTGTTTTCGTGGTGCACTGACCATTGCCCAAGAGTCATGATAAGTTTTACTAGAAAGATCCAATGAAATTGAAATAGAAAGGACAGAAATGAAATGACCACATAAGGATTAGTGCCGTCTCAGCACATGCAGCAGAAAGAGCGCTATTTACTTATGCCCAGTCTGTTTTGGCGGGTCTCTTGCTCTTGATCTCTAATAACAGCAACTTTTTTTTTACTTGCATACCGACACAGAAAAACTAATGACACAAGCAGTTTCTTCTATAATCGCTGGATTGCGCAATCCAATAATTAATTACACGTTTTAAACAACGGCAACAGGTGTTGACAATCTAACATGGCTGACAGATGGACAATGGATGGAAGAAGCATATAAGTGGGTTTAAAATTAGAAGGAACAATTTACCAGGGATAATATATGCAGTGAAAAGGGGCAATAAGGAAAAATGGAGCATATGAAGAGAAAATGTGATAATAGAAATGAGGAACCTTACAAGAGCTAACAGGGCAAAGAGGAAGTAGAAAATCTACGTCTCTCAATATTGAAATTAAAACAGACAGAATAATCGTGGTCCACAGTTCTTGATAACTGTATGATATTAGGAATACAACTATATGGAGAGACATTTATTACACTACTTTTGGAATAACCCAGTGTAGGTCCAGGGCGTCCAGTCTTATGCACACATTCATATTAGACGCTTGTTACGCCATGCATGAAAGACCTGTAATTTTGTCTACCTTAGTCTCCTCACAGACGACCTCAAACTAAAAAAAAACCAAGGTAAAGGTAGTCCCATAGAAGATACTGCCATAGGGGATTGAAGTGTTAGAGACGTCACCATACTAGGTCCAGCATCGAGTGTTTCCTCACCTATGATCTAGTCAGGGACCATGTTTGACACTTATAGCAAAGAGTTGGTAAGAATGTACTATTTATCGAATGCCGTTTAGTTTCCATTCTGATATTCTGACGTTTGAGTAGTGGTGGCAGTTGATAAGTCACTGCACTGGTTTTTGACATCGTGTTTCAATTTCTCTGTCGTCTTCCATTTTCCGTGAAAATGCTTCCCAAGTACTTAAACTATGGAACCTGCTAAAGTTTAGTACTGTTGATATATATCTTAAGTGCGCTTGGTGATCTGCTGATCGTCATATTTGCTGTCTTTGATGTGCTGATCTCAATATCGTTTGCTTCACAAGTTGAATTAAGTGCATATTTATGATTTTGCCTATTTATTATAATCTTTCTATATGTGATGAAGTACTACTAATCTTTCATCGTCTTTTACCCTTTTCATCATCGTTATCATTTTATTTCACCCGGTCGTTGGTCACAATTTTTTTAATTAATCTTTCTTTATTCCACCTTGCACTTAAGTGTAACATTAATATTTCCCATTCAGACAGTTCGAGGAAACATTATCGTTTAGAACACACCTGATTCGTTAAACGATATTGTCCTGCACAGGCCACGGAAACATGGGCGATACGAGAACTCGTGTGATAGCCTAATCCTCTGTTTAAACACCGGATGTCAAGACACCTTGGAATAATACCATGTCCAGCAGGAGCGACTGAAAACAAAGGACATGCGAGACTAGGCTGCCTGGGTTACAAGATTGTACAACGTTTATGGCGGCTAGAAACTTAGATGGTGCTTGCGGAGCGAGACAATGAATGAAGAGATAAAAGGAAACCGCCAGTGCGCCATGCAACTATGAGACAACAGACTGAGCGCCAGGCAGTCTGGACATGGGGAAACAAGTCGCAAGATTATGTTGCGAGGGCCCACCCACTTTCAAATATTGACAGGGCCTAGCATCGCTAGCAAGAACTCGGATGTGGTATTGCAAGGCGGAAGGCGAGTTAGTGGACGAAGGATGGAGCTAAAGGAGCCTAAGAAGTGTCACACATTGGCAATCCCAAAATATTACCTGATGAGCCGCTGAAGTCAGTACGTTTACAACATAGTCCAGAATAAGTGGGAGAAGCTCCCAGAGCGTAGCCTGTTCCATAATTCAATTCCAGTGTGAATTATAATTCTATTCTAGTAGAATTTAATTATAAATGTGTTCTTAGGGAATTCGCGAAAGGGAAAACAAGGATTGTGATCTTAGAAGAATTATTAATAATTTTTCTTTTTCATTATTTAAGATTCCTTTACGCTTTTAGCGCTGTAGCTAAATATGCGATAGATAGTTTTTTAAAAATTACTTTTATTCGCGAATGGTTAATCAAATCAAACATTTTTCCTTTATGACTTTTAATTAAAAGACTTTTAATGTAAAGAAGTGATCTACAGTTATTTACTTCACCTGATCTAGATTATTAGATTATCACTACAGACTGACATGGGAACACACTTTCAGGCTCACTATATTTAACATTATCATGTGCGCCTCATACTATATAACCAAATATGAGAATTAAAGACAGAGTGATCAGTTATGAAGAAGCAATAGTGAGGAATACTTAACAGAAAGTCAACTACTGATATTAGATGTGAAACTTATTAAGACATTTTGTGTCTTCAGTCCTGCATAAATCTGAATCTACACACTGTGTGGCGTCTAATCGTGAAAAAAGCTAGAAAAGCCTACGTCCGGATAGCAGACCACAAGGTAGGACATCATACACTTCTTAAATTACAAGGAAGGGAATCCATGCCCGCGTTTGTACAATTCTGTGGTGCAGCATTTTATTCATCTATTTATCTCGTTAAAGCTATCACAAGTTGATTCGTCAGTATAGCATGATCAAGTTCTCACAGGTTGATTCATATATATATCAAGCTCGCGTAACTCGAAAGCGTGTAGCCTGGACCAAGTTCAGTTACTTATTGCGTCAGTGCATGAAGTGACTTCATCTACTCAAACCATGTATTGCACGACGTAAATTCATTCAATCAAGCTTCATAGCACGAAACAAACTTGTTACCAGAAGATAATTTTGTGACGAGCTCCAGTCTAATAAGGGTATTTTCAAGATCAGACAGCAGACAAATGTCAGCAGTTTGTCTACGTTAGAGAGATTTCAAAGCGTTGAGGGACATTATATCATACAAGTTCTCACTACTACAGGTGCAAATGTTTCAGCAATAAGTACTCGCCTTGAAGATAACCCTCACGGTGAAACAGACATCTACATTACACAGTCGGTGCATACCTGTGTATAATCATACAGTAGAGGAAATTTGAAAGAATTATGGACAGTATCGATTTGTCATCAGTGTGGTATCACTTAATATACATTATCATCATTTCATTATTTTCTTAGTTTCACTATCAAATTTAATTAACCACATTTTTATATTTCGTCTGTGAATTGTCTTTTCACAATCGTCCTTTTAACCTTCTATTAACCCTATAAGTGTATTTATTTAACTAATAAACCTATAGCCGTGTTGATCATTAATTCGTTTTTAATGGTTTCACTCATGCTGTCTGTGTTAAGTATTTACCTATAGGGAAATCCTTCATTCAGGAAGTTGGCGGCTCTTTCTTTATTGAGATGTCATGGAAAGAAGTTAATGTCGTGGGGGACAGAGAAAACTCTTCATGATTTGTTTGAAAACACTATCTAATGGAGAGCATTTGCCTTCTCTTCTTCTTGTCCGTATCTCGAATGGATTTCTTTCTTTCTTAATGAGTCAATTTATGGAGACCTTATTGACAACATTCTATAGGCCATCCCTATCATGTTGTAGCAGTACAAAAATTGGTGCCCCGTCCAGTATAATTGTACGACACTACATTAGAATTTGGTCATTGGCAAGACGTAACTCATTTAGTAAGTCATATTTTTCATTTTGTGAGCTTACTTCATCTTGTGGGTCTGCTTTTAGGTTTGCTTTAGGTGTTATTTTGCTCATGTAAATGTTAAGCAACAGTGGTGATAGCAAACAACCTTATCGCGCTCTTGTGGTTACATCAAATACAATGTGGGCCCATCGGCTAGTCTTTGGCGTGCATGGTAAAAAAAAACTCTCACTTTATCTAGTAGATGCCTATGTGTTCTGCAGTCTTCTAGTAATGAACAAAATTTTACTCCTACCCACTGTATAGAAGGCCTTCTCGTGATATATTAATACTTTATTTAGTTGTCGGTTATATTCAATTGTTCTTTAATTTAGTTGTCGGTCATATATTTGATTGTTCTTTCAGTTAACTTTCTTTTGATGAAAGAACCATCAGTACATCCCAGTCCTTTACTGGTTCTAAATTGGGCTTACTAAACTGTGACAGGTCGCTGATTAGTGTTATTTGTTGCTCCATTATTTTTACACATATTTTTCTGTGTCACTTATTGGTGAAATATATCTGTATGTGTCACGTTTGTTAACCTTTATCCCAGATTGGAAATATTATGGCTTTTCACCAGCCTTTTGGGACTTTTCTTTCTGTTCATGCTGTTGTAAATATTCTTTTCAACCACTTGACTGCTGCTGTATCGTCGCAGGCTCTAAATTTTTCTGTTATTTTTCCGTCCAAGCTTGGTGATTTATTTCAAGGACTTTTCTTTATAATTTCTTCGATTTCATGAAGCAGTATATCAGGGTGTGCGCGTGTGTGTGCGTGCGTGCGTGCGTGCGTGTGGGCGTGTGTATGTGGGGGTAGGGGGTTGTCGACAAAACATATCATCCACAGACCAGATAGCCAGTTTCGAATAATGGTTGAATTAAGTTTGGAATTGAACTCAACATTTAACGCCTTACGTTGAATTTATGTTTGATGAAAAGGCAGTTGACAGCGTTGACGGAGAATTACTTAACGAAAGTAATCTAATCCTCCTGAAGATCATAACCTAACGGAAGCCGCGCTAGCGTAGTGTAGTACCACACTGCGCTGGCGACCGGGTGACCCAGGATCAAACCCGGGCGAGATCATTTGAAGATTTTTCGTCGACCGGGATTTGGACTGGATTAACTCGAGCCCTGGCGAGTACATTTGAAGGAGTGTCGTCGACCAGGGACTGGCGGCTCCTGAGCCGACCCAGCTCTAATGGGTACCTCCGAAATAGGCGAGTATCTGCCTGAATGGCGAGGGACACCTGTCTTTGTGCAAGAAAAAAAGGGATACTCACGTAAAATCAGTCTCAGGTTAGACATAATAACCTGAGATTTCGCCTCGAGTATTAGCGGGCGTACGAAAAAAAAAAACCTAATAAAGAAAGCATGAACACATAAAATACAGAAGTCTACAGGAAGCGCAGCTCACAGAACTCTTTGAGATAAAAACTGGAGCTCAAGTTTTGTCGCACTAATCAAATGTATGGTTCGCCTAATCGTAGTTACACCGGTCTTGCTTAGAAGGTATTTCTTGATGACCTTTGCTCCACGGCTGAAAGGTAAGGAAATTTTTTTAATGGTATTAATTTGTATACTACTGTCTGACTCTAAAGTTGTCTGTCATGCCTTGCCCACAACATATGTATACTTCGGCTTACTTTAAATTGTTGCTACTATTGACGACAGGCCCTCGTTTAGTTCCTCGGTGTCTCTGAAGAGACAACGACAGAAAATGACTTCTGCACACTCAGGGATGTCGTACGAGTCGACTAATCTGAGGTTGTGCACGGGTCTGGCAACCTCATCACGTAAAACACATTGCCACAGAAACCACCATTGCTAAGCATGCAATTGCTTGGTGCAGGCTTCTTGCAAGGGAACGAGCTGGAAGGCTGGATCCAAATTCCACAAGGAGCGCAAAGGAAAATGATATTGATAGGACAACGGATATAAAGCGCAAGGAACACACATACATTTTAATCAATCCAACTTGTAATTTAAAAAAAAAAGAACATTGCATCTACAAGAAAGTTATCTTCGTAGTAGCCATTTTTCCGCATTGTTTCCCAGCTTGCATTATCTTGAATTCGCGATTGGGCTATACGTGCTGTTCAAGGATAAAATTCAAGTGTGCAGAAAAGGGAAAGAGTATGGTAAGGTAAAGGTAAAGGATCCCGTTACACGCCCATTGAGGCATATTGGGAATATAGTGTTAGGCCCATATTTTCTTGACCATCGGCATCACGCCGGCCGCCTTAACCTTCCCAGAATTGCTCTGATACCCAATTCATGAGGCAGGGTCGACCAAGGAGCCGTTTGCGGTCTAAAAAATCCCAGCTCAACTGGGGATCGAACCATGGACCACCGACCTAGGAAGCCAATGCACAGAGTATTTGGGAATGGTAATATCCAGACTAAACTTATTAATTAAGCTAATTGTTAAGAATATCTCTCTGGGTATTAGCGAACATTAGATCATATACCCTTTTGGTTGCTGTGATGATTTCTTCTTTTCGTGGAATGTCTGTATTAACATCTAGATCATTTTCAGCCTCAGGAACATTCAATTGTGTCTCTGGTGGTTCCTTGTTCGGAGTTTCTCTGAAATGCTCAGCCCATCTTGTTTCCTGTCCCTCTGCTGTCGTGATGAGATTTCCTTGCTTATCACTTACTAATGTAATATTGTTTGCACCTCGTTTTCCGCTGATGATTTTAGTTATTTTGTATACTGTGCTTTGTTCATTTCTCAGTGCTGCCTCTTCTGTCTGTCTTGCAAGATCGTCTAGGAAATTCCTTTTGTTGGCTCGGGTTTGGCGTTTAACTTCCTTGTCCAGCTGACTGTACTGTTCGCTATATAGTTGCTTTAACCTGTGGGACTTCGCTTCTGTTTTCTGTCTTTTAATTTTCTTTCTCATCGTTATGGTGTTTAATGTTTCTGGTGTTATCCAGTCTTGCTTCTTCTTTTCCTGGAATCCCAAGCATGATTTGCTGCTTTCCTTATATATCGTTGAAAGGGTTAAGAATGGAAACGCTCCTGGCCATGATAACTTAAATGCAGAGCTATTTAAGACAGACCCTGAGCTAGCAGCAGAACTATTAGAACCACTATTTGCACAAGTCTGGAAAACAGGGACAACACCAACGGAGTGGAACAAAGGAATAATTGTCAAATTACCCAAGAAGAGAGATCTTGCAGACTGGAATAATTGAAGAGGAATCACTCTTCTCTCAGTTCCCAGCAAAATACTAGGCAGGATAATTATACAGAGAATTTCAAAAGCAGTAGACCACAAACTGAGGAAAGAACAAGCAGGATTTAGAAAGATCAGAAGATGTGTAGATCATATATTTACCCTCAGGAACATTATAGAGCAGTGCTCAAAATGGCAAAGACAGCTGTACATTAATTTCGTTGATTTTGAAAAGGCTTTTGACAGTATACATAGGGACAGTTTATGGAAAACTGAGGGCTTATGGAATTCCAAGCTGCATAGTGTCAATCATAAGAAGCCTCTATGCCAACTTTACGTGTAGCGTTGGGCAGAGCAACCTAACCTTTGAGGTCAAGACAGGAGTACGACAGGGATGCCCCTAATCAACCACTCTATTTTTAACAGTCATAGACTGGGTGATGCGCCAGACAACAGAGGGCAGTCCAAGAGAAATAAGATGGACTGCATTTTCTACATTGGAAGATCTGGAATATGCAGATGACATTGCACTACTAGCACATTCACATCAACACATCCAGGAAAATAAACGGATAGACTTAATAAATATATCCAGCAGGTGGGCTTGAACATCAATCTAAAGAAGACAGAGGTCATGACGCTCAATGTGAGCAACCGTAAGCCCATATCAGTAAGGAATCAGCAACTGGAACAGACAGACACCTTCACATACCTAGGACGCATAGTAACACCAGACGGCGGAGCAAGCAAAGACATCAACAACAGAATGAACAAAGCAAGAACAGCCATTTTTAGTCTAAACAACATCTGGAAGTCCTCTCAGTACAGCACAAGCACAAAATTAAGATTATATCAGAGCTGTGTGCTTTATGTGCTTCTCTATGGTGCGGAATGCTGGAGAGTTACAGAGAAGGAAATGTCGAAATTGTCCTCTTTTCGCACAAAATTGCCTAAGAAAAATTCTCCTAATCTTTTGGGCGAATACCATCACCAAGATCTGCTTACTCGAAGCAAGCAAGAGGACATGCACACCATCATAGCTGGCAGACGCTGGAGCTGGGTTGGCCATGTCCTTAGAAGAGACCCCGATGCCATCACAAGAACAGTTATGCTATGGACCCCTGAAGGAAAACGAAAGAGAAGCCGACAAAAAACAACTTGGCGGAGGACTGTGGAGGCTGAGATGCAAAGAATGAACCAGAGTTGGGGCACTGTACGAATGATGGCCACCGACCGAGCAAAGTGGAATCAATTTGTTGTTGCCCTACAAGACGCCACCAGGCGTGATGGCCACTGACTGCTTTGACGGTCGGCGGCTAAGGATCAAAGAAGAAGAAGAAGACCATATACATTATCATCATCGGCTGCCATCTCCACATCGAAGGTCGGCTGACAGTAATCTCCTACGTCTTCTGTATCTTGTCTTGATGGTGCCCTCTGGTAGACTCTTTCCTGTCCATCTCTTGGTGTTATCTTCTAACTTATAACGATGTCTTGCTCTTGCACGTTTGCTTTCAACTTTTCCTTCAGGTAGATCATACTTTACTAAACTCCATATACACTCTCACCATAAAACATCTTGAATATTTTCAATAAAATAACGGATAGTTATATAAGAAATGGCATTAATCTTTTATGAAGGGAAGTTATTGATTATACTACAGCCTAATAGTAAAACCCTCGTGGTCGCGCCGTTAATATCTTCTTCTTCTTCTTCCGTCCTTAGCCAAAGACCGACCAAGCAGTCAGAGGCCATCACGCCTTGTGGCGTCTTAAGGGCAACAGCAGATTGATTTTCTCTGTTGTAGTTTCCCATCACGCCTAGCGGCGTCTTTAGGGCAACAACAAATAGATCCATCTGCCTCTGTTTCCGTAATCGGTGTGACAAGCCAACGGGTGATCAGCCCATTGGGCGCCATTAATATGGAAAGTGCTAAATCCGTAAGAGCTGAATTATTGCTAGGAAGCTTTACAGAAAGGTCATCAGCTGATGAAATTAAATGCTGATATTGCCATTAAGTTTCAACCTAATTTCTGCGTAGTACCATCAGCATCATTATTTCCTTATTCGTTCCCTATGGACCATGGAGCCACCAATACAGCTGGTCTCCTAGCACGAAGCCTGAACCTAGGCATTCATGTGTTCTGGCAGAGGTGGTTTCTGTAGCAGTTTGTTTTACATGCTGAGATTGCAAGCCCTGAGCACAACCTCCTACTAGTCGTGTCTTAAGAAACGCCTAAGAGAGCAGTAGTACGATTCATTCCTCAGAAACCTTGCACGGTACTTCTGCACTGTAGTAGTAGTAGTTGTCACAAAATGACCGCGCTCTTCATTTTATCGTGTCTTACCTGTCTTTTTCTCTATATTATGCCTTAAATTTATTTCTCCTTGATCCATATTTTCTCTCATATTGGAACGCATGACCCAGGTTTCGCGTTGTTATTTTCGCATGATCTATCCAGAGTAGAGATATCGTTAACAAATCCAGCTCGGAGCAGACAGATAAATATGCCTTACCTAAGTTTTAAAAACCCAGGCGGGTCTCTCTCGCGTGCCAGGCTAGGCGCCCATACTTCTCGTATTGACAATACGGAGATAAACTGCAAAATCACCTTAAGGTGTGGCCCGAATATTATGTAATTAACTAGCGATGGACACTCGTGTTTGTCAACATTTATAATAATTATTTAAACTGAGGTTATATCATAAGTTGTAAGCAGATGGGACAAGTTTGAAATTGGTGGTTGTCATGAGAATGCAGGGGTGAAGAAGAAATATACTAAAGTGAAATATTCAAATAAGCATGGTCTAGCCAAAATATATTAAACTAGACGACGTTTGATTGGTGACTTTCACCGCGTAGAAAACTAGGAGAGCGTGGGCGCAAGGTCCCCTATAATGTAGCACGAGTTTAGACCCCAGCACTGCGTTCCATTGAGTCAAGACGACACCTTTAGACTAGCTAGGACCAAAGAAAAGTAGAATTTCAATACAGAGGATTGGGCCAAGTATTGAGGATCTTCTGAAATTAACTAGCAAGAAAACCCAACTTTATAATACTGGAAACCACAAAGTTCTCGGAACCTATAAACAGGATAATAGTGGGATTAAAATTAAAGTAATTCTCGACCACTTGTAAAACGGCCTCAAAACCTGGGGCCCGACATTCTTCGAAAGTCTTCCTGTGCCAGGCGTCTGTAAATTATAACCCAAAACGGGGTAAGTTGTAACATTTACAATAATTTTATCATTTTATATTTTACATTTGACATGTTTAACTCGCTAGTGGTTGTACAAGTTCATACGAGGCTGGCAACCTCTGCAAATAACAATGATCAAGTCATGAACCACCAGAGCAAGCGCTGGTGACCGCTTCATGCCGGTTCTATTACAGGGAACCAAAAGTAGAGGTTGCCCCAGGCTCCAAGTTTAGCAGGGAATGGATAATGACATCATGGTGTACATATTTATTATATTAACATTTTAATAAGTTCATATGCATATCTAAACATGCTTAAATCAGGCAAAAGCCGTTTTCCGCTGTCCAGCCACGTTTTTTTTCTTCATTAGATTACCCGAATTAACGATGATTTTTCATTCTATCCACTGGGTTTATAACTGATGCTCAGGGAGGGTAAAATTACTAAGAAAAAAGTGAAGGATTGGTGGAACCGACAGCAGAGTAGGCAGCTGACTAGTGCAAGGAAACCAATACTTAGCAGAGACATTCATTTCTTCTAAAGTTTGTGGTACAAGTTGGAAGTACCAGTTTGTGGTACAAGTTGGTGATACCAGTTTGTGGTGCAAGGTGGAGATACCAGTGTGTGATACCAGCAGAATCAGACAGAACGAACGAACGAACGAAATATTATCTTCAAAGGGTTTTAAAGTGCGCACGCAGGCCCTTCTAACATTCTGCCCTTCCTTTCTCTCGTCTCCCATACTGAATCAAATGAAGAGGGAGAAAAGCACACAGAGAAGGCAAATGAAGGTAGCCATTAAGGGGGATATAAAGAAGGCATAGAAAAACCTTGAACGAATGACGCAAGACAGGTAGGTTTGGCATGAATTTGTGGCCGAGTTTTGCTCCTCCAGACCTGAAGGGTGATGAAGATGTAGATAATATCAATACAGACCTTTTGTAGGAAACCAGTGCTGCAAATATTTGATATTCAACATATATAGATATCACACAGATGCCACGACCAGTAGGGAAAAAGCAAGCCGACATCTTGTAGCGCTAATAGCCAGTCATTGAAAACTCACGTCCTATTTTTAAATTGTTATTTCTTCACTGGTATCCAATTAATGTATATACAAGAAACGTTCAGAAAAATAAAATAAAATGTCATTGTATTATGTAATACGCTATGTCACATTATTATTTTAGCTCAGCGTGAGCTCCAGCCTGTTTAAGACTGTCGTAAAATGACGTCTGTCTCACATCACGAATTCTAAAGAATTCTGACCATATCGCGCGTCATACATTGTAGAACGATATGATACACTAACCAACGAAAACGCTTTCTTGGTCTTGTGTTTACTACCGCTAGCGTGGTGGTTACAACACCAATAACACATAAGGAAGGGAAACCCGAGGCCTGTAAACAGTAAATTAATATTAGACAAACATAAAGGTATGTTTTCAGGCACTCGTAAGAAATAAAGAAGTAGAACACTTGGACAACAGAAAAACAACAGACGTGAGTGGCTTACCCAGGGTTCGAACCCCGTACCTTCCGTACGACAACTCCGCCTAGCTATCAAGCGAATCACACTGACCCCACGGCCAGCTAGGCATCCCCAAAAAAGATGCTTTGCTGGCTATTTATCAGTACGAAACACACAAGATAACACCGGAAGTATACAGTGGGCAACTCAGCCCTTAAATGACGCAATCACTTCTGTTGTTCTCCTATTAACAGTATGTGTCAGTCCAAACAAGACAAAGACCTTGATACTGGGTCCAGTAAATAGTAGAAGACTTAAGGAAATTAGTATAGAACAGAGGGTAGGTTTCTGGTATTGTATAAACATAAATAACACATAAGGAAGGGAAACCCGAGGCCTGTAAACAGTAAATTAATATTAGACAAACATAAAGGTATGTTTTCAGGCACTCGTAAGAAATAAAGAAGTAGAACACTTGGACAACAGAAAAACAACAGACGTGAGTGGCTTACCCAGGGTTCGAACCCCGTACCTTCCGTACGACAACTGTGTGATTCGCTTGATAGCTAGGCGGAGTTGTCGTACGGAAGGTACGGGGTTCGAACCCTGGGTAAGCCACTCACGTCTGTTGTTTTTCTGTTGTCCAAGTGTTCTACTTCTTTATTTCTTACGAGTGCCTGAAAACATACCTTTATGTTTGTCTAATATTAATTTACTGTTTACAGGCCTCGGGTTTCCCTTCCTTATGTGTTATTTATGTTTATACAATACCAGAAACCTACCCTCTGTTCTATACTAATGTCCTTAAGTCTTCTACTATTTACTGGACCCAGTATCAAGGTCTTTGTCTTGTTTGGACTGACACATACTGTTAATAGGAGAACAACAGAAGTGATTGCGTCATTTAAGGGCTGAGTTGCCCACTGTATACTTCCGGTGTTATCTTGTGTGTTTCGTACTGATAAATAGCCAGCAAAGCATCTTTTTTGGGGATGCCTAGCTGGCCGTGGGGTCAGTGTGATTCGCTTGATAGCTAGGCGGAGTTGTCGTACGGAAGGTACGGGGTTCGAACCCTGGGTAAGCCACTCACGTCTGTTGTTTTTCTGTTGTCCAAGTGTTCTACTTCTTTATTTCTTACGAGTGCCTGAAAACATACCTTTATGTTTGTCTAATATTAATTTACTGTTTACAGGCCTCGGGTTTCCCTTCCTTATGTGTTATTTATGTTTATATAATACCAGAAACCTACCCTCTGTTCTATACTAATGTCCTTAAGTCTTCTACTATTTACTGGACCCAGTATCAAGGTCTTTGTCTTGTTTGGACTGACACATACTGTTAATAGGAGAACAACAGAAGTGATTGCGTCATTTAAGGGCTGAGTTGCCCACTGTATACTTCCGGTGTTATCTTGTGTGTTTCGTACTGATAAATAGCCAGCAAAGCATCTTTTTTGGGGATGCCTAGCTGGCCGTGGGGTCAGTGTGATTCGCTTGATAGCTAGGCGGAGTTGTCGTACGGAAGGTACGGGGTTCGAACCCTGGGTAAGCCACTCACGTCTGTTGTTTTTCTGTTGTCCAAGTGTTCTACTTCTTTATTTCTTACGAGTGCCTGAAAACATACCTTTATGTTTGTCTAATATTAATTTACTGTTTACAGGCCTCGGGTTTCCCTTCCTTATGTGTTATTTATGTTTATACAATACCAGAAACCTACCCTCTGTTCTATACTAATGTCCTTAAGTCTTCTACTATTTACTGGACCCAGTATCAAGGTCTTTGTCTTGTTTGGACTGACACATACTGTTAATAGGAGAACAACAGAAGTGATTGCGTCATTTAAGGGCTGAGTTGCCCACTGTATACTTCCGGTGTTATCTTGTGTGTTTCGTACTGATAAATAGCCAGCAAAGCATCTTTTTTTGGGGATGCCTAGCTGGCCGTGGGGTCAGTGTGATTCGCTTGATAGCTAGGCGGAGTTGTCGTACGGAAGGTACGGGGTTCGAACCCTGGGTAAGCCACTCACGTCTGTTGTTTTTTCTGTTGTCCAAGTGTTCTACTTCTTTATTTCTTACGAGTGCCTGAAAACATACCTTTATGTTTGTCTAATATTAATTTACTGTTTACAGGCCTCGGGTTTCCCTTCCTTATGTGTTATTTATGTTTATACAATACCAGAAACCTACCCTCTGTTCTATACTAATGTCCTTAAGTCTTCTACTATTTACTGGACCCAGTATCAAGGTCTTTGTCTTGTTTGGACTGACACATACTGTTAATAGGAGAACAACAGAAGTGATTGCGTCATTTAAGGGCTGAGTTGCCCACTGTATACTTCCGGTGTTATCTTGTGTGTTTCGTACTGATAAATAGCCAGCAAAGCATCTTTTTGGGGGATGCCTAGCTGGCCGTGGGGTCAGTGTGATTCGCTTGATAGCTAGGCGGAGTTGTCGTACGGAAGGTACGGGGTTCGAACCCTGGGTAAGCCACTCACGTCTGTTGTTTTTCTGTTGTCCAAGTGTTCTACTTCTTTATTTCTTACGAGTGCCTGAAAACATACCTTTATGTTTGTCTAATATTAATTTACTGTTTACAGGCCTCGGGTTTCCCTTCCTTATGTGTTATTTATGTTTATACAATACCAGAAACCTACCCTCTGTTCTATACTAATGTCCTTAAGTCTTCTACTATTTACTGGACCCAGTATCAAGGTCTTTGTCTTGTTTGGACTGACACATACTGTTAATAGAACAACAGAAGTGATTGCGTCATTTAAGGGCTGAGTTGCCCACTGTATACTTCCGGTGTTATCTTGTGTGTTTCGTACTGATAAATAGCCAGCAAAGCATCTTTTTTTGGGGATGCCTAGCTGGCCGTGGGGTCAGTGTGATTCGCTTGATAGCTAGGCGGAGTTGTCGTACGGAAGGTACGGGGTTCGAACCCTGGGTAAGCCACTCACGTCTGTTGTTTTTCTGTTGTCCAAGTGTTCTACTTCTTTATTTCTTACGAGTGCCTGAAAACATACCTTTATGTTTGTCTAATAACAACAGAAGTGATTGCGTCATTTAAGGGCTGAGTTGCCCACTGTATACTTCCGGTGTTATCTTGTGTGTTTCGTACTGATCAATAGCCAGCAAAGCATCTTTTTTGGGGATGCCTAGCTGGCCGTGGGGTCAGTGTGATTCGCTTGATAGCTAGGCGGAGTTGTCGTACGGAAGGTACGGAGTTCGAACCCTGGGTAAGCCACTCACGTCTGTTGTTTTTCTGTTGTCCAAGTGTTCTATTTCTTTATTTCTTACGAGTGCCTGAAAACATACCTTTATGTTTGTCTAATATTAATTTACTGTTTACAGGCCTCGGGTTTCCCTTCCTTATGTGTTATTTATGTTTATACAATACCAGAAACCTACCCTCTGTTCTATACTAATGTCCTTAAGTCTTCTACTATTTACTGGACCCAGTATCAAGGTCTTTGTCTTGTTTGGACTGACACATACTGTTAATAGAACAACAGAAGTGATTGCGTCATTTAAGGGCTGAGTTGCCCACTGTATACTTCCGGTGTTATCTTGTGTGTTTCGTACTGATAAATAGCCAGCAAAGCATCTTTTTTGGGGATGCCTAGCTGGCCGTGGGGTCAGTGTGATTCGCTTGATAGCTAGGCGGAGTTGTCGTACGGAAGGTACGGGGTTCGAACCCTGGGTAAGCCACTCACGTCTGTTGTTTTTCTGTTGTCCAAGTGTTCTACTTCTTTATTTCTTACGAGTGCCTGAAAACATACCTTTATGTTTGTCTAATATTAATTTACTGGTTACAACACCGCTCTGGCGACCGGGTGATTCAGGATCAAACCCGGGCGACGGCATTTGAGGATTTTTCGTCGACCGGGAATTGAACTGGATTAACTCGAGACCTGGCGAGGACATTTGAAGGAGTGTCGTCGACCAGGGATTGGCGGCTCCTGAGCCGACCCACCTCTAATGGGTACCTCCGAAATCGGCGAGTATCTTCCTGAATGGCGAGGGACACCTGTCTCTGTACAAGAAAAGGGATACTTACGTAAAATCAATGTCAGGTTAGACATTAATAATAACCTGAGATTTCGCCTCGAGTATTAGCGGGCGTACGGGAAAAAAAAACTACCGCTGGGATAACAAAGATGGCAAGGCCCAATCTGTGTAACCTGATTAACTTCGGAATTTTACTATAGCATTATGGAAGAAGTACCACTTGAAAGAGGTTACCAAATCGATATTAGAGATCTTACTATACACGTAAGTAATAATACTTTTACTAATAATAATATAGGACGGGAGAAATCTTAGGTTGAATGCATTCGAAGCTTCAGGTTGTCCTCAATTTAGCTGTGTAAAGTATGCATAACATAAAATGCAATTATGAAACTAAAAGATTATATATATATATATATATATATATATATATATATATATATATATATATATATATATATATATATATATATATATATATATATATATATATATATATATATATATATATATATATATATATATATATATAAAGCCTAATTCCGGGTATAATTTAGGCTTTGAATGAATACAATCGCATCAGGAATAACGGAGATAATTAAAAAAGTAGTTTTCCTGAATTGAACGATAGGCAAAAATGTACCCACATTTTCTGATCGTGATTACATTCCTCGGGGTTCCCATCTCGTACGGCCGAGGTCACACTATAAATAGACGTGCCTAACAAAATCGGGTCAGTCACTATTATTTGAATATACAGAGAGCGGGGAAAAGAAGAGCATATGTTAATGCAAGTGTTTGCCTTCTGTACCTGTTAGCAGACCTTAATCAACCATTAAGGGCTCGTCTGTGTGTGCCTGAGGGTAAGAACGAATATATATATATATGTGTGTGTGTGTAATTCTATTGATTAATCCATCTGTGCGATAAGAAGTGGATAGATGTGTTAGGAATGGATAGTGTGTACTGGTGAAACTTACAGGCTCATGTGTAATTCTAGAGGCAAAGCCCACCTTCGGAAATATTCAAAATATTGAGAATGATGGCCAAGTGTGTCTGTGAGTTTGGAACTGTATTTAAAGAAGTATTTCTTGAATGGAATGAGACACCTTCCAGGAACATAAGGAAGGATGAAAGGGATTGAATTACGGTATAGTTTGACATATTACTTAGTGGTTTTATTCACAACCAAGTTATCGTAGGGAGGCGAATCATGGGAAACGAATGATAATTAAGAATGCAGAAGAAAATTATGATCACATTGAACTAAAATGATTGTTGCTACTATACTATACCTTGTGCATCTGCTAGCACGCTAGTCTGAAACTGTCTATCGTCCCCATCTGTGTCATAGAGGGATATGGATAGGAAAATACGGGGATTGCGTTTGACTTCGTTTCAGGTTTAATCCTTTAACCTAAAGCCTACAACAAATAAGAAGAGGCTTCTCATACTGAAGTTACAACGAATGCAGTGCCAGTCTATGGTAGAGGGCCAGCCATATCGTGTGTAACAGTTGGAAGGTTTTCATCTGAAGATTCTCTCCAGCATCAGAGGGAGCCATCTGCAGTGACTCAGTTAAGTTGCTCACAAGGCAACTGTGTAGCTTATTCCTGATCACCAAAATAAAAGCATCCAGTTCGTGATGAACAGAACAGTATAGAGCTTCAATTAGATAGTAATAATAACACTAATAATTCTTCAGTGAAAGATCAAGCAAGCTAGACTGTCTACAAAATGATAGACATCTTAACACAAGTGAAAGACGTTTGTTGAACTGTTCTTATTTATTTTCTTTTGTAAAATATTTGATTTTAAACCTTTTCAAACAGAAAGGAGTAAATGTATAAATAAATTGTAAATATTTACCAACAGACTTACTTAAATTCTTTAAGTTAAGTTTTTATTCAATGTTGGTAAATTTTAATTAATTAATTTCCCCTAGCAGAGTCAGAAACAATATTAACTACCATAATCACAGAGGTGGATCAGGAGAGGTAGCAGATAGGGACTCAGAGTACTACATCACCATCTTCTCTGGGAACTTACACAGCTTGACCCTACCTTTGTTGTCTATACGCCCTTACTTTTTTTCAGAGAAGGGGGTATTACTGATAAGACCAGACTCTTATCTGGCACTATTATAGTATCATCTGATACACCTGTATGTCCAGGATATCTTCTTATTTTCAATAACATCTGAACCTCTCCCGAAAAAAATGTAACTTATTAGTCAAATTGCTACTTGTTTTTTACATTTGTTTCATGTACGTCTAATAGATACACGTGAGGATAAGGTAAAGGTAGTCCCATAGCAGATACTGCCGTAGGGGGCGTGAAATGTTAGAGACTTCACCATATTAGGTCTAGTATCGAGAGGTGGGGGTGACAAGTCCCCTTCTGTGACGAAATGGACGACCTCTATCGATCTTTGGTTCTCTCCGGCAGTATCGGTACAATTGTGGTACTGGTTTTTAATTAGGTGCTGTCAATTATCGCACTTTTCTTTCTTTCTGTATTATCTGCTAAGTAGCAGATATTTGATTTTATCAAATCACCCTGTAGGTGATAAATATCACATTTGCAGGAGCGGCTGATATAATACATCACATTTGCTTGGCGCTACCCAGATTTGTGGTTATAGGCGTGGCACATTAACACGTACATCGGTCAGCGCTATCGGCTTAAATCACAGATAAGACTCGGAGTTTGCGTACTCATACGACAGATAACGAGATTACTGTCTATGTGACACATGTGGGCAGACAAGAGTGATATAATCACTTCCGGTCACTTGGTTAAAAGTAATCATGAATTCATTACATTTTAGACAATATGAGTCTACAAATGTGTTTGTGAGAGTGTATGCAAGAAATCAAATTACCATATATGGGAGATGTGACCTTCTGCAAAATTTTTCCATGTAGGAAATATTTTGGAAGTGCCACACCCGACCTGTTTGAAATGATTGGATCTTTCTGATTAGATTCATAACAACATTGAGGGGAATATAGCCTGAACATTTTCGCAGTTTTATCTCACTGTGAATTCCAAGCTCGCCATGACAACCTCAGACCTCGCCAGAGTGAAGACTCGATTCATAATTCCTGTTTGTTAACCGGACCTTTTATTGGAGAACAATATAAGACTTACAAAGCACAGGAAATCTCTTTCAAATTTTAATAAGCTACACCGGGACTAGGAAACTGAAAAAACACGGAGTCAGAAGGGGCAATCTATTGTAAAATTAAAGACAGCCCAGACGCGTGTAAGAGAACAATTCGTCTCTTTGATTCATCTGAGCAAACAAGTCTGTAGCCAGGATTGGCGTAAGTTGTGATTTACATTTCATATTTTACTACTAACACGGGAGCCGCGCTAGCGTAGTGGTTACAACACCGCTCTGGCGACCGGGTGATACAGGATCAAACCCGGGCGACGGCATTTGAGGATTTTTCGTCGACCGGGATTTGGACTGGATTAACTCGAGACCTGGCGAGGACATTTGAAGAAGTGTTTACTGGCGGCTCCCTAACCCAGCTCTAATGTGAACTAAAGTATTTGCCTGAATGGCGAGGGACATTTGTCTCTGTACAAGAAATAAAGGGATACTCACGTAAAATCAATGTCAGGTTAGACATAAAATGATAACCTGAGATTTCGCCTCGAGTATTAGCGGGCGAACGTAAAAAAAAAAAAAAAAAAAAAAAAAAAAAAAAAAAAAACTAACACGTGAACTAAAATATATATATGTATATATTACCATGTGAAGTTTAATTTGTGAAACTCGCTATTGGATGTCAAAGTCATTTGGGGCTGGCAACCTCAGTATCTTGAATGATTCATGAACCACCACTGCACGGGCTGGTGATTGTTTTATTGATAGTTTCGTAAAGATAATTAAAAGCATAAAGTAGTTCCAGGTTTCCTATGGAGCGGGGAGGGAAAGATGAAAGAAATGATGTACATTCTGAGTATAATACTTACATTTTCAAAGCAGTGTAAATGTCCCTATAAACATATTCACTTTAAAATTAATGTAAGTTTTCAGGCTTTAAACCAGTGTAAATGTCTATGTGAAAATATTCATTTTAAATTAATAGAAGTTTCAAACTTTTCAACAAGTGTAAATATAAAGAAAACATAAATGAATTTATATTGTGAACACTTTTCAAACAGTGGAGATGTAAATGTAAAAGATATTATGTCTGTACGTTTAACTTGTTCATTTAAATGTAATGTAAAGCTAAAGCTATTCAATTTAAATGTAAAGGAAGTTTTATCCCGAGGGATTAAATTTAATTCTCATCGAGGGTAAATTCTGACATGGGATGGTAGAATAGAAGAGGGGGGCACATAAATGTATCGGAAAAAACGCCATACTCAGAAGAGCGTTTCGTTTCTATTTCTATTACCAGTTATTGGTGGTACCAGCAGAAAGTACTATCTCTTGAACCAAGTGAAGGTAGAAGTGGACTGACGTTTTGCGAGACGCCATCATAAGAGGGTCTTATAGACAGACGCAGAACCAACTTAGCCGTTACTCCTTGACGTTCTGGGAACCTGCGGCGCCTGAACTTTGACCAGAGACGAGCGAGAGCAGAGTGAAAAGACTGACCCAGCGGGAGAAGAAACTACCATTGGCAGCTAAGTGAAAATATTCGCTGCCAAAAGTGACCTCCTTTATTCAGTTAAATCCCATCCAAGTGATGAAATCCTTTTCATAAATATTCAAATTATTTTCCAACTGTTAAAACTTAAAGTGATTATTAAATTATGTTATTTGTAATGTTACAAATTTAACTTCGATTTAATCCTTTTAAATGTACTACATGTTTGTCTCAGTCAAAGTTACTAAACACACTCTCTAAACAGAGCTATATATATATATATATATATATATATATATATATATATATATATATATATATATATATATATATATATATATATATATATATATATATATATATATAATAAATTATAATAATAATAATAATTCCACTGTTTAACTCAGGGATGAGGGCTTAACGAGCTAGAATAAACCATTGCTAAATTCTTCATAAAAGTGTCGGCAGATTATAGAATTAACGTGCCCATTAAAAGCCAGCATTGTTTTCGCTTATCTGAATATCTTATGAAGACTCCCATGTGATAAAAGCTTTACTACTCTACATTTTTGCCAAGAGTAATCTTGTGTAAAATTAGACTCAATTGAAGCCTATAATAGAGGCTCTTGAGTTTTGGCAACTGTTGGACCACTACTGCAAAGCAGGGGAGTCAATACCGTCACATCTTCCTCGCCGCCTGTCCCTTTCCTAACTCAAAGAGCTGAGTCAGGTACCATTTTACAGTTCGGTAGATTGGAGCGTATCAGTACCGTGATTCGAACCTTTGCCACGAGAGACCAGCGCTCTAACCATTCTGTCAATCGGACGCTCACACGCGAGGATATAAACATTTAAAAACAGAGAATGACTTTAAAGCCACCCTGTATAACAGTTTTCGGTGTGGTGGCTTCTTCGTATTTTATATCTCTTTTACAGCTGTTTTCAGAATGTCATATGTACGTGATTTAGACTAAGCCGCCGAGAGTAGTCTTGTCGGGGTTGTCATGACTTGTCACACTCTGAACATCGCGGAGTTAGTGACAGATAGCCAGAACAATAATAGTTTGGCCACAAGCAATAAAATTGCTACCAACGTTTCGTCAACTTTAGATAACATTTATAATTACGGACTAAAGTCAATGAATGAATTGTCAGAATGGTTCGTGCGCTTGCCTCTCGCGGATAAGTCACCGGGTTCCGGGTTCGAAACCTGATATCGCCACGCTCCAGTCTACCCAACTACAAATAGATACCTGGCTATGCCCTTGAGTTAGGAAAGGCAAAGGCAGCAAAGATTGGCACTAGTCATTCACTTCATAATGCCGAACCTAGTATAAAAAAGTCTCTGACACTTTACTCCCCTACGGCAATATCTGGTGTGGGACTACATTATGGTCAGTGAAGTTTTGCAAATGTTCAGTGAAGTTTTGCAAATGTTCAGTGAAGTTTTGCAAATGTTCAGTGAAGTTTTGCAAATGTTCATTAAAGAAAGCTATTGATATACGTATTTATATTGACTGAATATATTTCATAAAATTGTGAGCAAAATGAATACTTCATGAACCATTCTTTTTTTTAAATAAAATTTTTGTTAGGGCACATGTCAAAGTATAAAAGACCACAAGAGCCATCAATTATAACATTTAATAATGATGAAAACTTTTAACGTACCATAGTAAGAAATTATCCTGCACAATCACCACCTACCACATTGTATACCACGAGTTTTGTTAAATGATGAGAAGCTTTTTATTAAAACCTACGTCCCTGCGATCACAAACACCCCCATCAATTCCAACATCCTTTTTTAAAACTGTCACAAACAACCGCTCCCCGATATCAACATCTTATCCTCGTTGGGCTTAAAGGTAGTAGGTTTACTTGTCACGGCGGAAGCGTTTCCTGTTAGAGGTTACAGCAAAATTGACAATGCTTGTATGCCTCATCGAGAACTATACACATCGGAAGACACGCGTCCATGAAGAGATGCTCGATTGGAGATCTTATGTACTTCACCAAGGACTACACTAAAATGAAGTGTACTCACCTCACCCTTTCTATTCCTCTATAATTTATTAATTTTTAAAAAAATATTTAAAGCTATTTCTCTCTATCTATCTATCTATCTATCTATCTATCTATCTATCTATCTATCTATCTATCTATCTATCTATCTATCTGTCTGTCTGTCTGTCTGTCTGTCTGTCTGTCTGTCTGTCTGTCTATCTATCTATCTATCTATCTATCTATCTATCTATCTATCTATCTACCTACCTACCTACCTACCTACCTACCTACCTACCTACCTACCTACCTACCTACCTATCTCTCTATCTATCTATCTATCTATCTATCTATCTGTCTGTCTGTCTGTCTGTCTGTCTGTCTGTCTGTCTGTCTGTCTGTCTGTCTGTCTATCTATCTATCTATCTATCTATCTCTCTATCTATCTATCTATCTATCTATCTATCTATCTATCTATCTATCTATCTATCTATCTATCTATCTATCTATCTATCTATCTATCTATCTATCTATCTATCTATCTATCTATCTATCTATCTATCTATCTATCTATCTATCTCTCTATCTATCTATCTATCTATCTATCTATCTATCTATCTATCTATCTATCTATCTATCTATCTATCTCTCTATCTATCTATCTATCTATCTATCTATCTATCTATCTATCTATCTATCTATCTATCTATCTATCTATCTATCTATCTATCTATCTATCTATCTATCTATCTATCTATCTATCTATCTATCTATCTATCTATCTATCTATCTATCGTTAAGAGACAACCAACAGTGAAAGAGTATTTCAGACATTCAAACCCAACATTTTGTTGTGATGTGGTATTATTCTTCTTCTTTTTCCGTCCTTAGCCAACGACCGGCAAAGCAGTCAGTGGCCATTACGCCTAGTGGCGTCTTAAGGGCAACAGCGAATAGATTTTCTCTGCCGTTGTTCCCATCACGCCTAATGGCGTCTTTAGGGCAACGACAAATCAATCCGTTTGTCGTTGTTTCCGTAATCAAAGTGACTGGCAAACGGGTGATCAGCCCGTTGGGTATGTGGTATTATGCCGAGTGACATTGCAATACTGCCACCGAAGGTAAATCATGATTTCACTTCACATCAGCTGCCAACTGAGCATCGAAGATTCACAGGACTTGATCAACGTTTTCTGTTTCTTGCCTTAATGGTACTTTCTAATCGTCTCTTTCCTGTCCTTCTCTTACGGTTATTTGTCCAATTATAGAGCTGTGTTTCTCTTGCATATTTGCCGTTAATTTTGCCTTCTGATATGGACTTCAGCAATATGTTATGTCTTTTAATGTGACCAAAATACCGTACATATTCTGTATAATTCTGATTGTTTTCACTAATTTTCTTTTCATTTATATCTTTCCTTTCTCACCTTTCAATTCTTAAAAGAGCATAGACCTTCAACAAATTTGTGCCAGGTCATCCTATCCTGTACCATCAGCTCAAGGTATGTCCATGACTACTTCGTATGTCTCAAGTTCTCGTTTCCATGACTACTTCATATGTCTCAAGTTCTTGTTTCCATGACTACTTCATATGTCTCAAGTTCTCGTTTCCATGACTACTTCATACGTCTCAAGTTCTCGTTTCCATGACTACTTCATATGTCTCAAGTTCTCGTTTCCATGACAACTTCATATGTCTCAAGTTCTCGTTTCCATGACTACTTCTTATGTCTCAAGTTCTCGTTTCCATGACTACTTCATGTGTCTCAAGTTCTCCTTTCCATGTGTTCTTTGGTTTTCCTCTACTTCTCTTACTCTGGGGATTCCACAGCAGGTATTGTCTCGTAATGCTTTCAACAGGTTTTCTTAATGTTTGCCTTCTATCTCT
This sequence comes from Oreohelix idahoensis, assembly GCA_024509875.1. Taxonomy (NCBI): domain Eukaryota; kingdom Metazoa; phylum Mollusca; class Gastropoda; order Stylommatophora; family Oreohelicidae; genus Oreohelix; species Oreohelix idahoensis. The sequence continues at coordinate 517,690 of JAMPIV010019217.1, forward strand.
AGCGTATTCTTCTCATTTCTTGTTCCGCTTTCGCTTGTATAGTTCTTGTCATTACTTCCACATTAGTTATCTTGATATATCTATCTTTCCTGGCATTAAATTATTTGTTTTCTTCTCTTTCCGTGAGATGCGCCGCATTGCTGCATTTATTCACATACCTTACTTACTTAGTCGTTCCCCTTCTACCGTGAGGTGTAGAGGTTTGGAAGAGAGAACGCCAGACTATCCTATTGGCTGTCTTCCTCCTGGCCTGGTTCCATTCTAGTCCTCGGTCCTTCAAAGATTGTCTAATGTTGTCCTCCCAGTGGACTCTGGGTCGTCCTGGGGGTCTGGATCCCTGGCTCTTTGTTTCCCATGCTTGTCGCGGTAGCCGATCTTATCCCATTCTGCAGACATGGCCAAACCATCTTAGTTGGAACTGTTCTACTTGGGTCTGCAGGGGGTGGGATTTTAGGCCTTGACGTATCGTCTGGTTGCGGACCATGTCTCTTCTTGTTACTTCAACCACCTTGCTCAGATACCTCATTTCTGAGGTTTGGATCTGGCTTTTATCCACATACCAAGGGACTTAATTATTTTTTCTAACCGCTTGTTTATTGTCCATGGTTGTTCGCCATTCAGTAATGAAGAGTATACACAACATTTGGTGACTTCTGAGTATCCTAATGAGCTAAACGAGGTTATTGGCCTTGAGATCTGATCTTGAAGATTCTCAATTACCTTACTTACTTAGTCGTTCCACTTCTACCGTGAGGTGTAGAGGTTTGGAAGAGAGAGCGCCAGACTATTCTATCAGCTGTCTTCTTCCTGGCCTGGTTCCATTCTAGTCCTCGGTCCTTCAAAGATTGTCTAATGTTGTCCTCCCAGCGGACTCTGGGTCGTCCTGGAGGTCTGGATCCCTGGCTCTTTGTTTCCCATGCTTGTCGTGGTAGCCGATCTTCTCCCATTCTGCAGACATGGCCAAACCATTTTAGTTGGGACTGTTCTATTTGGGTCTGCAGCGGGTGGGATTTTAGGCCTTGACGTATCGTCTGGTTGCGGACCATGTCTCTTCTTGTTACTTCAACCACCTTCCTCAGATACCTCATTTCTGAGGTTTGGATCTGGCTTTTGTGGGTTGTAGTCATTGCCCATGACTCACATCCATATGTCAAGACTGGGACATAGGTGGAGCGGTATACAGCCATCTTCGTTTTCTTACCAACCTCTTTCTTGCTGAGGAATCCTCGATTTATGGCCTGATAAAGTCTCCCAGCCGCCGCTTTTCGAGTGGCCATCTCTTCTTTGATGCCCCCCTTTCGGTCTATAATAGCTCCGAGATATTTAAAGTGGTCGACCTGCTCCAGGACCTGTTCTCCCAACTTAATCTGATGTTTTCTTTCTTCTCGTGATATCACCATGGATTTTGTTTTAGAGCTGCTTATGACCATCCCTCTCTTCTCCAGCTCCTCCTTCCAGACTTGCAGGTTGGATTGGAGATGTGTCTCTGATTTAGCAATCAGGACAACATCATCAGCAAAGATTCTCAAATACCACGGATGTGGTGAAGTGAGATGTTATAAATATTTATAGGGGGACTTAGTGTACTGACTGAGATCAGCTGTGAAGGTATCTATATCTAATGAGAGTAGTGTATTATAGATAACCTTACTTGCTGCCACATATGTATACCTCAGTCAGAATTATTCTGGAATAGTGTGATGACTACATTATATGTCTAGGGTATGTGTATGATGAAGTGTAAGTCATAACAACAACAGACAGATAAACAATTTAATTTATTCCACCACACTTGACAACACTGTGACACTCACATACATAAAACACTCTACGAGGATATCTTAAAGGAGTCACTGATAACTTTTCAAATAACAATATGTATTCAGTGCTGTCATGAATGTATATGTGTCCTGATTCAAATACAAAGGGAACCAGGAATCACAATCAATTTTAATTACAAGTTATATGTACAGAATTTATCAATATGAATATTGTAGTGACATATATTATTAAAAGTATCCTATGTGTGTCAGTTGTGTAGTAGTAATATGAGGTAATACTGGTTTTGTTTTGTTCAAGCTCTGTTGGTATTTGTCATCATGACTTCAATAGTTTGTCTTTATTGGAACTAGTATTGGAGATGTTCTCAGTTCCTGACATTAAAACAATTAAATTCCCCTCTTAATGTTATTTTTACAATGTCATTTTAAGATGGGGTTCATAATGTTGAGCTCCATGGCCACACTCTCTTATCTTTCGTGATGACTGCGGTAAGGGCCTCCTCTGCTCGATTACTTTAATGAGTTCTGGAGCCACCCCACTGGTTGCTATATGGACCAAGGAGTATGCTGTCCACCTCTGGCTTCAGCAAAGCTCTGACCAGGTGCTGCTCAATAACTTTAAGACCACGGTCCCTGAAACAAGAAGGATGTACCTTCTACGTCATAACTAATTTATACTCTCTTTCTACACTGAGCACAATACATCACAAACATTGAGTTCAGAGCGTTAGGCCAACTGTCAGCTTCATCTGAAATACTTTATACCAGTATTTCCCTCCCTAATGGTTACTACGCCTCTGCAATTCCAGCATTATTTCTTTCTAGTCAATCATCTAGGTGTCAGTGTACTGTTTGGCCATTCCATGCAGTTTTACTTTCCTCCGACACCTTCTGTTCAGGCTGGAGCAATATAGGCTTTACATCATGTTCGCTACTGAACTACACATATATACAGGCATAAATTAACAATTTACATTCAATTTTCATTAAAAGATATTGAATATTTCAAGCTTACCACAATTCATAGAATAATAAACAGTTTCGTTGACTGGCAATGCATATAGCACAACTCCGATCTGCCGATGTCCCAGGCTTTATTTTATATAAAATATACACTGGTGCTCAACGCACTGCTTCGTAGTAGGTTTATTACAAGATGTGGCAATGAACAGACGCTCTGAATTGAGTATATTCGCAGCTCTACCCAATGAAACCATGTCTACACATCTTTTCAAAAAAGTACTCCTTTTTCACGTTTCCCCTGACAACACAAGATAGTATTTATAGCCCGACCAATCGTGTTTAGTCTTACATTTGTTGCGCTCCAATCAAATAGGAGTTTACATGGTAGGCTATTTCCGTAACGTAAGGTTTTTTCAAACACGTTATAAAAAAAATTTTATGAGCAGAAATGATTTCATGCTGTCAGGCATCCCCACTATTTTATTTTGGTTATAATTTATTAATTCCTGGACTATTTGCGTAACACTTAACATATTCGGTGTCAGCAAGCCCTAAGGAACCCAAATATACAAATTTAAAAGAGCTAAGTGGCTGCGTTCAAAATATGCAATTTCTTCTACCTCCTGTTTCGAAGATGTGCTGTCTGGGTACTGTAATGTTTTCAAACGTAAACCCATCTAATGTCATCTTTTCTAATAAGCGTTTTCCAGGTTTTTTTAAAACCTAACTCTGGGAAGGTTAGTGTTTTTATCACTGTCCGTCTGAAAAAAAATTAGTGCATGTGGCCTTACACGCGTGATGGCAGCAATTGTGTATCGCGCGACGCGTGTTTAGTATTGCATGCTTCCTGCCTTCATTCGCCCCTCTCTCTCTCCTGCTTTATCTGTCTTTTAGTTACGCCGTGTATAAAATGGAATGAATGAAATATTAAATTTAGGTCATTGATCAGTTTGCGTATCTCAAGGTTGTTCCAAGAAATACAGTACACGTTTCATTGAAGAAAGCGGGTAATAATACAGTAGGCTTTTACTATCAACGTGAAAGCGTTACAATTTGCAGACGAAGCAGAAAACAAGGGGGATTTCGAGTACAGTCATTGTGACAGCACTGTTCTTTTACCATTTTTCTTTTCTTTATTAAATGTATTTGTTAGGCTTTATATTTACCTGATAATTTATATATGTGGATTAGAATATTTCACGACACCTCCCCTCTTAAAACAGACATCCCATGTCAGTCCTTTATTCTATATACACATAGATAAATGTAAGTCAACTTGACTTTACTCTGCTGTGGTGCTATCATGGTTTTATGTAGTTGGGTCCATTCAGAGTAGGCACTACTCATGAAATCTTCCTCAGACTTCTACAACCAATAATATATTTCGGTTATGTTACTGAACAGCCGCAAGTGTGAGTGCTTGTCTTAATGCTGCTTCGCAACCCGTATTCACCATTTCTCTTCTCTGAGTCTGCGCAATGACATGTCCAGAGAACATTATATTTCCCTCAAAATGTACGTTATGAGGAGATAACATATACCTGGTGATAGCAGAGTTTTCGTAGTGGATCCCATAATCTTCTTATTATCCTGTATGAAACATTCGGAATATCCTCAATCAAAGAGGCAACTCAGGGATTCATTACGTTCCTCCGAAATGTTTACATCCAACAATTTTCTCATCATTCTAGAGAAGACACTAGGCGCATTCTTCAATCCAAATGGCAATCTATTAAACTCATATTGTCCTTCTGAGGTACTAAAAGCTAGGTATGGTCTAACCTCAGGCTTTACTGGAATCTGATAGTATCCTTTACTCAGATCCACTTTTGAGAAATATTTAGCTTTATTTAGTCTGGCAAACAGCTGATTTGTATCCGGCAATGGATCCACCTGTCCTTCTGTAATAGCATTCAGTCTCCTGTAATCTATACAGAGTCTATGTTCTCCAGAGGGCTTCCTTAAGAGTACAACACCGGAACTATACGAAGATTCACTGTGCGAAATAATTCCTTCCTTCAACAGATAGTCTATCTCTTCCTTCAAAGCTTTCTCCTTAGCAAACGGAATCGAATATGGTTTCATACAGACAGGTGTGGGGTCTATCAGTTTCATATCATATTCCAATAGGTTTGTATGCCCTGGTCGGTCTGTTAACACCTCTGCATGATTATTTAGAACCTGTTGCACTCTCTCTTTCTGAGTTTTCGTTAAATGTGTACTGATTTTCACCTGTGCTGCTGTCTCACAGGGGTGTAATGGATATTCAAATGATGAAAGTGGTTCCTTTTTCATCTCCATGGCGATGGACAAGGTCAACAAGTGTGTCTCTTCCTGATGTTCTCTTTCCAAATATTTCTTCAGGAGATTCACATTATAGATTTTTTCTTTCCCCTTCTTATCTATCTTATAATTTGTTCTAGACACCTTCTCTAAAACTGTATATGGACCCTGCCATCCAATTTGTAACTTATTCTGACTCCCGGGGAGAAGAAGCAGTACCTTCTCTCCCACAGCCAAATCTCTGTCTTTCGCCTTCCTGTTATAATAGGCAGCATGTTTCTTCCTGGCTTGTTTCAAATTTTCATTGGCAAGTTTCCAGCCAGTTTTTAAACGAGTGGTCAGCTCATTCACATATTGGTATGAAGATGTAATGTTTTCCTCTGCCTTTTCATCAGTCCACGTTCTTAACAAAGCTACATATGGACCTTTAATTTTGTGGACCTATTTGTCCATGCACCGGTATGGTCTCTTCCACTCGAAGCTCTATAGTGATGATTTTTCTTCCCAGAATTATCATGCATAAAACGACCGCTACCAATTTTTCTTTTGGGGCTTTCTCCCCACTTAAAATTCTTGATGAGAGATTTCCTCTCTACATCCTCTTCCTCCGGTTTGTTTAAGTCCGATTGAGGGATTTTCGGCTTATCCTGGGGTAAGACATCTTTTTGCACTCTCCGCATAGTGGCCATTGTAAAACAGTTAAGTGAAGCTTGTCCGTGAAAAGGGGCTTCCCATTCCATTTGGTCCACTTTATCAAATCAATTTTTCTTTTTATTATCAGGCCTAATTTTGCCCCGTGGCGTGTCCAGGTCCTGATCAATGTTCCCACTTGTGGGTGTTCCCTCATGTGCTATGCTACACCTTTCTACAAAATTCTCAATGTCCCATCTTGCTTTGGGCCAATAATAATTGTGAGCCACCTTTTCAATGATGGTACCTATCTTCTCATGGTCCCCATCTGGTTTCACATGTAGGCTCCTTATTAAGTCTGCCCTATATCTTTTAGGAAGTACCAGCTGTCCCTGACCTTTGGATCTAGCTCCAGTCTTCCTATACATCAACTTGTTTTTCATGTAAAAATCTCCCTTGCCTGGAGTTGTATGACAAGTTGACAATTTTCTGAAACAAGGCTTGAGTGTTTTATCCCCAGCCTGTGCCTTCCTCATCTCTTCTGGAGTGGTATCTAACATAATATCCTCCTCCTGTCTTGAGGTCGACCTGACCTGAAGGGTGGCCATATACACAGGTTTCCTTCTGCAACGGTCAGTGTCATGATTGTCCATCTGACAATTTTTACACCACCTTTTTCCTTGGTTGAAAGATTTTCTTTCATCATATTTCCTTTCATCGAATTGTGGGGTTTTATTTTTATTTTCATACCGTGGCCTATCAAACTGGTGCTTACCTTTGTTTTGATCCCTAGGATCAAATTTATTAAAGTTCTGTGGTGCCCTAAAGTTATCCACTTGTTTCTTTTTATTACCTGTTACCTCTGCTTGAGCTGCTTGATACCTTTCAGCAACATTTAGCAACTCACCCAGCCTCTCTGCACCTTGTTCCATGAGAAACTTTCTCAGGTCTGGAGCCATGGACTCTCTTAGTTGCTCTATAAGGACCATTTCCTTAAGATCTTGGGTTTTCCCCAGAGAAGTCCATTTCTCCAAGTATGTCTCTATTCGTACAGAGAACTGGTGATAGGTTTCACCTGACAGTAGTTTAGCATTCCTAAATTTTTTCCTATAAAATTCTGCATTCTTTTCATATCTTAACAAAAGAGCCTGCTTTAGCATGTCATAATTTTCCTGATCACTTCTGCTCATTTCTGCAAAAACTTCATAAGCTGCCCCACGAAGTCCCTGAGATAACTTTAAGCTCCACCTTTCTCTCTCTAACCCATACGTGGTAGCTAATAGTTCGTACCTATTTAGATAGCTCTCTATATCATCGTCTTTCTCAACAAAATGATCTAAATGAAAATTCATAGCTGAGGTTGAGGCTCCTTGGCTAGCAGTGGCATCAGAGGCAAAGGGACTGGCACCATTTTCAGGAGCATGGCCTTGAAACTCAAACTCCCTTAGTCGTAACTCATGTTCCCTTTGTAATCTGTTATCTTCTGCTTCCCTTTCTGCAGCTAATTTCTTCTCTTCCCTTTCTGCAGCTAATTTCTTCTCTTCCCTTTCTGCAGCTAATTTCTTCTCTTCCCTTTCTGCAGCCAATCTTTTGTCTTCTCTTTCTGCTTCCAATTTCTTATCCTCAGCCTCAATCTGCAACCTCTTAGTCTCAGCCTCAAATTGTAACTTCTTAATTTCCCTTTCAGCCTCTAACTTTCTTTCGGCTTCAAACCTTCTTTCTTCGCGTTCAATAAATTTGTCACATTCAGTAGTGACATAGGCAACCATAACTTGCCCATCTAATCCTAACTCTTTTGCAGTCTGAACAGCAGCAGATCGAAATTTGGCTAGGTCCGCCATTGTCTATCAGGTAAGTTTATAAAATGTCTAACTAACAATGCAATCTCTAAATATATATCTAATGGACAACACAGGCACCGAGAGCTCAACCTTATTTATTTTCACCCAAGGATACCTTTTAATTCTTATATTCCCTGAAGTGAATTACCCCCAATATTTTTAATAGGGAAAGATTCAAAATCCCAATATATGTGGTGAAGTGAGATGTTATAAATATTTATAGGGGGACTTAGTGTACTGACTGAGATCAGCTGTGAAGGTATCTATATCTAATGAGAGTAGTGTATTATAGATAACCTTACTTGCTGCCACATATGTATACCTCAGTCAGAATTATTCTGGAATAGTGTGATGACTACGTTATATGTCTAGGGTATGTGTATGATGAAGTGTAAGTCATAACAACAACAGACAGATAAACAATTTAATTTATTCCACCACACTTGACAACACTGTGACACTCACATACATAAAACACTCTACGAGGATATCTTAAAGGAGTCACTGATAACTTTTCAAATAACAATATGTATTCAGTGCTGTCATGAATGTATATGTGTCCTGATTCAAATACAAAGGGAACCAGGAATCACAATCAATTTTAATTACAAGTTATATGTACAGAATTTATCAATATGAATATTGTAGTGACATATATTATTAAAAGTATCCTATGTGTGTCAGTTGTGTAGTAGTGTCATGAAATATTCTAATCCACATATATAAATTATTAGGTAAATATGAAGCCTAACAAATAAAATTAATAAAGAGAAGAGCAATGGTAAAATGACATTGCTGTCACAAGGAATGTACTCGAAATCCCCCTTGTTTTCTGCTTCGTCTGCAAATTGTAACGCTTTCACGTCGATAGTAAAAGCTTACTGTATTATACCCGCTTTCTTCAATGAAACGTGTGCTGTATTTCTTGGAAAAAACATTGAGAGACTGCGTAATGACCTAAATTAATCCTAACATTAATTATATTACGTTACCAAAACGAACGAACAGATGGACAAAAGGATAGCGAGAGGGGAGGGCTGAAAATCAGGAACGCATGCAACACGCGACGCGCGATATACAAATGCTGGCATCACGCGTGTAAGTCTACAAGCACTAACTTTTTCAGACGGACAGTGATAAAATACACTACCCTTTCCCAGAGTTAGGTTTATAAATCATAACAGACTCTTATTAGAAAAGATAACATTAGATGGGTTTACGGTTGAAAACATAACAGTACCCAGACAGCACATCTTCCAAACAGGAGGTAGTAGAAAATACATATTTTGAACGCAGCCACGTAGCTCTTTTAAAGTGGGAAAATTGGGTTCCTTAGGGCTTGCTGACAAATAATATGTAAAACGTTACGCCAATAGTCCAGGAATTAATAAATTATACCCAAAATAAAATAGTGAGGCTGCCTGACAGCATAAAATCATTTCTGCTCATAAGATTTTTTTTTAACGTGTTTGAAAAAAATTTACGTTACAGAAATAGCCTACCATGTAAACTCCAAATTGATTGGAGCGCAACAAATGAAAGCCTAACCACGATTGGTCGGGCTATAAATACTATCTTGGTTGTTAGGGGAGACGGGAAAAGATAACATTTTTTTCAAACACTTGTCGAAACGTGGCTCATTGGCCAGTCTCGCTGATATACACACTTGGGAGCGTTAGTTCGAGACCACTTGTTTAAAATAGCTTGATAAAGCATCAGTGCGTTGAAGCCAGCATATATTTGGCTCAATAAAAGCCTGGAACATAGGCAGATGGAAGTTTGTGCCAGTTTGTGCCAGAATTCATTGCTAATCAACGTATCTGTGTTATTCGTATGAATTGTGGTAAGCTTGAACCATTTAATATCTTTTAATGAAAATTGAATGTGAATTGTTGATTTATGCCTGTATATATATGTGTAGTTCAGTGGCAAACGTGAGGTAAAGCCTAAAATGCTCCAGCCTGAACAGAGGGTGTCGGAGAAAAGTAAAACGGCATGGAATGGCCAAATAGTACACTGACACCTGGATGATTGACTAGAAAGAAATAATGCTGGAAGTGCAGAGGCGTAGTAACCATTAAGAAGGGTAATACTGGAATAAAGTATTTCAAATGAAGCTGACTGTTGGCCTAACGCTCTGAACGCAATGTTTGTGCTGTATTGTGATCAGTGTAAAAGAGAATATAAATTAGTTATGAAGTAGAAGGTACATCCTTCTTGATTTCAGGGACAGTGGTCTTGATGGTACTGAGCAGCACCTGGTCAGAGATTTGCTGAATCCAGAGTCGGACAGCATACTCCTTGGTCCTTTTAGCTATCAGTGAGGTGTCTCCAGAGCCCAGAAGAGAATTCGAGCAGAGGAGTCCTCTCCTGCCGCCATCACTCAAGATAAGCAGAGTTGGCCAGCTGAGCTCAACATTATGCCCCCTCATCTTGAAATAACTTTATAAAAATACTATTCAGAGGGGAATTTACTTGTCTTAAAATCAGGAACTGTGAACATCTCCAATACTGGTCCCTAAAGACAAACTATTGAAGTCATGATGACAAATACCAACAGAGCTTGAACAAAACAAAACCAGTATTACCTCATTTTACTACTACACAACTGACACACATAGAACATTTGTAATAATATATGTCACTACAATATTCATATTAAATACATTCTGTACATAACTTGTAATTTAAATTGATTGTGATTCCTGGTTCCCTTGTAGTTGAATCAGGACACATATTCATTCATGCTAGTAATGAATACATATTGTTATTTGAACCGTTACGAGTGACTTCTTTAAGCTATTCTCATAGAGTGTTATATGTATGTGAGTGTCACAGTGTTGTTAAGAGTAGTGGATTAAATTAAATTGTTTATCTGTCTGTTGTTGTGACTTACACTTCACCATACTCATACCCTAGACACATAACGTAGCATCACACTATTCCAGAATAATTCTGACTGAGATATATAGATATGTGGTAGCAAGTAAGGTTATCTATAATACACTACTCTTAATAGATATAGATACCTTCACAGCTGATCTCAGTCAGTACACTAAGTTCCCTATAAGTATTTATAACATCCCACTTCACCACATATATTGGGGGCTCGCTCTTGGGATTTTGAATCTTTAACTATTAAAAATATTGGGGGTAATTCACTTCAGGGAATATAAGAATTAAAAGGTATCCTTGGGTGGAATTAAATAAGGTTGAGCTCACGGTGCCTGTGTTGTCCATTAGAGATTGAATTGTTGGTTAGACATTGTATAAATTTACATAATAGACAATGGCGGACCTGGCCAAATTTCGATCTGCTGCGGTTCAGACTGCAAAAGAGTTAGGATTAGATGGGCAAGTTATGGTTGCCTATGTCACAACGGAATGTGACAAATTTATTGAACGCGAAGAAAGAAGATTAGAAAAAGAGGCCGAAAGAAAGTTGGAGGCTGAGACTAAGAGGTTGCAAGCTGAGGCTGAGACTAAGAGGTTGCAGATTGAGGCTGACAAAGAGGCTAAAGCATTGGAAGCCGAGGAAAGAAGACAAGCTGCAGAAAGAGAAGAGAAGAAATTAGCTGCAGAAAGAGAAGAGAAGAAATTAGCTGCAGAAAGAGAAGAGAAGAAATTAGCTGCAGAAAGAGAAGAGAAGAAATTAGCTGCAGAAAGAGAAGAGAAGAGATTAGCTGCAGAGAGGGAAGCAGAAAAGGAGGAGAAGAGATTACAAAGGGAACATGAGTTACGACTAAGGGAGTTTGAGTTTCAAGGCCATGCTCCTGAAAATGGTGCCAGTCCCTTTGCCTCTGATGCTACGGTTACTCAGGGAGCCTCAACCTCAGCTATGAACTTTCATTTAGATCATTTTGTTGAGAAAGACGATGATATTGAGAGCTATATAAATAGGTATGAGCTATTAGCTACCACGTATGGGTTAGAGAGAGAAAGGTGGAGCTTAAAGTTATCTCAGGGACTTCGTGGGGCAGCTTATGAAGTTTTTGCAAAAATGAGCAGAGGTGATCAGGAAAATTATGACATGCTAAAGCAGGCTCTTTTGTTAAGGTATGAAAAGAATGCAGAATTCTATAGAAAAAAATTTAGGAATGCTAAACTACTGTCAGGTGAAACCTATCACCAGTTCTCTGCACGAATAGAGACATACTTGGAGAAATGGACTTCTCTGGGGAAAACCCAAGATCTTAAGGAAATGGTCCTTATAGAGCAACTAAGAGAGTCCATGGCTCCAGACCTGAGAAAGTTTCTCATGGAACAAGGTGCAGAGAGGCTGGTGAGTTGCTAAATGTTGCTGAAAGGTATCAAGCAGCTCAAGCAGAGGTAACAGGTAATAAAAAGAAACAGGTGGACAACTTTAGGGCACCACAGAACTTTAATAAATTTGATCCTAGGGATCAAAATAAAGGTAAGCACCAATTTGATAGGCCACGGTATGACAATAAAAATAAATTCCCACAATTCGATGAAAGGAAATATGATGAAAGAAAATCTTTCAACCAAGGAAAAAGGTGGTGTAAAAATTGTCAGATGGACAATCATGACACTGACCGTTGCAGAAGGAAACCTGTGTATATGGCAACCCTTCAGGTCAGGTCGACCTCAAGACAGGAGGAGGATATTATGTTAGATACCACTCCAGAAGAGATGAGGAAGGCACAGGCTGGGGATAAAACACTCAAGCCTTGTTTCAGAAAATTGTCAACTTGTCATACAACTCCAGGCAAGGGAGATTTTTACATGAAAAACAAGTTGATGTATAGGAAGACTGGAACTAGATCCCATGGTCACGGACAGCTGGTTCTTCCAAAAAGATATAGGACAGACTTAATAAGGAGCCTACATGTGAAACCAGATGGGGACCATGAGAAGATAGGTACCATCATTCAAAAGGTGGCTCACAATTATTATTGGCCCAAAGCAAGATGGGACATTGAGAATTTTGTAGAAAGGTGTAGCATAGCACATGAGGGAACACCCACAAGTGGGAACATGGATCAGGACCTGGACACGCCACGGGGCAAAATCAGGCCTGACAATAAAAAGAAAAATAGATTTGATAAAGTGGACCAAATGGAATGGGAAGCCCCTTTTCACGGACAAGCTTCACTTAACTGTTTTACAATGGCCACTATGCGGAGAGTGCAAAAAGATGTCTTACCCCAGGATAAGCCGACAATCCCTCAATCAGACTTCAACAAACTGGAGGAAGAGGATGTAGGGAGGAAATCTCTCATCAAGAATTTTAAGAGGGGAGAAAGCCCCAAAAGAAAAATTGGTAGCGGTCGTTTTGTGAATGATAATTCTGGGAGGAAAAATCATCACTATAAAGCTTCAAGTGGAAGAGACCATACCGGTGCATGGACAAATAGGTCCACACAATTAAAGGTCCATATGTAGCTTTGTTAAGAACGTGGACTGATGAAAAGGCAGAGGAAAACATTACATCTTCATACCAATATGTGAATGAGCTGACGACTCGGTTAAAAACTGGCTGGAAACTTGCCAATGAAAATTTGAAACAAGCCAGGAAGAAACATGCTGCCTATTATAACAGGAAGGCGAAAGACAGAAATTTGGCTGTGGGAGAGAAAGTACTGCTTCTTTTGCCTGGGAGTCAGAATAAGTTACAAATTGGATGGCAGGGTCCATATACAGTTCTAGAGAAGGTGTCTAGAACAAATTATAAGATAGATAAGAAGGGGAAAGAAAAAATCTATCATGTGAATCTCCTGAAGAAATATTTGGAAAGAGAACATCAGGAAGAGACACACTTGTTGACCTTGTCCATCGCCATGGAAATGAAAAAGGAACCACTTTCATCATTTGAATATCCATTACACCCCTGTGAGACAGCAGCACAGGTGAAAATCAGTACACATTTAACGAAAACTCAGAAAGAGAGAGTGCAACAGGTTCTAAATAATCATGCAGAGGTGTTAACAGACCGACCAGGGCATACAAACCTATTGGAATATGATATGAAACTCATAGACTCCACACCTGTCTGTATGAAACCATATTCGATTCCGTTTGCTAAGGAAAAAGCTTTGAAGGAAGAGATAGACTATCTATTGAAGGAAGGAATTATTTCGCACAGTGAGTCTTCGTATAGTTCCGGTGTTGTACTCTTAAGGAAGCCCTCTGGAGAACATAGACTCTGTATAGATTACAGGAGACTGAATGCTATTACAGAAGGACAGGTGGATCCATTGCCGGATACAAATCAGCTGTTTGCCAGGTTAAATAAAGCTAAATATTTCTCAAAAGTGGATCTGAGTAAAGGATACTATCAGATTCCAGTAAAGCCTGAGGTTAGACCATACCTAGCTTTTAGTACCTCAGAAGGACACTATGAGTTTAATAGATTGCCATTTGGATTGAAGAATGCGCCTAGTGTCTTCTCTAGAATGATGAGAAAATTATTGGATCCTCTGAATAATCCCTGTATAACAAATTTTATGGATGATATCCTTATAGCAACAGAAACATTTGAGGAACACATTGACTCTCTGAACATGCTGTTTAATCGACTTAGGGAGGCAAATTTAACAGCCCGACCAACCAAATGTTGCGTTGGATGTAAAGAATTGGAATTTTTGGGACACACAGTTTATCAGGGAAATATGACCCCTGACCCAAAGAATTTAGAAAAACTACAGAAAGCCCCGAGACCACAAACCAAGAAGGACGTGAGATCCTTTGTCTCATTATGTGGTTTCTACCAGAAGTATATCAAAAACTTTAATTCCATATGTGCACCTTTAACGGAATTGACACGTAAAGGACTTCCAGATCGCATTACATGGACACCACAATGTGAAATGACTTACCAAGAATTGAAGGAAAAGCTCACAAGTAAACCCATTTTGAAATTACCTGACTTAAGTCAAGAATTCATAGTAAGGACGGATGCAAGTAATATTGGGTTAGGTGCAACTTTACTACAGAAATCAGATGCATTGGATGGGGAATTAAGCCCAGTGGCATATGCTAGCAGAAAGTTGAATAAAGCTGAAATCAACTACTCAACTAGCGAAAAAGAATGTCTTGCAGTAATATGGGCAATAAAGAAATTCAATATTTATCTATATGGGAAGGCATTTAAGTTGCAAACTGACCACAAACCTTTATCGTTTTTAGCACAGGCTAAGCATGAGAACTCTAGGTTACTCCGATGGTCTTTGCTTCTGGCTCCATATAATTTTAGCATTGAATATATATCTGGAAAAACCAATCTGGGAGCGGATTTTTTAAGCCGCCATCCGTGTGATGAGAATCACCGTAAACCCCAGAAATAATAATAAATTTCTCTATGTGTATATAGAATAAAGGACTGACATATAATGTCTGTTTTAAGAGGGGAGGTGTCATGAAATATTCTAATCCACATATATAAATTATTAGGTAAATATGAAGCCTAACAAATAAAATTAATAAAGAGAAGAGCAATGGTAAAATGACATTGCTGTCACAAGGAATGTACTCGAAATCCCCCTTGTTTTCTGCTTCGTCTGCAAATTGTAACGCTTTCACGTTGATAGTAAAAGCTTACTGTATTATACCCGCTTTCTTCAATGAAACGTGTGCTGTATTTCTTGGAAAAAACATTGAGAGACTGCGTAATGACCTAAATTAATCCTAACATTAATTATATTACGTTACCAAAACGAACGAACAGATGGACAAAAGGATAGCGAGAGGGGAGGGCTGAAAATCAGGAACGCATGCAACACGCGACGCGCGATATACAAATGCTGGCATCACGCGTGTAAGTCTACAAGCACTAACTTTTTCAGACGGACAGTGATAAAATACACTACCCTTTCCCAGAGTTAGGTTTATAAATCATAACAGACTCTTATTAGAAAAGATAACATTAGATGGGTTTACGGTTGAAAACATAACAGTACCCAGACAGCACATCTTCCAAACAGGAGGTAGTAGAAAATACATATTTTGAACGCAGCCACGTAGCTCTTTTAAAGTGGGAAAATTGGGTTCCTTAGGGCTTGCTGACAAATAATATGTAAAACGTTACGCCAATAGTCCAGGAATTAATAAATTATACCCAAAATAAAATAGTGAGGCTGCCTGACAGCATAAAATCATTTCTGCTCATAAAATTTTTTTATAACGTGTTTGAAAAAAACCTTACGTTACATAAATAGCCTACCATGTAAACTCCAAATTGATTGGAGCGCAACAAATGAAAGCCTAACCACGATTGGTCGGGCTATAAATACTATCTTGGTTGTTAGGGGAGACGGGAAAAGATAACATTTTTTCAAACACTTGTCGAAACGTGGCTCATTGGCCAGTCTCGCTGATATACACACTTGGGAGCGTTAGTTCGAGACCACTTGTTTAAAATAGCTTGATAAAGCATCAGTGCGTTGAAGCCAGCATATATTTGGCTCAATAAAAGCCTGGAACATAGGCAGATGGAAGTTTGTGCCAGTTTGTGCCAGAATTCATTGCTAATCAACGTATCTGTGTTATTCGTATGAATTGTGGTAAGCTTGAACCATTTAATATCTTTTAATGAAAATTGAATGTGAATTGTTGATTTATGCCTGTATATATATGTGTAGTTCAGTGGCAAACGTGAGGTAAAGCCTAAAATGCTCCAGCCTGAACAGAGGGTGTCGGAGAAAAGTAAAACGGCATGGAATGGCCAAACAGTACACTGACACCTGGATGATTGACTAGAAAGAAATAATGCTGGAAGTGCAGAGGCGTAGTAACCATTAAGAAGGGTAATACTGGAATAAAGTATTTCAAATGAAGCTGACTGTTGGCCTAACGCTCTGAACGCAATGTTTGTGCTGTATTGTGATCAGTGTAAAAGAGAATATAAATTAGTTATGAAGTAGAAGGTACATCCTTCTTGATTTCAGGGACAGTGGTCTTGATGGTACTGAGCAGCACCTGGTCAGAGATTTGCTGAATCCAGTGTCGGACAGCATACTCCTTGGTCCTTTTAGCTATCAGTGAGGTGTCTCCAGAGCCCAGAAGAGAATTCGAGCAGAGGAGTCCTCTCCTGCCGCCATCACTCAAGATAAGCAGAGTTGGCCAGCTGAGCTCAACATTATGCCCCCTCATCTTGAAATAACTTTATAAAAATACTATTCAGAGGGGAATTTACTTGTCTTAAAATCAGGAACTGTGAACATCTCCAATACTGGTCCCTAAAGACAAACTATTGAAGTCATGATGACAAATACCAACAGAGCTTGAACAAAACAAAACCAGTATTACCTCATTTTACTACTACACAACTGACACACATAGAACATTTGTAATAATATATGTCACTACAATATTCATATTAAATACATTCTGTACATAACTTGTAATTTAAATTGATTGTGATTCCTGGTTCCCTTGTAGTTGAATCAGGACACATATTCATTCATGCTAGTAATGAATACATATTGTTATTTGAACCGTTACGAGTGACTTCTTTAAGCTATTCTCATAGAGTGTTATATGTATGTGAGTGTCACAGTGTTGTTAAGAGTAGTGGATTAAATTAAATTGTTTATCTGTCTGTTGTTGTGACTTACACTTCACCATACTCATACCCTAGACACATAACGTAGCATCACACTATTCCAGAATAATTCTGACTGAGATATATAGATATGTGGTAGCAAGTAAGGTTATCTATAATACACTACTCTTAATAGATATAGATACCTTCACAGCTGATCTCAGTCAGTACACTAAGTTCCCTATAAGTATTTATAACATCCCACTTCACCACAAGTAGTAATATGAGGTAATACTGGTTTTGTTTTGTTCAAGCTCTGTTGGTATTTGTTATCATGACTTCAATAGTTTGTCTTTATTGGAACTAGTATTGGAGATGTTCTCAGTTCCTGACATTAAAACAATTAAATTCCCCTCTTAATGTTATTTTTACAATGTCATTTTAAGATGGGGTACATAATGTTGAGCTCCATGGCCACACTCTCTTATCTTTCGTGATGACTGCGGTAAGGGCCTCCTCTGCTCGATTACTTTAATGAGTTCTGGAGCCACCCCACTGGTTGCTATATGGACCAAGGAGTATGCTGTCCACCTCTGGCTTCAGCAAAGCTCTGACCAGGTGCTGCTCAATAACTTTAAGACCACGGTCCCTGAAACAAGAAGGATGTACCTTCTACGTCATAACTAATTTATACTCTCTTTCTACAATGAGCACAATACATCACAAACATTGAGTTCAGAGCGTTAGGCCAACTGTCAGCTTCATCTGAAATACTTTATACCAGTATTTCCCTCCCTAATGGTTACTACGCCTCTGCAATTCCAGCATTATTTCTTTCTAGTCAATCATCTAGGTGTCAGTGTACTGTTTGGCCATTCCATGCAGTTTTACTTTCCTCCGACACCTTCTGTTCAGGCTGGAGCAATATAGGCTTTACATCATGTTCGCTACTGAACTACACATATATACAGGCATAAATTAACAATTTACATTCAATTTTCATTAAAAGATATTGAATATTTCAAGCTTACCACAATTCATAGAATAATAAACAGTTTCGTTGACTGGCAATGCATATAGCACAACTCCGATCTGCCGATGTCCCAGGCTTTATTTTATATAAAATATACACTGGTGCTCAACGCACTGCTTCGTAGTAGGTTTATTACAAGATGTGGCAATGAACAGACGCTCTGAATTGAGTATATTCGCAGCTCTACCCAATGAAACCATGTCTACACATCTTTTCAAAAAAAGTACTCCTTTTTCACGTTTCCCCTGACAACACAAGATAGTATTTATAGCCCGACCAATCGTGTTTAGTCTTACATTTGTTGCGCTCCAATCAAATAGGAGTTTACATGGTAGGCTATTTCCGTAACGTAAGGTTTTTTCAAACACGTTATAAAAAAAATTTTATGAGCAGAAATGATTTCATGCTGTCAGGCATCCCCACTATTTTATTTTGGTTATAATTTATTAATTCCTGGACTATTTGCGTAACACTTAACATATTCGGTGTCAGCAAGCCCTAAGGAACCCAAATATACAAATTTAAAAGAGCTAAGTGGCTGCGTTCAAAATATGCAATTTCTTCTACCTCCTGTTTCGAAGATGTGCTGTCTGGGTACTGTAATGTTTTCAAACGTAAACCCATCTAATGTCATCTTTTCTAATAAACGTTTTCCAGGTTTTTTTAAAACCTAACTCTGGGAAGGTTAGTGTTTTTATCACTGTCCGTCTGAAAAAAAATTAGTGCATGTGGCCTTACACGCGTGATGGCAGCAATTGTGTATCGCGCGACGCGTGTTTAGTATTGCATGCTTCCTGCCTTCATTCGCCCCTCTCTCTCTCCTGCTTTATCTGTCTTTTAGTTACGCCGTGTATAAAATGGAATGAATGAAATATTAAATTTAGGTCATTGATCAGTTTGCGTATCTCAAGGTTGTTCCAAGAAATACAGTACACGTTTCATTGAAGAAAGCGGGTAATAATACAGTAGGCTTTTACTATCAACGTGAAAGCGTTACAATTTGCAGACGAAGCAGAAAACAAGGGGGATTTCGAGTACAGTCATTGTGACAGCACTGTTCTTTTACCATTTTTCTTTTCTTTATTAAATGTATTTGTTAGGCTTTATATTTACCTGATAATTTATATATGTGGATTAGAATATTTCACGACAACGGACTCTTAACTAGTACAACAGCTTGCCCAGTTGTCATTTTCACGAGTTATGCTAACAGCGTTGAAGATCAATTTCTCTAAAACTATCTTTTGCTACTTCATATACACACTCGTTTGTCGCTGTATCCGGACCGTGATATCTGCCCTGTTTTCATGTGCGTCTGTTTCCCTCGAATTTTAATATTGTCTCCTGGTACTACATACCTTTATTTCTATGTAGCCAATGACGTTTGCTAGTCTTTTTTTTTTCTCTTTATTAACGAACACAGAGAATTTACCGTTTTTTCGATGTTATTACTGAAGCCTAGAGACCTCAATTATTGTCATAAATCCGGGGCGCATCGTCTGCGCCGCGCTGACAGTATTGGCAATAATTCTCCGACGACCTAATGACATTCGCGTACTAAAAGCATGCAGCGACTGTCCTAGCCCTTGGCAACATGTATGGGTGTATATCTTCTGGCTGTAAAACGTATTATGCTGTCAACAATCCCTCTCACTTGGGTTAACAGGGCCGCAATCGCATGCTCAGCAAAGGTGTTACTGTGTTCTATTTTTTTAACTTGTGTACTTCTGAAGCAAAATGTTTGGATAGTTAAACGATTCCTGATCTGGAAATGAATTAGTAGAACAAATAAGCTTTAAACGTAAGATTTCCTTTCGCGCGAAATACCATATCTGGGAAAAGCTAGGCTGTTGTTATTTTCGGATTTAAACTCTCTCTGGTCTATAAAGACAATCTAAGTGGTTATTACAGCAAAATAATAATAATTACATATATATATATATATATATATATATATATATATATATATATATATATATATATATATATATATATATATATATATATATAATATATATATATATATATATATATATATATAAAAGGAAGCTGCGAACACTTTTTGAAATGTCTCCCCCTCCAGTGCAAACATGTTTACAGCGCTATGCATCCTGGCAGTCAGATGCTATGAGTTAGATTTCAAAGGGAAAAAACGACAATTGTGTGGATGCAACAAATAATAGACAGCGCAAATAGCAACACGGGTTTGACAAATATACTGAATCTATAACCCTTGCTTCAATACATTAATCAGTTCTGTTCAGCCGCTTCACACCGTGACATCATCAGGACCATTATAGAAACCCACAATTTTCTTCACATTCGGCTCTTCCGTTAAGCAAAATCGTCTCTTCCAACCCCCCTCCCCAAGTGCTTGTCTCCTCCTTCAGTTTAAAAAAAAAATGTTCTTCTTACAGTTTGGACGCTCAACTTTTTCTTACTTGACCTTCGTCCTTCTCACTGGACATTTTGTCCGCCTTTAGTCCTAACATAATTGTTACGTGCAGTCTTTGATATCTTACAATATTATACATAGGTAATTTTTTAGTGCTTAAGGGAAAGTCATTATTGAGTTACTTCCCTTGAACTCCGCGGATAAATACATTTTACTGCGATTTATTCGTTGTTTGGGTAATAATAGATTGTTCTTGCTTCAGAATATCTATGGCCTGAATTTATGTGTATTGTTTGTCTGAGTAGGACAAGTCTGTCTTATATCTGTATATCTTTACATATCTAGGTCGAACTATATGTTCTGTTGTCTCTAGAGAGGTCAAAGGCTATTCGGCGGATGTGTCGCTTGAGTGGTGTGATTTGGCTTCGTCCTGATAGGGAATGTGTGTGTTTTGCTATGTCGGCTTGATGCCTTGAAAAGTGATCTCAGTGGTTTTGGGGAAAGTGATAGTCGTCTAGACCTATCGTGTATGCTTTACCCCAGTGTTTATTCATCTTGCCAAGGAATGGCAGTTTCATATTCCCTCTACCAAGGTAATCAAAGATACTCTTATGAACTCTCGATCGAAGCCACCATTGTCGATAATTACGATTTGAATGTTTAAGAGAATATATTTGACTCGATGAAAAACGACTTCGATTCCTAGCAGCACTATATTCTGTAGAATGCAGTCTATTGTTCATGACCAAATCTACAGAGCAACGAAATGTTGTATGAATGACTAACTTTAGAACAGATTCATTATCTGTATTCAAACGTGAGTGACAGTTCACGAGTGGAGCCATCTTGGAACCAAAACATGTAGGACTTTCAAGAAGAGAAAAGGGATGCCCGTATTATCGCTTGATCAGTCCAGAGATCACTGCTACACATGAGAACCCATTGTTAGTGGTTCAATATTATTATATGGAAAAATATGTGCTGAACATTATGTTGAAGAATCGTTGCTAAACGAGATTAGGTTTAGAAGTCATCTGAAATATTGTTTACAAGCTGACGTGCTCAGTCAGTGACGTCAGATGATATATGTATGGGCGATACTGAGTGCTTGGCTATTGACAGTCCATTATACCATTATTCTACATGAGTGCCCATGTAACATTGCAAGACCATTTGTCCACTGTACTATGATGTATTATGGCAACCTGTGATTTGTCACTATCTGTGCTGTCGAGTGTGTACGTCCAATTAAACTTTAGAAAAGGTACACAGTCGTTGGTGTCGATGACTTCCGGTCATACATGAGTGTGAGAAGAGAACATTTGTCAACAACACGAACCCTTATCATCATTCGCACATTATACACTCCATCCATGTCTACACAACACTGCGTAGGTCAAGTTGACATTCCATACACTACAGTGGGGCAGGCAACACCATAGGGATCTTGTCAACTGATGATGATAGACGCCTGTCTTCCCGCCTAGGAGTGTTCTGGTGTACTTTATCAACATATATTATATCCAACTAAATATCAACTTTATCAACTGGTGGACCAGCTTTCTGGGTTTGACCTCGCAGAAATTCAGAAGTCAACAGATTACCGATACCAGACCGTTTCCTGTGGCTGATACGACACACTTGCAGTATTGGTTTGCTCTTTGTCAACGCTTCGTCACGTGACCTGTCAAGTGAATGCAGTATGTAGGTCAGCGTTGTTGACATTTTTTACATTAGACATTATAGAGTTTCACAGAACAGTTGGATCAATTCTTGTCAGTGTTAACAGAAAGACAGTATTTGTGAACTAAGAAGTCCTGGTTTCATCGATGGATCTTCTTGTTTGCCATATATGAACTTTAATATTTAAGGCCAGAATGTTTAATTGAATAAAGTGGCAGTTTGTTTGTTTTCATGAAAAATAACTTTGCCATTACTGTAAGACTGAGCCTATTTTGCAACACATACTATCATACACATAATTTATATATATTTATGTTTACATGTTATTTGTTTGTATAGTATGTTAGTTTCTATGTCAGCGGGTTGTGTTTAAGGTTGGGCGGCGTCCTCACAACAGAGTATCCCACGTCATAGAGGGTCCGTTGTGGGCGTTTTCTATAGGTGCAATTTTCTTGATTGAAAATTTGCTGCGACAACTGTTGCTTTTGTGTTAGCTGTGAAGTCTGTAATTATTGTTATTTTTGTAATATTTCTTTGTTCTTTAGTTTTGTTTTGATTTGTTTGTAATTTGTTGGTCTAACCTTTTCTATCTTTCAGTTCTATTCATAATTTATATTCATATATTGTGACGTCATTTGTGTTGTTATTCTTTGCAGATTCAGTGATTATCTTCATTGATTTCCCTATTTGATTTATTTTGATTTCTGCAAACGTTCTTGTATTGTCAGTCCTATTTGTACTTTATGTATTCTGTTGGTTGACATATGTTTTATATGGGTATATTTCATAAGACACAATTGCCTGTGCACTGCACTTGGATTATGGTATAGACCAGTACCTGATTATTATTACTATTATACAAGACCTTATTAAAGGCTTGTGACCCACAGATATTGGGATAGTATACTGATTAATCAGGTCATTGAGAACTTGGGGTATTATTATTGATTCAGGTGATTAGTATTATTGTTAGGCATCATGTCTACTCTAGATTATTTCATTACTCAAGGGAAAGCTCTTGATAAGACTGGTCAACAATTAGAACAATGGGCAGTTGCTCAATATGACAAAGCATTAGCTGCAGAAGAGAAAAGATTAGCTGCAGAAGAGAAAAGATTAGCTGCAGAAGAAAGAAAAGCTATGGCGGAAGAGAAAAGATTAGAAAAAGAAGCTGAGGCTGCTGCTGAACAAAAGAAATTGCAGATGCAGGTAGAGGAAAGGAGATTTGAAGCTGAACAAAAAAAATTGGAAAGAGAAGCTGCGGCTGAACAAAAAAGATTAGACAGTGAAGCTGAACAAAAAAGATTAGACAGTGAAGCTGAACAAAAAAGATTAGACAGGGAAGCTGAACAAAAAAAATTGGAAAGAGAAGCTGCGGCTGAACAAAAAAGATTAGACAGTGAAGCTGAACAAAAAAAATTGGAAAGAGAAGCTGCGGCTGAACAAAAAAGATTAGACAGTGAAGCTGAACAAAAAAAATTGGAAAGAGAAGCTGCGGCTGAACAAAAAAGATTAGACAGGGAGGCTGAACAAAAAAGATTAGATGCTGAAGAGAAAAAAGCAATAAGAGAACATGAATTTGAGTTGGAGAAATTGAGATTGACAAGTATGAGTAATGTTAATCAGGCATCTAGTGGTAATGGTAAACCTTCTACTTACAAGGTTAAGGTTCCACCGTTCAATCAGTCCAGTGACGATATTACATTCTGGCTGGATAGATTTGAACGTTCTTGTCGTACACATAATGTGGATAAATCACAATACGCTAATCAATTATCAGAAAACTTGAAAGGTGAATCTTTGACTAGATTATGCCTTGTAGGAGAAGCAGATAAGGATAATTATAATGTCATTAGGGCGGCTTTGATAAAAAAATATCAGCTAAGTGAGGAAGGCTATCGCCTTTTATTTAAGACGATGGTACCTGAGACGGGGGTAGAATTCTCAGAATTCACTGCAAAGGCACGTCTCACAGTTGATCGTTGGATTGAGCTTTCCAAAACAGAAAAAACGTATGAAGGACTTATGGATTTGTTGCTCAGAGATAAGATTATGTCATGTGTGAACAAACCTTTCCTTGAATTTATACATGAGCGTAAACCTAAATCTCTAAAAGAAATGGAAGAATATTGTTCCCAATATGTCACTGCACACCCCGACGTGACTTTTGGCAACACTAAGATTAAGGAGAGTATGCCAGTTGCTTCAGCAACACCATACAATCCCAATTATTCACACAGATTTCAGGGACCTCAAAACAGATTTGATAAAAAAGGTAACCATAATAGTTATCAAAACCAAGGTAACCAATCATTTCAGGGTTCTTCTTCAAAGAACTGGAGACGACCTGATAGCTCTCGACACAGGGGTGGTCATAATTATAGGAATTTCCGTAGAGGAAGTAATTATAGAAACTATCAGGGTTATCCGTCTTGGAGTCAACAAGATCATAATTACAGAGATACTCATTATAATGAATATGATAATGGTAACCAAGGGTACTATGACTCAAACCCAAATAGGGGTTACAATAGAGGTAACAATAACTACAGAGGTGATAATAACCGAGGTAGATCTCAATACAAAAGACATAAACCACATTTTCAGGCAAACTCTGCACAACAAGAGTCCCATGAAGCCTATAAACAGAGTAAAGATAATAATGATGCTAGTAATATGGCATGTGCCGCTTTTGATTTTGGGAGAGCATCTCAGTGCCCCCAATGCAAAACGTTATTTGAGCCAACCACAGTGACTACTTTAAGCTGTGGCCATCCTCTTCCTGCTCTTCCAGCATCAGTCGCGCATGATGGAAGAGGGTCTCTTGTCTTACATAAGGGTTTAGTGAATAACAATCCAGTCTCTGTGCTATTTGATTCTGGATGCACCACAATTGGTGTTAGGCAGTCACTCGTAGATCCTTCCCGTGCCACTGGACAAGTAGTCAAATGTGTAACATTTGGCGGCACATTAGAGAAATACTCTACCGCTATCATTAGGATTGCTACTCCTTTCTTTACAGGAGATGTACACGCATGTCTTCTTCCGAATCCGATCGCTGACCTCATCATCGGTCGCATTCATGGAGTCAAGGAATGCACTCCGCAACAAATTTCCACTTGGGAAAGGCAAAACATGCAGATTGCTAACGCTGTAGTCACTAGAGCTCAGGCTCTTAATGTGCCTCAAACTTCATCTACTGAAGATAATGAAGTGCATAACCAAGATAATCCCTTGGTAATTTCTCGTGACTCGTTTATAAAACAGCAAGAAGATGATCCCACTCTGAAGAAATTCTTCATTCTTGCAACTAAAGGTGATCCGAATAAGGACACAAGTCGTAAATCGTGGATTACAAAGAAGAATGGCGTACTTGTACGTATGGTTCAAGACTCCATTACGTCAAGTCATTCTCAAATCCTGGTTCCCAAGAATTTGAGAGTTAAAATTTTGCAGCACGCTCACGACTCTCAGTGTGCTGGACACATGGGTTTTTCCCGTACTAAGTCAAGAGTCCTTGCGGCTTTCTTTTGGCCATTGGTAAACAAGGACATACGGATTTATTGTCGATCTTGTAAAGTATGTCAGGAAGTTAAATCCAAAGGTCCACGGCATGCTGCACCCATTCAGGCGGCGGACATTCCTATTCGTCGGCCGTTTCAAAAAATGGCCATAGACATTATTGGTCCATTTAAGATCAAGTCTGCCAGAGGACATCAGTTTATCTTGACGTGTGTTGATATGTGCACACGTTGGCCAGAGGCTATTCCTCTGAAGAGCATTACTACTGCTGATATTGCAGATGCTCTTTGGCTTATATTTTCTCGTCTGGGGTTCCCCGGAGAGATATTGTCAGACCATGGCACCCAACTAATATCAGATACCATGTCTCAAGTAATGTCTACCCTGCAGATAGATAGATCTTTAAGTAGTATCTACCATCCAATGTCTAATGGTATGGTCGAACGCCTTAATAGAACACTTAAAAACTTACTGGGGAAGATAACTGAGGATCATCCTCAAGACTGGGACAGAGTTTTACCTGCGGCCCTCTTCGCTTACAGAGAGGTACCCAATGAACATACGGGATTTTCTCCCTTTGAACTCGTCTTTGGCGCGCGTCCGCGTGGCCCTATGTCGTTGCTTCACGATCTCATAACATCTGACAATATTGACGATGACACAAAGTCATCCTACGAATATGTCATCGCGTTGAGACAAAAGATTATCGAAGCATGCAAATTAGCAACTTCTTCTTCTGAATTTGCGAAACAGAAGGCAAGGCAATTTGCCAATAAGAAGAGATGCTTACGACAACTTTGTCCTGGTGACAAAGCATTTGTATTACTACCTTGTAGGGAAAACAGATTGCTTATTTCTTGGAAAGGTCCGTACGATATAATATCGAAAATTTCCGATGTCGACTATATTGTCGATATTGATGGGAAGCATAAAACCTTCCACATCAATATGCTTACTGAATTCCATGAACGTCCGGATTATTTGCAACCCATTTTCCAAGCAACGGACAATTCTCCAGTACCACATGGTCATTACTCATCACTGTCCGTGATACAGGATGAGGAAACAAGTTTTTCAGATGTAAATCTTCCTCTTCCAATGATCCCACTTCATTCCAGTGAATCATGGAAGAACGTTACTGTCTCTCCTGATTTGTCTCTAGGAGAACAGCGACAAGTTTCAACTATGTTGCAAACATTTCAGGATGTACTCACTGACATCCCTGGACAAACTAATGTCATTCAACATGACATTGTGCTAACTGACCATACTCCTATTAGGGTTAGACCTTATCCTATACCTATACATTTCCAAGCACAGGTCGAGAAAGAGTTGGATGTGATGATAGATTTGAAAATAATCGAACCATCCACCTCTGCGTATTCTTCGCCGATGGTTATTAAATGCTAAAGTACCCATTTACAGCTGGGTAGACTAGAGCGTGACGCCACCAGGTTTCTATCCTGTAACCTGGTATCTGTGCCACGAGAGGAAAGAACTCTAACCGTTAAGCCACTCTGGTACTCATGAAGAATGTGGAAACCTTATTTTAAGTGTGTCAGTAAACAGGGAAAAATTAAGTACGGCCTGTTTCCCGGAGGTGTTTTGATTTCAGCTGCTACTGAAGCAAAAGTTATATCAGCGCGTTATATTCTCTTACATGTTGTCGATAATGTTTAATCTTCTTCTTCGTCTTCGTTCGCGCTCAAATAAACACATTTATCTCTCTTATAAATCCGTCAGATTTATGTCTGTCTCAGGTTTCTCTCGTCACCATACAATTTTTCTCTCTTCTTCTTCTGCCTCTTCTTCTTCTTCTGAGTTCAGTTTGTAGTCATGCTAAATCTGCAGGCCTGTCGCCAGGACGAAGTCCACAGTCATTTCCAGGTCAGCGCGGCAGCCCCATAGCTTCTGCTCGAGTTGAGCACCCTCTGGTCAGGTCAGACGTCGTGGGTCAACATGGCTTGGGCAATTTTGGAGAATATGTTCGGGGGTCTGGATTCCAGTTCCACATGGACATTCTTTGTATAGTTTTTCGCTCAACTTGGTTGAGCCATGCTGCCACCCTGTTCCTCTCGAGAAACCGACGCTTTGGAGTAAATGTTCTACTGTTTGTTTATCCTCCCTACATGGGCACATTTCTGTCTGTCCCATTTTCAATTTGTTGTAATGTTTAGTTTAAGGAGCATCTATTTCATGTCAGAATATCGGGCGTTCCTAATACATTTTGGTGTGACAGCTTTCCCTCGTAACACCATATTATGTATTTGTTCAAAGGTGTTGGCTTTATTTAGCCAGTGAAGTCCACCACAGTAAATCCGTAGTTATGTTTTAATTGTTCTTTTAAAGATTGATTGCCTCGTGTGGGTCCCGGGGCGCTCTGATCAGACCAAGAATGAACAGGTTCCTGTTCTCACCAGACATGTCTTAAGAGGCGGATAAGCTGAGGTTTTACACGAGGCTGGCAACTCTACCGAGTAAAACAAAATGCTACACAAAAAAAACACCACTGCAAGATCATATCGGTGTTTTATTGCCGGTTTTGGTGCCATCCTATAAATAAATACTGGACAAACATAAAGGTATGTTCTCAGGCACTCGTAAGAAACAAAGAAGCAGAACACTAGACAACAGAAAAACAACAGACGTGAGTGGCTTACCCAGGACTCGAACCCAGGACCTTCCGTGCAACAACCCCGCCTAGCTATGCAAGCGAATCACACTATCCTCCCTGCCATCTAGGCATCACCAAAAAATGATGCTTCGATGACGGGTCATTAATGCAAACCGATACCATAATTCCCGCCGTAAGTACGTCGGTCGGTCACAACATGCATACCGTCATTTGCGCACTTGTCTATTTTCGAGAGAGTACATTTACTTTCAACCACAGCTAAGGAGTGCAACTGTGGCTGAAAGTTAGACAATAATTGTATTGTTTCCCTTATATGTACTCTCCCGAAAATAGAAAAGTGCGCAAATGACGGTGTGCATGAACAGTTTGATTATGGAAAGAAGCCAACAACACAATTGATAAACAGTACATGAACTGGAGACAGGAAGGTGCGGAGATGCAGATTAAATCAACAGACAATAAAGAAACTCTTCTGTCCAGTTTCATTCGTAAAACGGATTTAACTCATCATTTTTCTTAAAAATAACCTTAAACTGTAAGTTTTTGATTGTTTCTTCAATACAAAATTTTAATTTAAAGTATTGCAGACTTATTATTATGGATCAAAATGATAAGATGACTGCAATTAAAAACCTGTCAGTTTTGACGGGTTGTTGCTAGTTGTCCATAAGGAACGAAAAAAGGAGGGAAGAAAGAAGGGCTTCTTGAGTACTAATTGCATCCGGTGCACCTTCCTTTATTATGCATCGATTACTTTAGCTTTTAATATTTCCTAATTTAAACCTCCGATAAATCTTCATTAACTCTTCGATCTCTCTTGCCTAGACTATACAGTAGAACTCCATTTATCCGAACCCCAATTATCCGAACATCCAATTATCCGAACACTTTTTCCAGAAAAAAAAAAAAAAAAATCAGATGCCACAGTCACGTTAGACTAAAATTCTGAATCTTTTGATGCGGCAAACTTCAAATGTGTGCGAACAATTTGTAGAGAATGGGATGGCTAATGGTCGGTCGCTTACGTACAGGAAGTCAGTTAGATCATAAAGTCAGTTAATATCTGGTTTACCAATCCAAAGTACGTGTGCGTTCTAGGTAGAACACTGGCTAAACAGACAGTTCAACTTAAAATAATTGTGTCTGCTACTACAGCAGAATAATTTTGGTGTACAAGTATTTCTCTGTGCGATATGGCACCTTCCAGTAGGCCTAAAGCATATAAAAGGAACCGCAATGTTTTGTCAATTGAAACGAAAACAGAAATTATCAAGAGACTAGGACAAGGTGAAACTGTGTCTTCACTTGCGAGGATTTTCAATGTTGGGAAAGCTACCGTCTCTGACATCAAAAGTAACAAGGATAAAATTATGAGTTTTGCATCGAAATTTGATAGTGAAAATGGGTCGAAGAAACGTAAAACCATGAGAAATGCGAAAGATGTGAACTTGGAAGAGGCTTTGTATACTGTATATGGTTTGTGCAAAGAAGAAGCAAAGGGGAACCTATCTCTGGTTCTCTGTTGTGTGAAAAGGCACTTCAGTTCAACAATCAACTTGACGGTCCTCCTGACTTTAAGGCTAGCCAGGGATGGTTAAGAAACTTTAAATCTCGTCATGGCATACGAGAATTGGAGATTCAAGGGGAATCTTTATCTAGCGATGCAACTGCCGCTAAAAATTTTAAAGAAACTTTCTTGGCTTTTTTGGAAGAAGAAGGTTATTCACTCGATGATGTGTATAATGCCGATGAGACTGGCTTATACTGGAAATCATTGCCTCAAAAATCACTTGCATCTCAGCGCGAAGCAGCTGCCCCTGGGTTTAAAAAGTGCAAAGAGAGAGTAACAATTTTGGTAGCCGCGAATGCCAGTGGAAGTCATCGTTTACCGGTGCTAATGATCGGCAAAGCCAAAAAACCACGTTGTTTAAAGAATGTGACATGTCTCCCATTGTGTTACAAAGCACAGAAGAGTGCTTGGATGAATAGTGAAATATTTCTTGATTGGTATACAAATCAGTTCATCCCAAATGTGAAGAGGTTGAGAGAACAAGAAAAGAAAACTGGAAAAGTAATTCTTCTACTGGACAATGCACCATCTCATCCAGAGACGGGTACATTGAATGCAGTTGATGCAAATTTTAAAGTAATTTTTCTGCCTCCCAATGTAACAGCACTGATTCAACCAATGGATCAGGGTGTTATAGCAAAGCTTAAAAAGATGTACAAGAAGGAAGTCCTGCGTCGTTTATTGTTGGCTGAAGATGAAGAAAGTGTGGTGGCGTTTTCCAAAAAGCTTAATCTCAAAGACTGCTGCTATATGTTAGCTGATGCTTGGACCACACTGTCACAAGATAATCTCAACAAGGCTTGGAGTAGATTGCTTGGGAAAAAAGGAGGAAATGAAACTACTGCAGTGGACACAAATGATGATTGTATAAATGAAGTTGTGGAACTGTTTCAAGCAATGCCCGGATTTTCGGACTGTGACAAAGATGATGCACACATGTGGCTAGAAGATGATAATGATTCTGGTTTTCAGTTTTTGAATGACGAAGAAATTTTGTCTTTTGTGCAAGAAGAAAACCAAATACATGTAGTGACCGATGATGAAGACTCCTCAGAAGTACACGATGTACTTGTAGATTATGAAGAAAAACCAAAACGTCGACCAAGTCCTGAAGAGGCCTTTATAGCACTAGAAACAGCGATGGCTTGGTACAAGCAAGAAGATGACAGCTGTCCTACACAGCTTCTGCTGTTGAAGAGAATGCGGGACTTAGCAGCCAAAAGGAGACTATCCAGTTTGGTGCAAAAGAGGATTCCTCATTATTTTAAATAGTGGGCTACATCTGTGCAAGTACATGTATACGTAAGTTGCGCCTGGTTTTGAATCGTTTGTAATGTTATTTTGAAAACATTTCTCTTTCTTAACAAAAATAATTAATACAAGTAGTACATGCACTGCAGTGTAATAAAAGATTTTGGTGATACAGTGATCTAATACAGTGTGGGTATTATTATTACAGTACAAGTAAATATGTTTTATAGTGTATTTTCCTTGTGATGGTTAATTATTTTTAGAAATATGTGTACATGTACTCGATACATTATGTAATCCAATTATCCGAACATTTGATTATCCGAACGATGCTCGGTCCCATGGGGTTCGGATAAATGGAGTTCTACTGTATTTAAATAATAGTTGTGACACTGGCAGTAGGTACAATAATAATAATACTATTAACAGTAGTAATAAAAATATATTAAGTATAAGTTTATTTCATCTTTAACTATACGGTACTCGGCAAATTTTTATATTTGATGAAGATAACTTTATCTGTTTTGCCAGCGATTAAATGACCACTCTGCAGTTCACACCTGTCACCGGTTGCCTCCCCTTTGATCTGCAGTGATGGTCCAGCAATGACCAAAACCTAGAGTATCTAATGTGGGTCTTCAACGGCATCTACCTTCGCTCAAGATTACTCTTGACAGAGATACAGATAGAAGGATGATGATGCTTCTACCTCGAGAGATTATTCACAAAATATTCAGAAATCAAGAACAATGCTGAATGTGTCTTAGAACAGTTAACTTATTATCTGCGCAACAACTTTTGTGAAGAGATATAGTGCATGATTTAGCTCGTTCAAGCCCCCAACAGATTTAATTCAGTAAAATATTAATTTAGTAGCTCTTTTTTAAAGTGTATTTAAGGTGACTGAGACATACGTGTGCAGTATACTCAAAAGGATTACAACAACTATAAATGTATATATATATATGTGATGGGGCCGAAAAGGAGACGCCCGCCCTCTTACTGTTTTTGGGAAGATTTATCGCCCATGTATTTTCGATATGTAAAAATGTCTTCAAGATTGATGAAAAGGCCATAATAATGCCTTAAAAATTAAGTTGTGGTGTAGAATTGTGTTTTTGCTCTAGAAATAGTTGTGTATATTTCTGTTGTCGGCCTGGTAAAGCAAAATCGCGTGTGTTATTTGCGTGGCGCAATTAATCCGCGCAGCGCGCAGTAAGTTGAGTGATTAGCCTAGTGCCTATAAAAAGAGATAGCGGCCGGCAAGCGGGCCTACTTTGCCACAGCCGCCCAGAGAGAACAGACGAAGTAAGACATACAGAGCTAAGCTGTAAATGCCTCGAGCACGTGAATTAATTTAAATTAGAATTAGTTTTCTATAATTCTGAAATAATATCGATGTGGCTATTTTAATGTTTAATGAAATAAATAGATAGATGTGTTCCCAAAGGAAATGACTTTTTAGGGCATTATGATTTAGTCTCGAAATGATAGATGAGTGAAAATAATGTTTGATAGGTTTTATTAGGCCTGCTAAGTCCAGATTGCGGCTGTAAGAGCGATTATTTCAGTCATCAGACCGGGCAAGAAAGGCGAAGATAGTATGAAAGTATTTTGTACATGAAACTGGACAGAAATGTTATCAGAAACTGCAATTTAGATAATATTAACTAGTTGAGAAGATGGCAACCGGGAGAGCCATGTGGTGATTGTATAAAAGCGGCGCGAGGAGAATGCAGTAACACTCTTAGTTATCAAGCCTATAATGTTACGCAGTTTTATATCGTGTGAATCGACACGCGTGTGAAAGTATGTTAAATGTAATTTTCCCCAGTAATAGAAGAGAGAGTTTTCGTGGTAAATTTCCTTTATGTGATGACTAGTTCTAGTTAAGTCAAGAATAATTATATTTTATTCTTTATGTAAGAGCATTTAAGTGTATTTCACGATAGCCTACTTATCAATATCCTACTGTATATCTTTAGTGGGTTACTTTGAAGTGAGAATAGTCATTTAGATTTCTGGAGAGCGCGAGGCCACTCCTTTGTTGAGACATGTGTTTCTCTGGTTGCTCCCGGCGGAGCATGGAAACACCAATGCAGCTGGTGTCCATTACAGGCCCACAATAAGCATTTTTATGCTATTGCTGTTGTTGTTTCGGTGACGGTAACGATGTGTTTCATGTGATGAGATTCCCAGTCTCACCAGTGGTCATATACGACACGCTTGTTACCAGGCGCACCAGTCGCCACTTACGACATGTTCAGAGGGCAGTGACGAATATTGAGGTGGATCAGTTCGAGGTGGTGGTTTACTCTTATTATTGAGAGTATTTGATGTACATGTAGTTGAAGAATATTATTTTATGTCCATGTTATTATTATTTAATTATGGTTATGTGTAGAATGGTTTGAGAGCACGTGGGCTCACTTGGAGATATATATTTCTCTTCTCCGCTCCTGTGGTTTCATCCGTATGAAGCATTCAGATGCTCGTGCAGTAGTGGTTTCGGTAGCAATCTGTGTTACATGGTGAGGTTGCCAGCCCCATGCACAACACCATACTAGTCTCATTGGACGACATGCATGAGTGTGTGTGTGTGATAGCTGAGTGTGTGCTCTTGCAGTAGTGGTTTCGGTAGCAATCTGTGTTACATGGTGAGATTGCCAGCCCCACGCACAACACCTTACTAGTCGCATTGGATGACACGCATGAGTGCGTGCGTGTGTGATAGTTGAGGGTGTCAGGTAGTACACGTGGAAGGACTGTTTGGCAGGTGAGAGTATCATTATTTAACTATGATTTTAACTAGTTCGTTGCTTTGTTTGCGTTTCAGGATTATTAGGAACTGAGCACATGCTGGGTGTTTTGTTTTGTTATGTTCGTTGGTTTATTTGTTTAATGTTTGCTTCGTGTGTTTAAGTGTCACTGATAGGGTTGTAAAAATAAATACAGCCCCTGCCTCAGAATCAAGAGTTTTTATTGTTGTTCGGGTCGGTGCGAGTGTGGAAAGAGAGTGATCAAATATCACACAATATAATCATCATCATCTCGCCCACCCTACCACAATTGGCGTCGTCGGCAGGATAAGGCAGACAGTGACACTGAGCAAACAGCAAACGAACAAATATTGTAAACACCCAGCAGTGCATTCCTGCAGCAAGATGGCTAATGCGCCTGTGAAGGTAGTGTACGTGAAGGAGCCAGAGATAAGGTTATTTAGTGGAGAGGGGAGTCCCACTTGGCAAGAGTTTGTGGAAGATGTGGAAGCCGCGTGGAAGGTGGCGCCTTTTTGGGCAGAAGACAAGTTAGACATGATCTGGAACAACGTGACATCATGGGTATCTAGAGAATTACGGATACATGGCGGAGCCAAGGCCAGCCCTGAGCAGTTACTCAAGATAATAGAAAGAGCCTACAGCGAGCAACTACCAGTCAGTGAGATGACCAGGAATTTCCCTTGGGAATATGCAGTTTATGGTGAAAGTAAAAAGCCTGAGACACTGGTCCAGATAGCAAGTGCAGAAGTTCAGAAGGAGAAGGAGGCACTCAAAGCAGAATTATCTCTCCTAAAGGCCCAGCTAGCACAGATGTCACAGTTCAGTTCGCCAGCACAAGAGGAGGTGCAGAGAAAGAGAGCACCATGCCAGCCGCGGGAACAGCCAACGCAAGACGAGGAGGTGTGTCCGCGGGAAAAGCCAACGCAAGACGAGGAGGTGTGTCCGCGGGAACAGCCAACGCAAGACGAAGAGGTATGTCCGCAGGAACCGCAACTAGCCCTTCTTGTATGTGAGAGTCAGGCTGTCGTCAAGGAAAGCTGTGAGCTGACAGCACCAATAAACGCAGTGGCACCGACAAGGCGAAAAGGGATGTGCAAGTGGTATAGTGTCCACAGGGGATGGGGGTTCATCACGCCAGATGATGGAGGTATTGATGTATTCGTACATCAGACCAAGATCTACAGAAAGGGATTCCGGAGTCTGGCGAAGAATGAACGAGTAGAATTTGACAGCAAACCATCGGTCCAGGTGTCGTGGAGTATTCTAATCCACATATATAAATTAAAAGGTAAATGTAAAGCGTAACAAATAAATTCTAATAAAGAAAAGAGCAATGGTAAAATAACAGTGCTGTCACAAGGAATGTACTCGAAATCCCCTTTGTTTTATGCTTCGTCTGCAAATTGTAACGCTTTCACGTTGATAGTAAAAGCCTACTATATTATTACCCGCTTTCTTCAATGAAACGTGTGCTGTATTTCTTGGAAAAACATTGAGAGGCAGACTGCGTAATGACCTAAATTAATCCTAACATTAATTATACTGCGTTACCAAAACGAACGAACAGATGGACTCAAATAGAAAGAGAGAGGGAGGGCTGAAAATCAGGAACGCATGCAACACGCGTCGCGCGATACACAATTACTACTATCACGCGTGTAAGGCCACATGCACTAACTTTTTTTTCAGACGGACAGTGATAAATTCACTACCCTTCCCAGAGTTAGGTTTTAAAATCACGAAAAACGCTTATTAGAAAAGATAACATTAGATGGATTTACGTTTGAAAACATTACAGTACCCAGACAGCACATCTTCGAAACAGGAGGTCGAAGAAATTGCATATTTTGAACGCAGCCACTTAGCTCTTTTAAATTTGTATATTTGGGTTCCTTAGGGTTAGCTGACAAAGAATATGTAAAACGTTACGCAAATAGTCTAGGAATTAACAAGTTATAACCAAAATAAAATAGTGGGGATGCCTGACAGCATGAAATCATTTCTGCTCATAAAATTTTTTTATAACGTGTTTGAAAAAACCTTACGTACAGAAATAGCCTACCATGTAAACTCCAAATTGATTGGAGCGCAACAAATATAAGACTAAACACGATTGGTCGGACTATAAATACTATCTTTGGTTGTTAGGGGAGACGTAGGAAGTTAAAATTTTTTCAAACCCTTGTCGAAACGTGGCTCCATTGGCCAGACTCGCTGATATACTCACTTAGGAGCGTTAGTTCGAGACCACTAGTTCAAATAAGCTTGATAAAGCAACAGTGCGTTGAAGCCAGCTCACATTTTTTGCTAAAATAAAAGCCTGGAACATAAGCAGATGGGAATTTGTGCCAGTATTTGTGCCAGAATTCATTGCTAATCAACGTATCTGTGTTTGTTTCCATGAATTGTGGTAAGCTTGAAACATTCAGTATCTTTTAATGAAAATTGAATGTGAATTGTTAATTTATGCCTGTATATATGTGTAGTTCAGTAGCAAACATGATGTAAAGCCTATAATGCTCCAGCCTGAACAGAAGGTGTCGGAGGAAAGTAAAACTGCATGGAATGGCCAAACAGTACACTGACACCTAGATTATTGATTAGACAGAAATAATGCTGGAAGTGCAGAGGCGTAGTAACCATTAAGGAGGTTAATACTGGTATAAAGTATTTCAGATGAAGCTGACAGTTGGCCTAACGCTCTGAACTCAATGTTTGTGATGTATTGTGCTCAGTGTAAAAAGAGAGTATAAATTAGTTATGAAGTAGAAGGTACATCCTTCTTGTTTTCAGGGACCGTGGTCTTGATGGTATTGAGCAGCACCTGGTCAGAGCTTTGCTGAATCCAGAGTCGGACAGCATACTCCTTGGTCCATTTAGCTATCAGTGAGGTGTCTCCAGAGCACAGGGGAGAAATCGAGCAGAGGAGTCTTTTCCTGCCGCCATCACGCAAGATAAGCTGATGTGGCCAGCTGAGCTCAAAATTATGTACCCCATCTTAAAATAACATTGTAACATAAACTTAAGAGGGGAAGTAATTGTTTTAATATCAGGAACTGAGAACATCTCCAATACTAGTTCCAATAAAGACAAACTATTGAAGTCATGATGACAAATACCAACAGAGCTTGAACAAAACAAAACCAGTATTACCTTATATTACTACTACACAACTGACACACATAGGATACATTTAATAATATATGTCACTACAAGATTCATATTG
This sequence comes from Oreohelix idahoensis, assembly GCA_024509875.1. NCBI lineage: Eukaryota > Metazoa > Mollusca > Gastropoda > Stylommatophora > Oreohelicidae > Oreohelix > Oreohelix idahoensis. The sequence continues at coordinate 554,785 of JAMPIV010019217.1, forward strand.
ATAAATTCTGTACATATAACTTGTAATTAAAATTGATTGTGATTCCTGGTTCCCTTTGTATTTGAATCAGGACACATATACATTCATGACAGCAATGAATGCATATTGTTATTTGAAAAGTTATCAGTGACTCCTTTAAGATATCCTTTAGACTGTTATATGTATGTGAGTGTCACAGTGTTGTCAAGTGTGGTGGAATAAATTAAATTGTTTATCTGTCTGTTGTTGTTATGACTACACTTCATCATACACATACCCTAGACATACAACGTAGTCATCACACTATTCCAGAATAATTCTGACTGAGATATATAGATATGTGGTAGCAAGTAAGGTTATCTATAATACACTACTCTTAATAGATATAGATACCTTCACAGCTGATCTCAGTCAGTACACTAAGTCCCCTATAAATATTTTAACATCCCACTTCACCACATATATTGGGGTCTCGCTCTTGGGATTTTGAATCTTTCCCTATTAAAAATATTGGGGGTAATTCACTTAAGGGAATATAAGAATTAAAAGGTATCCTTGGGTGGAATTAAATAAGGTTGAGCTCACGGTGCCTGTGTTGTCCATTAGCTATATATTTAGAGATTGAATTGTTGGTTAGACATTGTATAAATTTACCTGATAGACAATGGCGGACCTGGCCAAATTTCGATCTGCTGCGGTTCAGACTGCAAAAGAGTTAGGATTAGATGGGCAAGTTATGGTTGCCTATGTCACAACGGAATGTGACAAATTTCTTGAACGCGAAGAAAGAAGATTAGAAAAAGAGGCCGAAAGAAAGTTAGAGGCTGAAAGGGAAATTAAGAAGTTGCAATTTGAGGCTGAGGCTAATTGGAGGCAGAAAGAGAAGACAAAAGATTGGCTGCAGAATGGGAGAAGAGAAGAAATTAGCTGCAGAAAGGGAAGAGAAGAATTATCTGCAGAGAAGGGAAGCAGATAGGAGAGCAGAAGACAGAAGATATGGACTGCCAGAAAAGGGAGAGAGAAGAAA